>ML795343.1:351996-375119 GCA_009831015.1 Picea engelmannii
CTTGATATTTTGTCATATTTTTTTACCTCATCAGAATTTTTAAAATACTGTCCTTATTCAGCTCCAGAAATGTTTTATTTCTAAACCAACTTACTATGATAGGGAGACATCCTTTTGAGTCATTCCTTTACGGAAAAGGGACAGTGTAAAAAGATAAAGATAACCATGACAAACTTCACTTAGAGATTGAGATAGTAAACTTCTTTCAAACAACATTTTCCAATATCATTTTCAGAAATATATATCATTGATGTTTGTACAATATTTCGGATTTATTTCAGCGAAGAGATTTTTCTATGGCCTATGTCTGGATGACTTAGTGTGTAAGCATGCAAATGTTTCAAAACACACAAAAACACATCAAACTGATCAATCAAATCAAATCAAAAGCAAAGGCAAAAATAAAAGAAAAATAAATATTTACATAGTATACAAAAGGATAAAATCAGGCAAAGTATCTTTTCAGGACTTGGCCATTCACCGGGTAGGTGTCAAGATTCCCTTCAAGACTCTGCAAATGAAAAGAACTAGGACCCAACTTTTCAGCAATCCAGAACATCCCAAGCCACAAATTTTGGAATTTAGTGTGTTCTCCCTTCCCTTCGTGTGGTTTGTCCCACTTTAGAACGAGATCGCCTTCTTCAAAATTTCTATCAGAAGCAGAATTAGAATCGAACCATCTTTTAACCAGTTGTTGATGTTGATTTAGTTTATGCTTGGCTTGGGTTCTTACTTCTTCTAACTTCATCAGAGAGTTAATATGGCTTTGTAAAGGGGGACATTCTTCTTCTTGAACTTTTTGTGACAATTGGAGTGAAGGAAGAAGAACATGAGGAGGTAAAATGGCTTCTCTGCCATAAACGAGGAAGAAAGGGGAATTACCTATAGCAGCTTTGGGTGTTACCCTATCAGCCCACAATGCATTTAGTAGTGCGTTGTGCCAATTTTTGTGATTCTCAGCCACGGTTCTCTTGATAATCTTGATCAAGTTCTTGTTGGTTGACTCTGCTAGGCCGTTGCCCCAGGGGTAATAACTAGTGGAGTACTTTAGCTTTATTCCTTTTTCTAAGGCGAACTCACTCATTTCAAGAGAAGAAAAATATGAAGCGTTATCAAAGACTAGACAATCATGGATGCCACAACGAGTAATGATATGCGAGTTAAAAAAAGAAATCACCTGACTTGTGTTAACAGTTTTTAGCGTGGCGGCTTCTGACCATCAAGTAAAGTAATCAGTGGTTGTCACAATGTATTTGTGTTGTTGTGAGGATGGAGGGTTAATAGGACCAATGATATCAAGGCCCCATTGCTGGAAAGGAGAATCAATTGTAACGGGTTGCAAGGGGAAGGATGGTTTTTGCAATCGCCCTGACGCTTTCTGACAAATAATACATTTTCGGCACAAGGCGTGGGCGTCTCTAAAAAGTGTTGGCCAGTAATAACCGGCTCTTAATACTTTATGAGAAGTGGTATCACCACCGAAGTGACCACCAACTTCACCTACATGCAACTTGAGCAAGACTTTCTCTTCTTCGTCTTTCTCGAGACAACGCATCAGTACGCCATCAAAATTATGACGAAACAGTATACCATTGACTAGATGAAAGGAGGCGGAATTGAGTCTCAATGCTCTTCTTTTGGCAGGGTTAAGGTGACGGGGTGTTGATCCATGTTGAAGACAGTGTCTAATATTGTCGTACCAAGGACTCACTAGGTTTTTTGTACAACAAATTATACTTTGATCGTGTTTTTCTAGGTCTGACGCATCACTATCTTCCTTTTGTTCGGTTTCTGAATCAACTACCAATTTACACAACCCTTGGCCTCTCACGATCTGGGCTGGGGTGATTTCTAGGTCAAACTCCTGTAAGGAGGTAACCCAGTTGGCTCTTTTCTCTCCTAACTCTTTTTTCACTAACAAGTTCCTAACGACAGGGTAAGGAACAATGACCTTGGTTCTTGACTTCAGAAGATAATACCGGAAATGCTTTACTGCCTTGAAGATAGCGTAGGCTTTCCGATCGACTACTGGGTAATTGAGTTCAGCGCCTTTAAAAGTAGAGCTCATAAAAGCGATGGGTACTTTGTTATTCTCGGCATTTTTCTGAGTAAGAACTACGGCATAGGAACGATCAGAGGCAAAAGTATAAAGTGTAAAGTCTTGAGAGAAATCAGGGCTCATGAGAGACGAAGCATCAATTATGGCCTTCTTTATATCGTTAAAAGATTTGTTTTCAGTGGGTCCCCAATGATATTGTGTGTCCTTCTTAATCAAGTTCTGGAGAGGCCTGACCATTTCAGAGAAACTTGGGACAAATCTTCTCACAAAATTAATTTGGCCAAGGAAGGACTGCACGGATTTCTTGGAAGTGGGTGGAGGAAGTTTGGAAATGACATGTTTCCTCTCGGGGTCAATAATCATTCCATCACTAGACACAATGAATCCTAGTAGTTTACCCTGTTCTACTACAAAAATAGACTTCTTTGGGTTCAAGGAAATGCCGAATTTACGACATCGTAGTAGAACGACTCGTAGGTGAGCTAGATGATTGTCTTTGTTCTTGGAGTAAATGGTCACATCATCTAGGTAGACTACTACAGATTGATTGATCAAGCCTCGAAAAACAATATCCATTGCTCTCTGAAAGGTAGCACCGGCGTTAATCAATCCAAAGGCCATTTTGCGATAAGCATAAGTGCCCCACGGGGTACGAAAGGTAGTTTTTAATTGGTCTGATGGAGACATTAAAAATTGGTTGTATCCAGAGAAACCATCCAATAAGGATAGCCTATCGGAACCAGATACTTGTTGAAGTATCTGTTCCATAGGAGGGAAAGGATAATTATCTTTATCAGATGCTTTGTTGAGGTTCCGAAAATCGACACAAAGTCGAATTTCCCCGTTTTTCTTCCGCACTGGGATGAGGTTGGATACCCATTGAGTATGTATAAAAGGAAAAATTATTTTAGCACTAAGGAGTTTATTCAGTTCTTTTTGTACGGTCAGTTCTAGTTTTGGATGCATTTTCCTCAGTTTCTGTTGGAAAGGCAAGGTTTGGGGCTTCATTGGAATATCATGCTATATAATGTTAGGATCGAATGTCTTAAGATATTCGTAAGTCCAAGGAAAGAAATCCTTAAATTATTTAAATAATTAGACAAAAATAGCTTTTTCTTGCTTAGAACATCCCAAGCCTAAGTTGATACACTGAGGGTTTTCACTAGTTCCCAAATTGACTTTTTCATATGATAGCGAGGAACTGTTAGTTTTACAATTGACCGTCTTTTTGAATTTATCTTCAAAATCATAAAATTTTTCTAATCTAGCAACAGATTTGGGCAAGGAATTTACCATATCCGATTGAGCTTCAGGAGGTTTTGGATTAGGTATTACCGTAAAGTCATGCAGGTTATCATAATGCGTTTGTTCATCTATCACAGCTCCTTGGATGGTTTCCTCCATGTGCAGAAAGTTAATGATCTGCTGATCATCATCGAATACTCTCCAGTTCATGATATTATCTGGAACAGATGGTCGAAACAAAAGCTCCACGGAGAACACGTTTGGAGATAAGCCCTCTGCAGGAAGAAGTTTAGAGGCAACATTAGCGAGTAGATCTGCTTCAGCATTACTTGATCTAGGAATGGAATTTATATTAAAAGCAAAAAATTCTTTTATTAGATTCCATACCTCAGATTGATAACACTTGAGATGTGGGGTAAGACAATGTATAGAATTTCTCACCTTCCTGACCACTATCTCTGAATCACCGAATACAACTAGATTTTGAATGTGCATGTCTAAGGCTTTTCTGAGACCTTGTAGTAAATCCTCATATTCTACAACATTGTTAGTACATTCAAATTCTAATCTACAAGCCAATAATGTTTTGTTACCCGTGGGATCAATAATGATGCAGCCTGCGCCAACTCCTTCTTTTGATTTGGAACCATCGAAATATAAAGACCAAATTTGATTCTTATCAGGCTCACAGGATTGTTGGATAGAAGCTGTTGGTTGCGTATATGCTTTGATCTCGGACCATTGCTGTGAATCGTCGATAGGTGAAACTTCAGCCATGAAATTTCTGAAGTAGGTGTCCATTCCTTGGATTTTGAGTGACTCTGCCGGAGGTGTATATGGCTCATTGGGGTCATTCAGGTCTGTTACCATGAACTTGAGATAATGCTCACAATTCACCCTGATCTTGTTGGGCTTGGCGTTTTCTGTAAGCCACAAGTGAGACCAGTCTGTTGCGAAGTAGCCATTCAGCTGCTCTGACCAATCTCTGCTCAAAAACATACCATACACTTCTGGAATGTCAACCACAATTATATCGATAACTTGATGAAATTTTGGGTTAGATGATAATCTAATCAATACATTTTTCAATTCGCCCATAATTTTAACATCTGTTCTATCAAGTTGTATAATTTTCAAAGAAGATGGCTCTACTTCGGCATTTATCTTTTGGCAGACTGACCAAGGCATCACATCTGATGATGCTCCCGAGTCAACCATGCAGTTATGCACATTTCTGTTGAAGATTTTGAAAGTTAAAAGAAAAGGAGGAACATTCTTGCGAGTACTTAGAGTTGTTTCTTGTGGTTTCTTACTCGCATTTTCTACTATTACTTTATCTGAATTTTTTACACTACTTACATTGTTATTTACATTATTTACATTTGGTACAGGAAGGCTTCCTTTGTCATGAGAACCAAGATTATCTTTTGTGGAAGTCTTCTGTGGCACTTTGCTTTGTACAACCTTACTACCATTTGAATTACCATTCTTGCCATTATCTAAAATATTTTGCAACATCTTTTGTAACAAGAATGGAAATTTCAACAATTCATAAATAGAAATGTTAGCCCGTAATTTCTTAAGATCTTCGACAACATCATAATATAATTTAGGGCTAGCATTACTCTGTTTAGTTTCTACTGATTTAGATGGATTTGAAGGTAACGTTGTAGTGTTATCAGCAGGAGGTTTGTTTGCGGTCTTGCTCCTAGTATTATAAGGGTGCACAGTCTCAAAGTTTGCTTGGAAGATACTATCGGAGAGGTGACCAAAGATATTAGGAGAAGACTCTTCTTCTTGGATAGTTTCCTGCTCGACTTCCTCTTGAGAGATTTCAGGAGGTGCTAAGTCATCTTGGGGTCCTAGAATTGTCTGAAGAGCATATTGCAAACTTTCTAGGTTCAAGCCTTCGGGGTTTGGATTAGGTCGGCTGGTTTGAAAAGGCTTTCGGAAATGAGGTTTGTAGGGTCCTTTACTCGAAGAGGCTTCCTCAGTTGACCTTTTTAAATCTACGACTTGATTAAATAACTTTTGTACAACTTTGGTTAAGTTTTCCAAATCAGAATTTTCGGATTGTGTTTTTTTTTGTGTAGGCCTGGGAAGAATCTCAATCTTTTTCTTAGAAGAAGAAACAGTTTCAGTCTCGTTGCTAGAGGAATCTTTAAGGCTAAGAATATCTTTTTCAATTTGAGTAGCCTCTTCAAAGGCTTCTAACAACGTTGCCTTTTTCGATCGTTTCACCCAAATAGCTATGCTTTGATGTAGAGCTTTGGTGTAATAAGCTATTATAAGGCTTTCTGCAGGCATAGAGTCTACAGGGATTCTATTCTTAAGGGTCAAAAATATTTGATTAAAATCCTTGACTTTTTCTTTAGCATTCATTTTTAAGTTTGAGAGATCCATGACTAAGACTTCCGGAGGTTTGCCATCTCCGAATTTTTCTAAGAAAATTGACTCAAACTTTTCCCAAGATGCTATAGTGCGAGGCTATTGGGCAAAATACCAAGTGGACGCATTACCCTCAAAGGTGTAAGGGAACAACCTACAGACTACGTCTTCGTGTTCAACGTTGCGGAGTCTGATGTCTAACATAAATTTCTTAATATGGTCTTCCGCTAACTGTTTAGAATCGGGATCAAACTTAGTAAGCCATTTTTCCGGATGCTTAGGCAAAGGATGCTGAGGTCTAGCTACAGCTACAACATCTTGGTCTAACCAAGGTCTAGCAGGGTTGTTCTGATTAGCCATTGGGGTAGTAGGTGTAGGAGGACATGAAGGTGGATTGCCTTCGTCTGAAGAGGAATCTCTCCCTGAAGAGGAAGGAGATGAGGGAGGAGGTGAAGGAGGAGGAGAAGGAGGTATCCCAGATTCTCCTATAGCAGGATTTGTGTTCGAATCCGTAGGATTCACAGTGGGATCTATATCACCTAATTGTTCTCTGACTTCGGAGAAGTCTAAAGGTTGGCTACACGGGCGATGTGGTTACCTAAGGCTAGCAAAGGATTTATGTGATTTAATAAGATATTGCCTAAAAATTTCTTGAATATCACCGCCTGTAGGATTAGGGGTTGTTGGTTCAACTGTGATCAGAGGATCTTCGGTTGAAGTAGTTGCTGTTTGAGGGGGGATATTATCTTGTGAATGACTTCTAGTCACTATGGGTGTGTGAGTAGGTGGAGGAGGATTCTTTCGACCACCTCGTGCCATTAATTAAGCTTAGGCCCTCCTTCTAGCGCCATTTGTTGACGGGCGAAACAGTCCATCCGTCAATTAAGAGAGTGGAACCGGTCCGGGGTTGTCTAAATAACCCAAGCCGTTTGGAATGGACCACCCTGACGAGTTTAACGGCTCTGTTGGCCGCCCTAAGGTCTCGTATGGAAACCAAACAGAAATGATCTGAGCTAAGAAATCTAAAGGAAACTAGAAACTAATAAAGCAAAGAAAAATAACTAAACTAATAAAGGAAACTAAAACTAATAAAGCAAATTAAACTAACTAAACTAATCTAACTATAAATTACTAACTGCTTATATATACAAAATACTAACTATGATTATAATAACTCAAATCAACTACCTAATTATCAGCTATGGTGTTCCTTATTCACAAATATACAATATGGACAAACTACAGATTTGATTAAAACCTGCAAAACTCAAGTGATTACTGCCCTGAGACAGCCAAGGGTCTCTTTTTTGATTTTTTGTATTTATGAAAAAGAAATAAAGCTAACTGAAATTAAACAATCTAATATTATTTCTGAAATTAAACAATGTAATATAAATCTAACTAAACTATCATTTATATTATACTGATTAATCAAAGCAATAAACACCTAACTAATGGACCTGGAAACGCTCCAAGTCTGCCCTGTGCAAGATGTCTTCTTAAGCTGGTTGGAGGAAGAAATTCACACCATTTAGTCCTTAAGCCTCTCGAAAACGATCAGTTGTACTGCTTCTTGAAGTATGTTATAGGACAAACAAGACATAAAAGAAATCATAACAGCTTTATGATGGTAAATCTCCTGCAAAAGGGAAACCTATAATACAGAAAACTTATGTAACAATTCAGCCTATGAAGAAGACAAAGCTATCATTCATAAAATGAATCAATAACTGTTACATTCTTTATTTCCTTGGAATAAACAAGATATGTATAAGAGTAAGAAATTATATCACTTGTATTTGATTCAGATAACAAAGTAATACTAAACCATAGACAGAATGATATACAAAACTTGGAACAAAGTGTCGATATATTGAAAAGCAAAAGCTATAACAACGCATCAATTCTGCTCCAGTTTGAATAAGAATTAAATATCCTTGTTCTTCCAAAACTAATGATGATGCCCAATATTACAAAACCATAGGTTTATATAAGTTTCTCACAAGGTAAAACATCCTTGTGAATAATAGCAAACAGTTTACACAATCAGGGAATAATCCCAAAAATCTCTTAAACTAAGCAACTAAAAACGTAAGTGAAATCTTCAAGATATCTTCCAACTGCTCCTCACATCCATAACAAATTCGAATTTGCCTGTAATAGACATAAAGATCAAGTCAGAGGAGTATTTTATTAAAGAAAATGATAAAAACATGACTCTATAGACTTAGCTACAGAATCTCCTGATTCTGTAGCTGGTCTAGAATAGTAAATAGGATCAGATAAATAATCAAAATCAAATCGAATCCAATCATTACAGATTACAAATGATTTAAAAAATAAATCGTTTCAATCAAACCAAATTGAATAGTATACACTCGGGACAGAGTAGGAATACTCTGTTTACCCAATCGTTATAAAATTAATCAAATCCTAACAAGATTGTTTCGTGAATGAGATAAAACAAGAATTATTGGTTTGCACAGAATCCAAATCATTGGATCAAATAGCCAAAAATGGTCATGATAAACAGGCATAACTCTGTCCATAAATTTAGTCATAGACTTTTCATGCTGGATTTCCAACAGTTCATAGATATGGTCATAACTGTCATCGACTAGTTATAGTAACGAATTGATAATTTTTCATTAAAATCATAATGCGTAACCACCCATTATTGGAATCGAATGGAATCATATCAGATCAAGGATCTATACACATTCACTGGACAGAGATAAAATCTAGAGACTCAAGAACTGAGCATTAATCCATATCAATCTTCACAGAGTTAATAATAGAAACAACATCATAACCTCAATTAGAATCCAATTCGAATAAGTTGCAATCAATGAGAATCAAATCATTTTCGATTCGGTTATGTATCAACAGAGAAATACGAAATTTGGTCAAATGAGAATGGAACAATTACCCATTTATCAATAATACTCATATCATAACCAATTCGATTAATATCATTGACTATATTCAAAATTCGGGATACCAATCAATAGACTATTTTTGTAACAGCTTGTATTATCAATAGAACATCGAGCTAATTTTAAACAATCAAATCTATTCTATGATCTATCGAACCAAACCCAATCCAATTGAATTTCAAACGATAATCAAAACTATAACAAACATTATATACAACGAAGCATGCTTTATGAAACAGAGCAGGCAAAATATGTACAAAGAACAATATAAATGAGAAAAATACCATCACAGTTGCTGGGTCTTATGTTAATTTTGAATTGATAATTGCAGTGGCAGACTCGACGTTTTTGAACAGGACTGAGCCCGTGGTTCGTTGCTTTTTATCAGAAGGTTGCACCTTTGTATTCTTACCAGTGAGCGTGGCCACTTGGTTTTCCAATTCGTGAATCCTGGATTGCAATGTAGGTACATCCAGATAGTATCTTTCGATACATAATCCACATTGATCACAAGGTACAGCAACAGGCTGACCAACAGAGGGTTTTGATGATTCCCCAAGGGTTTCATGGAACGGCTCAATACCCGGAAAGTCAGGGTTACCCTGCAGACAAGGAGGGAGGTTCCTAACGAAATCGTGAGGAGGTTTGCTACACAATCCCTCGGAGTAAGGATATTCTTCAGATAGAAATCGTTCAATGTATGAATCAGAGTCCTCGCTAACCTCGATGGGCTCTATTTTGGCAGGAAGTTTAGACTTGTTCCTCGCCATGCGAGAGATCAATCGTGCATTTTTCTTGCCTCGAGTATCAACTCGAGTCTTTTCTCTAGTCTTTTGGGTTGTAGCTTTATTAACTTCGGTTTGTTTTGGCACAGACTTAGGCAAACTTGTAGGTAACTCGGGCTTGGGTCTAGGTAATAAAACATCATAAGGCACAGGGGTAGGTTTGCTCTCGGCCACCACGGGCTTATCTACCTGTGGAGGGTTTGACTCCCCAAAACCATTACGGCTGAGGAACTCATGCCAAGAATCACGACGCAACCCTAACTCGTAGACTAAAACCATTTTGATCAACCGAACATGGAAGAGGCTTGTGTCAGCCTGACTATGCTTGTAACGTTTGGCCATTTTGAACAGGCTTCGGTGCAGATAGTAAGGCATGTTTAATTCGAAACCCATGAAAACCATTAATAAACACAGGTGGAATAGGAAAATAAACCCATACCTTCCTTCACAGGTAACAAAACGTTTGATAATCATCAAGAGATCATACCAGCGGGGTTTCAACATCTTTGCAGGTAATCCTCTGTCGCACAATTTCACTGTGCGTGACTGGAACAATAACGTCCATGGGACGTCATCTACCTTACAACTTTTCGACCATTTTTGTCCCTTGGCAGGTAAGCCAGTTTCCAGACTGAGAAATCCTTCAGTAATTTCGAGCTGGACGTCTCCCACTTTGGCTCGGCAACCATCAAACGATAACGCAAATTGCCGAGCCACAACGAGTTCAAAGCCATCAAACTTCTTTATGAAAGCAAGCCAGCCATGTTGTTCCAGGTCACTACATGCATCGCTAAATGTCAACAGTGCTTGGCACCCATTGGGTTTGGCCCTTATAACAGGAGCCATAACCTCTGTACATGGTAGGGTTCAAACTGAATGAAACAATGCACCGAGTTGTAAAACGATAGGTTTGAGGGTTTCAAAGCTCGAAAAGACAAGAATTAACTGCATGCATGCGAAGGTGGTGGGATTACCACTGCCACGCACTGTATTAATTGAATGAGTACTGTGTTGTTAAAACCATAATATTTTATGCCATGCGTTACGGCCAGCAACTAGGTGTGTAATCATATTAATGTGCCAGTCAACCAGATCAGGATCAATACCATGCGTTATACTCATGTCAAGTGTATAGTTCGATCCAAACACCATATCCATCATGTCAATCAATCGTTCAACCACAAGATTTAAAATTAATCAATGCTAATACATGATTTGGAACTACGAATCATTCAACGTATTATCAACTTACCAAATGATATACCAAGCATTAATCCAATATGATTAATTTATGCTCCTCCAAACCATTGTTTGAATTGACTTCATAAACTTACGAATGTATTCACTGCACATTGAAGTGTTTATATTCCAAAGTCTTGAGAGCATTATGATCCAAAATTGTTCATATAATAATTGAGTGAAAAGTCCATAGCAATAAGGATAAAAGTAATAAGACCAAATCCATTACAACTTTCATAAAATCAAAATGAAACCAATAAATTTTATTCCCAAAGGCTTAGCAATCAAACAAATTCAAATGCGCAATAAAGGTAAGATAATGCTCAAGGATATAAGTTGGAGAACACCTTTAGCAATCATGTAATAAACCAGTGGTCAAGTGTCTTTTGGAGAAATTGATAAAAGACGACTACAGTCCAAACGATGAGAGAGGTATTTTCACACTCACAGTTGTGAAAATCAAATCGAGAACAAATTGCAATTGTCATAAAAATGAGACAAAAGTCTTGAAGCGCAATGTGATGATACTTTGTCTTTAATAAGACAAGGGGTGTAGGCAGCGTTTTATAAGAGCAATTAAAAAATGGTTGGCTGCCAACATGCCTCTAGTTCTCTGGTCATGAAATGATACTTGGGACTTCTTGTTTAATGGAAGCCATCGTCTTCTTTTATTTCTCTACTTCTGAATCTGAAATCTCGGGTGTGGATGATCCAGTCGGGTGTTGTGGCCATAGTATAGTGTAGGTTTTACTATATATGTTGTTGCAACATTTTCATTTTCTTGAAGTTTTCAGATCCAAGAGGATATTGTATCTGAGACTTTTCCTCCAAAGGTTGTTGGAAGACAAGATGTCCATAGAGAACTTTCATACCTTCCTCATGTTTCTTCTGCATACTCACCACTATACAAACTTACTGGATTAGGTTATATCAAGACCTTACTTATCTATGCAACTCCATTCTAGTTTTTTGAGTTAAAGCGATATAATCCTAAGACTGCATCCATTAGACCACCCTTAAATTCATTTACTGTGACATACATATTGATGGGCCTTGGGCTTACCTCTGTTGCAATTGAGAGATGACTTCCAAAACTAACAAAAACAAATGCATTTTTTGCATGACGTCGGGTCACTTGTTAGGTTTCATAGTTTCGAAAATAGG
The DNA here is from genome assembly GCA_009831015.1 of Picea engelmannii. Classification (NCBI taxonomy): domain Eukaryota; kingdom Viridiplantae; phylum Streptophyta; class Pinopsida; order Pinales; family Pinaceae; genus Picea; species Picea engelmannii. The sequence goes on from ML795343.1 coordinate 363,813, forward strand.
GATCATGTTCGATCCTTTAAAGGTTGAGAAGATAGTTTAGTTTCCTCCCCCATGAAAAGTCCCTCAGCATCAAAGTTTACAGGGAAAAACAAACTTTTTACAGTGTTTCATCACAAAATATGTTGATATCACAAAAGGATTCATGCGTTTACTAAAGAAGGGCGTTCATTTCCATTGGGATGAAGCCACTCAATTCTATTTAGAAGCATTGAAACACGCCCTCACGTCTTCACCCCTGCTTCGGCCACCCAATTATAATAAATATTTATTATAGTATTTGTCTGCTACAGAGTCGACCATCGACATGGTATTGGTTCAAGAGGACGATTTTCTTGAAGAGAATGTGATTTATTACATGAGTTGAGGCCTAGTTGGACCAAAACGCAACTACTCTCATGTTGAGAAACATTTCAGTGGAAACAGTTCATGTTGTCCAACGATTCTATCACTATATCCTGTTTCGAAAGACCACCATCATTGTCATTATGAATCCATTCCAATATGTGTTGACACGACGCATAATCGGTAGAAAGATCGGCAGATGGATAGTTTTCCTCCAGAAGTTTGACTTGGATTTTGTTTTGGCGAAATCCAAAAAGTCGTTGGTATTTACAGAACTCATCTCGGAACTTCCAGTCGAGTTAGGTGATGTTATACCTGAAGAGTCTCCTATTAAAGGAGATATGTTTTTGATTGCGTATTTGGATCCCTGGTATGGAGATATACTAGTCTATCTCTAGAATTTGAAGTGCCTCGTTTCTGCTTCTCGTGACAAGCATCAACTTATACACCATAAGGAAAAAAACTATCTTATTCTCGAGGACACTTTTTATCGTCAAGGTATAGATTGCATCCTTCGTCGATGTCTCACCCATGAAGAAGAAGAACTTGTGCTTGAATGCCACACTGGAGCATGTGGTGGTCATTTTTCTAGGTTGGCAATAGCCCAAAATATTCTACAATCCAGTTACTATTGGCTCATGTTAATCAAAGATTTCATTGAATCGGTCAAGAAGTGCCACCCATGTCAGATCTTCTCACGGAAGATGAGGGCACATCCTGCTCCCATGTTTCCTGTCATCACAGTTGGCCCCTTCACCAAGTGGGGGATTGATTATACCACATGCCACCCCCCCTCAGCTAGGGAGCACCGTTATATCATCGTAGAAGTAGACTAGCTTACCAAGTGGGTTGAAGCTATGCCAACGTTCAAGGATGATGGAGCGACAACAACTCTCTTCTTGTTTAATCAAATAATAGCAGGGTTCGACATCCTAAATGATATTGTCACTAACCATGGTAGTCACTTTCAGAACAAAATGATGTTTGAATTAACATCAAATCTTGGGTTGAGGAAAAAACACTCATCACCTTATTACCCACAAGAAAATGGTCAGGTGGAAGCTGTGAATAAGTCACTCAAGACCATTCTACAATGAATGATCAATTCAGCCAAGTCAAATTGGAATTTTATGTTATACTCGATAGTATGGGCCTACCAGATGTCTGTAAAGACTGCCACTGGTTTCTTACCTTTTCAACTTGTTTACGGGTTGGAAGCAGTCTTGCCTATAGAATGCCAGATCCCATCTCTTAAGTTGGCAGTACAGTTATTTCTAGACACTTCACCACTTGAGGAATTCTTATTATATCTCAAGCATCTCGATGAGCAATGACGTGATGCAACCTTGGCTACTGAGGCTCACAAAATAAGAGTCAAGTGTCAGTATGATCGGTTTGTTCATCCTCGGATTTTCTCTGAAGGTGACCTTGTCCTAGTCTATGACCAAGAAAGTATCCCCTGGGGGTAGTAAAGTTCAAACCCATGTGGTTTAGACCGTTCATCATGAAGGAAGTTTTAAATAAGGGCACTTATTGTCTGGTTGACTTTGAAGGGAAATATTTAGCAGAGACTAGAAATGGGCTCTACCTCAAGAAGTATTACTCATAGGTGGGTCTCCTTGGGTGACGTCTTGTACATATGCATAGTTCTTATACATTTTTAGTTTTTTTCTTTTTTGTTTTATGGATGTTTTGTTTTGATGTCATATTTTCACTATGGATTTTCATATGACAGAATCAGACGTGTTCGTTGGATTTGTAGATGGTTCTAGCTGACACACTCGAAGGATTTCTTTTGCATCTTGGATTATTTTCACACCTCAAAGCCAGTTGTTATCTTCTGGAGGTATTTTTTTAGGTGAATCCATAAACAATGTCGTCAAATATAGTGCAGTAATAGAGTTGCTTCGAGACACCTTGTCACATGGTATCTCTTACCTTCAAGTAGATGCACAATTGGTTGTGTCCCAGTTAAATGGGGTTTATCGAATTTACGATCCTACTCTACATCAATGATTCCTTAGGGTACGTCTCTTAGAACATTGTTTTGATTACATTATGTATATCCATGTTCCTAGGAGATTGAATCAATGACAGATACTATAGCTAATCAAGTATTATATTGGCATATTGCAAACATGTAAAGAAAAAATCACACACATACAAATGTAGATACATTTGTAAATAAATGTAACCCATAAGACATAAAAAGATGTGTGTGTATATATATATATATATATATATATATATATATATATATATATATATATATATATATATATATATATATATATATATATATATATATATATATATCAAAAGTATTAGAGTACATAGGTGGGCTTAAGTGCCTCAAAATATAATGAGTCTAGTATATAACGTGGGGCTTATGTCCTCAAAAATATACAAAGAGTGCCCTCAACACATAAACAGTCCATTCTAAGCTAAGAACGAGGACGGTTGACCCTTCCATAATGGACTACAACATTTTCCAAAGGTCGAAATAGCTGGACCCAGGTCTATGGCACCCCAACAACATGAGGCTGCATAGATGGCAGGATATCCTCGTTCTTGGCCATAGGCATAGTATGAGTGAGTGCGGATAGGTTATGCTCCACTCATCTCAAAACTCTCTCAGCCTCTCTGACTAGAGGTAAACCTGTTGCTGTTGTTGGTCTGGTGGCTGCTACTACTGCCTCTAGTCGTGGATGACACCTGCTCCATGCAAAATTAGTTGGACTCAGTAATCCCAAACAGATACATATTTTTCAGATGCTCTAGTACACATAAAAAATGATATATATAAAAGAAATAAAAAATTAAAAAACTTTTAAATAAAAGCGTACCTAATTCTCCTTGCTCCATTCCAGGAGGTATGGGCATGTCAGGATCTCTGGGGAAGTTAATCCTGGCATAGGGGTAGTCCTCTATAGCTGGAATCATCCAAGACCACCAGTCAAAAAATGTATCATCGAAGGCCTTGATGGTCATCCCTCCCTCCTGTCATAGAAACAATGCTTCCCATCTGCACACTACTGGGAAGGAGGCCACGTGCCCCCATATAGTCTCTCGGGGACTAAGATTGGGTACCCTCTTGAAGAATAAAGACAAAAGAACATTCTCGAACCTGAAGTTCTTGTTGTTCCACCCATGACACTCTGTGAGTTGTCTCTTCATGCACTCTATCATGGTTGTACTCCAATCAAACACTCGTGCATTTAAGCATTGTACTATGCAATGCAGATGCACCCGAGAGGTCTGGTGTAAATACGTTGATCTAGTGATCTGCACAATAAGTAAAACTATCACTTTCAGTGATAAGTTAGTGATTTTTTGGATCAGTACCTCAGAACCCACTTTATCTGTTCCGCCCTCACAGTGTTTTTCGATCAACTCGGAAATGTTGTGAGGGCTAGAGGGAAAAGCAAGAAGTTTGATCGGTTCTCCTCTCCTCAAGAGGCATGCCAGAAAATAAATATCTTAAGTCGTTGGAGTCAATGACTATCCCTCCAACATAATCCACCAAGGCATTCAACAGCCTGGGTTGTGCCTGCATGAGTGGACACTGAAACAATTTCCACAACTCACATTGTTTTAATGTGGCGAAAATAGTAGGGTCTTCCTCAACCATTGAATCAATGTCCTCATGATCTCTCTCTCTCCAATGGACATACATCCTACAAAATGACAAGTTCAAAGGATATTCAAATGATGCATTTAAAATTTTTTCATATGTTGGAGTATGTACATGGGCTATATTGAGGACAGTGGCGTATGTACGTGGGCATAATTTTTACTGCCCATGTGCATACGCGAGTTGTGCTTGGACAACCCACATACACACAGGGCTGACTTTTTTAAAGGTTTGCACCCCTCCAAAACACAAAAGGAAATGACAAAAGGAAAATTGGGAATGCAAGAGGGACTAGTTTGTACTTAATTGGTCCAAGCGGAAGTTTGTTTCGTCCACTGAAGCTCTCGAAATCAACTTCTTTCACAAAGGGGTGTTTTTGGCTTTTTGGTCAATTCTCAATTTGCAATAGTGATAATGAGCTGCCAAATTCTATTTATAGACTTTGTTTGGCTCTTTTTGTCATTTTTTGACCCCCATTGTGGTTTTTTCTAGCTTGAAAATCATGTAAAGTGGTTCTTGAGTTTCTCATTGGATGTTACGATACACTTTACTTTTGGTTCGGAAAAATTTTTGGGAGTTGGGGCACTTTTATGGTCCTTTGGTGAAAAGTCTTTTTTTCCAACTTTGTGCATTTAAGCTAGGATTCCATCTCCACTTGTTGCACCTCGTTGTCTTTTTTTCTTTACCATAGGATTGACCCCACTGAATTGCAACACAAAATCATCATTGCTTCTCTAGAAGTGTCATAATTTAGTAGTAGAGCCTACCCTCACATGGATGCCCTAGTTAGATCCTAGTTGCATTTTGGTGTCCATGCCGTCACTAATGACTATTGGCTCGGGAGTCCTTTTAGTCTTGTCTTGATTACGAATTTGAGCCTTCACATGTATGATATATTATCACTCTTGGTCTCACCCACAGGACTCCCAAAAACCAAACGGGTGTTCTTTTAAGCCCTTTTCAGACCCTCTAAACATGAAAATATTGTCAAGTGATCTTGTTTCGCTTCACGCTCACCAAACTAAAAGTTGAAGGAACATCTGTTCGATGGTAGTTTACCCCTTTTTTGGATTGGATGGTCAATTGTACGAACAAAGGTATACTCTAGGAACTTCGGTTCACTAGAAGAGTATTCTCAGGTATAAGTTTAACCCTTTTTCGAGCTTGAGGGAATAAATTTACAAAAAAGGAGCCCCCATAGAGTCCATAGTTAAGATCTTTTCAGACTCCCTAAAAGTGAAAAGATCATCGAGTGAGATTGTTTCTTCACACTCGATAAACTAGTCCAGAAGAACATCCATTACAAAGTCCATAGTTAAGCTCTTTTCAGACTCCTTAAAATTGAAAAGATCGTCAAGTGACCTTGTTCTTTCACACTCGTTAATTGGTTCAAAAAAACATCTACTGGCATGAGTTTACCCCTTTTCCGACCTGTATTTTAAGGAGGAAAAAGGTACACCTCGGGAGATTTGTCTCTCCGAGAGAGTTGTCCTCAGTAAATTTCACCTTTTTCGGGCTAAGGAGACTAAATCTAGAAAAAGGCAACGAGTCCATAGTTAAGATCTTTAAAGACTCCTTAAAATTGAAAATATTGACGAGTGATGTTGTCTTTGTCACACTCGTTAAAATGGTTTTGAATAGACATCTTTTCGGTGCTAGTTTACCCCTTTTTCAAACCGACTAGACTATATTCGAAAAAGGTACCCCAATGGAGTCTTCTTTTATGTTTTTTCAGACTCTCTAAAAATGAAAAACCACTGAGATTGCCTTCTCTGGGCTCATAAAAAATACATTGAAGGGGGTTTCATCATGTCTTTCTAATAACATTTTCATTCCTGCGTATTTGACCTAATGTTGGCTCCATGTTTCTCTGAACTGAACCTTTGAAGCATGCCTTATACGCATGCCTTGTAGCATTTTTCCTTTGTGTCTTGACACCTTGATGCATGGAGGAATTTTCCCGAGTGTCCTTTCCTTGCACATGTATCCTTGCTATGAGCATTAGTGTGTTCCTCACGCTTGGACCTTGTATGCTTGTGACACACATTCCTCCTTTGTAACCTAGCATTCTTTTATTCTTTTTCAAGCTCTCCAAAATATTGAAAAAGACAAAAAAAATCAAATATACCCCAAAAAGAGGATGGGAAAAGTATTTTGTTTTTATGGAAGCATAATGAGTCACCCTTGGACAAAGCACATCCCTCTATTTGTTTTTCAAGCTCTGGGATTCAATATGACCTTAGTGAGATGTTCTTGTAACATAGAGCTATGTCCTCCTCTATTTGGTTATTCTTCCAAACATATGGAGAGTTTGTGTTGCCTCCTACATCGTAAACTTATGTCAATGTCATGCTACCTGAGTCTCATCTTTCATCGTGCTATTTTCCAAGGGAAGTTTTACCCAACTTGAGTTGGCCCTTCTGCAGTTTATCTCTTGTCCTCATGCCCGACCATCCCGAAAGTCCAATCAAATTCTTTGTTCAAAATCAATGGAATTCTCTACCTGATCACCAATATCCTCTTGTCTATTCCTCAACAAGCCATCGATTACCTGCCTCCTTCTGACGATGTCAAAATGATATTGGTTGTCCCGACCAGCCTAAGGCTGAACTCTTTTTAGTGTCCTCATTCTGCACAAGTTTCTTTAATGATCTGTGGATTCTTCCTTCCCCATCAACCATGATGGAAGGGACAGGGCACCATGGCATGCACATGCCCTTGTCTATAGCAGAAGTTGCATACTCTATAGTCCAGCAAGCTTCAGCTAACCCTGATCCAACTCCTGCACCGGAGTTAGATCCAATTCTCGAGCCTACCTTGGCTCAAGGTTCCCTTGCCACCACTAATTCCTTAGACTTGGTCTTTCCCTCTTATGAGGTTATTTTAGAGGTGTTGACTAGTCTGAAAAGACCCTGGGATGATGTCCATCACAGATCATACTTCCTCCCATAGTTAGGAAGAATAGAGGCAGGATAATTTGTTTTGACTATGACTGGAGATAGGTCTTCTCTTATTAATCCTCTAGCTATGCACATAGTTTATGCTGAGGGTAATATGGAAACCATCGCTAAAATGATACCTATTGATATCTCTAGAACCCCTGGTATCATGGAGAATGTCTTCATCGGAGTGGACTGTTCCCCTGAGGAGATTCAAATATATAGATATTTATTTAAAGAATTCCATGAATCTTTTGCCTAGTCTTATGAGGAAATTCCAAGAATTGTTGAACATGAAATAATGACTTACCCTGACACCAAGCTAGTCCGGAAAAAGATTCATTCGATTAATCCTCAAAAATAAACAATTATTAAGGACGAAGTAGAGAAAATACTCAAAGTTGGTTTCATCTACCCCATCTAATTGAATCAATGGGTGTTGAATCTCGTTCCAATAAAAAAAAGGCAGGGTACGATTCGTGTATGTACAGACTTCCATGATTTGAACAAGGCATGCCCAAAGGATAATTTCCCCACTCCGTTTATTGACCAGATTGTCGATGAATGTGTAGGCTACGAGGTCTTTTCTTTCATGGATGGTTTCTCAAGATACAATTAGATATAGATCAAGCCTGAGGACTAGCATAAAAAAGATTTTATCTTTCCATGGGGTACATTTTCTTATCGCAAGATGCCTTTTGGCCTGAAGAATGATGGAGCCACTTTTCGGTGAGCCATGTCCTTTGATTTCCACGATCTCAAACACCTATTCTAGGCTTACTTAGATGATTTAGCGTCATTATCTCGCAAGAGAGATGATCATCCCACACACCCATGAATTATCTTTGAGCGATGTTTCTACTATTGGATTCACTTGAATCCAAACTGTTGTCACATTTATTTATAAGGGGGTTTCTTTTCTAATAAGTGCACCCTTTTGGAGAAAAAAAAATCAAAGAGTGGGATAAAAACCCACTTATCCTAAGTGTGTTTGCATAGGCACGTCTCACTAAGAAAAATTTAGATCTGAGCGGATGAGATCCACATGCCCAGATCTATGATGCAGGAGCCATATTAGAGCCCCCCCCTCCCCCTCCCCTGTCGTTCTATCTTTAACGAGAGGGGGGGGTTGAGTTGGTTGTTTCAAATTGTGAGCCCCCCACTAACATGTCACCCTCTCATTAACTCAACCCCCCCCCCTGCCTAAAACTATTTACCATTGCCTACCCCCTCCAAGTAGACCGATTACCACCATCGTTTACTACCATCACTCCCATTGACATATTTCTTCCACTCTGCCTCTCTCCTCTACCTATCACATCATCATCCCATCACACCTTGGTGCCCACAAGCTCTAATTCCCACGTTTTCTTGAGTGTTTTTCCCTTGCCATGACTGTCTACGTGGCCACCCCTCGTCTCACCTCCATGTCATATCTCTTTTCACTACACCCCTCCCTCTTATCTTCCAACACATGTCCATCCTCCTCCATGTCACCCCCGTAACCAATTATGTACCACCACATTTTCTTCCCAGCCTCCGTGTCTCCCCCACCTGGTCCCTCTGCAAAGTTCCAACGCAATGCAAAGAACAAAGAAGAGACTTCCATGTCTTCCAAGTGTAGGCGTTGACTCCTTTCACTCAAATCCTGATGCAACAATTAATGTAAATAAGGAAGGTGGGTGAGACATCGTCTCCTTCCTTAAGTAGAAGGCCAAAAAGGGACAAATTGTGGAGGAATACTGACATTCTTGTCTGACAGAGATAACTTCCAACAAAAGATTGCATGGGTAGTCTAATTGATGTCTCCATGCACATCTCGACAGATAAAATCATCAACACAAAGCCTTAAAACTCATGACATGATCGTGCCTTCAGCAGGGGTAAACCCGTTCGAAGTATATGTAGGCTTTTTTTCCATTTTGGTTGGTGTCGATGGTAGAGGTACTCTCTCGATTGTAATGTTTTGATGAGGCCTCTGGTTATCTGGTCATGAAGTGATACTTGAGACTTCTTGTTTAATGGAAACTACCCTCTTCTTTTATTTCTCTACTTCTGAATCTGAAAGCTCGGGCATGGATGATCCAGTCGGGTGTTTTTTCCATAGTATAGTGTAGGTTTGACTATATATATTGTTGCAGTGTTTTTAGTTTCTTGAAGTTTTTAGATCCAAGAGGATCTTGTATCTGATACTTTTCCTCCAAAGGCTACTGGAAGACCAAATGTCCACAGTAGACCTTCATACCTTCCTCATGTTTCTTCTGCATACTCACTAGTAGACAAAATTATTGGATTAAGTTAGATCAAGACCTCACTTATCTATGCATCTCCAATCCAATTTTCTGAATTAAAGCGATATAATCTTGAGACTGCATCCATTAGACCACCCTTAAATTAATTTACTGTGACATACATACTTCCTTGGGGACGAATTGAATATTTCCTTGGGATTGAATGAAAAAGCCTACTAGTTCTGAAGGTGCATCGAAACTTGGTACATTAAGATTGCAACTATGCACTTGACGACTCCACTGTTTCAGTTGTGGCTTCTAGAGGCAGAAACACAAGGTCTACTCCATAGTTTCCCCTAGCAACACCTAAAGTAGACCCACAGAAAATTATCAGAAAAGGAAAGGCCCATCGAGAAGGTACTTCTGCTACTAAACCAGGTATTTCTGATGATTTTCAATCTCCTCCTGTAAGAACTCTAATTTCTTCTTCTCATCTTAATGTTATACCTTCTGTTGGAGTTTCTCGAACTTTAAATTTTGGGAGTGTTCCTGTTGAGTTTCCTCCTCCTAGTTTTGGACTGGAGAGAGAAATCCTTGTCACTCCTACTTCCCCTGAAGTAGCGCCTAGGTCCATACCCAAGACCTCAGAAGATTTTCCCACTCCAGGTTTCACCACCCCTCCTCTTATTGCTTCTTTTGTTTCTCCAGAAAGGGAAACCTCTGCTCCTTCAAGCCCTTAATCCTTTTCTCCAAATCATTTATTGTTCCCTTTTCATCTAGGAGGCTCAGTTTCAGTTTCCCCTACTTGAACACCTTCACCTCCTCATTCTCCTCCACCTGTTATCCCTATGGCAGGTGATAATCCTCCCATAAAGAAAATGGATTCCATAGTGGCACAAGATATGCCCCTCTAGTCTTACCCCAACCTATGAATGATCTCCTTGCTAAAGATTACCTGAAATATATTCCAAAGTTCAAAGGAGAAGAGGATATAATTGTTGAAGTGAACCTTGTTGCCTTCTACAGTTATGTAGACAATCTAAATATTGAAAATGAAGATGTATGGATGAGAGTCTTTGTCCGGAGCTTTGATGGTGAGGCTAGAAATTGGTTCAGAGGTTTGACCCCTGGATCCATTGTTGGGATTGAGGCTCTAGAGGATGCATTCTTTAGACAGTGGGGGATAAAAAGGACTTCATGTATTATATTACAGAGTTTGGATCCATGAAGAGGAAAGAGGGAGAATCTGTCTCTAACTTCTCTAAAAGATTCAACAAAATGTACAACAAAATCCATGCCGAGATAAATCCCATAGAAGCCTTTGCCAAAATCACTTATGCTAGTGCGTTTGACCCTGATTTCTTCCTCCTGTTGAGAGATAGAAGAGATACATCCCTAGATCATATGCAAGATGCATCCCTAGAGGTGGAGTCCAATGTATTGTCAGTTAACATTGTTATCATCCTATAATTTATAGGATCAACTGGTGACTGGGATATTATCTGTCTCTAGTGTTTTTGTTGACAAATGATTTTTCATTCTGCAAATAATTTGAAAAGAAAAAGAAAAAAGAAAGAAGAGGAAAAAGAAAAGAGAAAAGAAAAAGAAAAAGGAAAAGAAAAATGAAAAGAGAAAAGAAAAAAGAAAAAAGAAAAGAGGGCATAAAAGAATTCAATAAAAGCCCCATGCAATAATAGTAACTTGGTCCATACCTTTCAAGCATGGCCAAGTTCTTTTTTAAATTTTATGTTGATAGGGTAGTGAATGAATTTGGCTAAACAATTTAATCTTAACCAAAGTGTCTAGGTAGATTAGTGAATAAATCTGGCCAGACTGTCTAATCTTGGTCAGATAGCCCCAGGGTAGAGTAAATTCTTAACCCAACTGTCTAATCTAGGTTAATTGTCATAGGAAGATAGGTTAGAATGTACGCTAGTTTCTTTGTTGCTTCATTTAAAAAAGAACCAATTTGATGTAAGTGTTGCACCATGTTTTCAGATGCTTAAAAAGATCGTTTTCCTAACCCCTTGGTGGTGTCTACTTGGAAAACCTTGGAAAAAACCCATAAAAAGCATTTATCCTAAGTTTTTCCCTGGCGCATGTGTTTTCCACCCCCCACTTAAGCCCCTTGCACATATCAATGGTCCCGAACGTGGCGCCT
>ML795343.1:376702-391040 GCA_009831015.1 Picea engelmannii
CGCTCAGTAAGAAGTTAGGGCGCGGGTTGCTTGTTTTCAAGTGAATTTTGAAGAATTACTCAGCATGGCTTTGGCTAGGAAGAGGCATGAGTTGGCCTGATGCCAGGTAAACCTGTATGGTGCATTTTAGGGTTATAACAATTCTGACCAGTGGGTAGATGAACCCATTCTAGGTTTTCTATCCATCTTCTCTATCGACGAAAAGCCCACCACCCAGTTTGATTTCAGCACATTCTTGGCAGACAATATTCACGAACAGTTCATGAATTTCGGCACAGAAGGCATGTTCATATACTCATCGGTACTAGCATACTTGTTCGTCTTCTTCCAGGCGGATAAATTTGGCTTTTCCATGTAGAATATGGATGGGGATAGTAGACCTCAAGCAGTCACATCATGGACCTCCTTGCTCAAGAAAAAATCCACTGAGTTCAGCTTCAAGGATTTCATCGACCAATTCTACCACCCTGTGGTAAGCATGCTAGGTGGCAGGCCCGAGCCTCAGATAAACGATGAAGTTTAGAGGATCCTGCACCTCTCGGATAACACAAATATGGGTGATTGGTATTTATACGAGGATCACACCAAGATTAGAGTATACGGGTGCAATTTGGCACCGTATAAGTTTCCCAAGTATCTGCCTATAAGGATTTTTTCTTTAGAATAAATAAGGCAGATTATAAATTTCGATGACATCCACTTTGTATCATTGAAGAAAAAGCAGTAGCTTAGAATCAAGGGGAAGATTGGCTCCTTCATCTACAATAATTGTGGCGTTGGGCAAGAAGCAGACAGGATGCTGAGGGAGATGAAGTTCGCCATGGGCTTCCCATGGCATTATGATCCTTGTGGGATCATCACATGGATGAGGGTCAAGAACAAAAACATTCCATATATTCATGAGTCTAGGCCTGAGATTGAAAAATTTACAAATAAGACAGTGTGGGAGTCTAACACATTGGTCAAAGTACAATAGTACGATCCCCTGGCCACTATGTCACAAACAACCATGCCATAGGTCCCGAAGGAAAAAAGGCCTCGACAAGATTTATCTCTGCCTGTCACGAAGGTATCATCCAAAGAGTTCCAGCTGCATACTAAGAGGCCTAAGACTTCGTCAGTCCCTAGCCCGAAAGGGGAGAAAGAAGTATCGTCCACCATAGTGACCAAGTCTATTATTCCACCCTTCAGTTCGAGCCTCCATAAGGCCATAACATCAGTAGTAACGGAGAAATCTACAGATCCTCCATTGACCACCCAATCAGGCAAGGGGGGACCGAAGCTGAGTATTTTCAAGAAGTACGAGTTGATCAAGAAAAAGAACCATACCCTTACCAGCAGTACTTGCACTCAATTTTGGAAGAAAACGTCAACTGCGCAGCATAGGCTACAGTTTTCATTTGACATAGAAAAGGGCAGAATGCACATGGCCTTCCTCCAGGCACATGTACCAGACCCCAAAGTGATCACTAATTATAAAGGGGCCACCTTTGAATTTCAGACGAAGGATGTGCATCCGGCCGATTTGATGGATCTTCACAAGAAGAAAGGGGAAATGGTTTTCTACATGCTAGCACTTGCTTCTACTGCTGCTTCAAAATTACAGGTGTCCCTGAAAAATGTTCAAACACAACTCAAGATGGAGAAGATTTCATCCTTTGCAAAGGAAAATAGGCTCAAAACTTTGGAGGAGTTGGTCCTCAAGATTGGTTATGATCCTTCGAACGTCAAAGCAACGGAGGAAATGATAAAGAATAAAAATGTTGACATAGCCTCCTTGAGAAAACAACTGAAACTCCCGCCCACAGAGGATCCATAGGTGAAGGAGATAACAGAGAAAGAAGGAGAGAAAGATGAGATGCTAAGGATGCTCATGGAGCAGAATGCACATCTTAAAGAAATGGAAGCTGAGATGGAGAAGTTGTTAAAGGAGAAAGAGAAATCGAAGCCAATGGAAGTCATTCCATTGAGTGCCATCCAAATTTTAGGAGCAAGCACAACATCAGCGACAGAAGTCCCATCCGCGACTCCATGGACATCACAGGAGAAGACATCCGACCTAGATAAATCCATGGAAAAGATGAACCTGCAAGAGACAGAGATCAACAGGCTTAAAAGGGAAGTTGAGAACCTTCAAGAACTCAAAACGTCCTTCCAGACCAACCTCTCTAAGGAAAAGCAGGTGATAGAGCAGCTCAAGCAGAAGTTACAGCAGCTCCGGAAGCAAACAATGGTAGGAAAGACTTTGGCCGAGGTTAAAGAGAATGTATGGACAAACATCACTAAGTCCATGAATGAAATATGGCCAATGATCGAGATCATGTTCGAGTAGAATGACTTGGTACTGAGAAGAAAACAAGCCATCGAGAAGATCAGAGTAGAATTGGGAGACATGCCGACACAGGAAAATGAGATCATCAAGTTCCTCAATTCTAAGACCAGGGAAGAGCTGGAAGAACTGAAGATTGAAGACAGAACATAGAGCATCCTCGAGGTCAAAAGAGTTTTGACCAAGAGAGGATTAATTCTTTAGTTGGAAGAAAAGGTTCAGGCCATGGACCTGGGGGTACATATATTCTTCAGTAAGATTCAAGCTCTCCAGAAGAAAGGTCTTCCTGGTCTGAAAGTGATCAATGATAAATTGATGACACTCCCAGACTACAAGAAGAGATTAGCCGAAGTGGCTAAGGACAATTCAAAGTTTGCAGGCATACAAGGGAGCATCACTGGCAAGGCATTTCTGGATGCCCTTCAGTGGGACATCAGTATCCAACATGACATTCGATACATATTCCTCATCAAGCCTACATTCACCAAGTATACAGAAATGGACAAAGTGTATCGAAGATTGCTCAAATTCAACGTGCCAAGTCATCTCAGATGGGAAGATCTTTGTGATCTGATCGATTAGTAGATGAGTTGTCACGGTCCAGTCAGTTGTCTAGTCAGATCAAGTCATGCAGAAGCTTCATCAACAGCCCACCCCGAAAGCAGTGTGTAGTTACACCACATCATCAAGCAGTTCCTAGATTTAGGAATTTTGTTAAGTTAGTTAGGCTAAAAATAGATTTAGCATGTCCTGGTCATTAATGACAGGATCTTTGTAATTTGAGTTATAAATACTTCACCTTTCGAATTATTGAGGGTTGTTGATCTTCACACCCTGACGCTATCAGACTGTAATATTTTTGAAGAGATCTTCCATTAATAAAATGGAGGCACTTTTACAGGATTCTTGCGTGTACTCACTGGTGACGTTTTTCTCTCTAAGTTGGATGTTTTTCTTGCTTTGTTATCATACTTTTTTCTACATCTAATCTTTAAGAGTAACGAATGTTGCAGGATTTATCTCGGATACCCTGTTTATGACTCGAAATATTTTAGTGTTTATCTTTTGGTGTTTTCAATAAAAAAATTCTTATCTGCTTCTTTGTTGAAATTATCTTTCTCATCTTTTCTGCTAATCATCATTTAAGCTACTAAAGATCCAGTGATTATATTATCTCGCACTGTGAAAGTTTTCCCTTTGCGTTTCTGGTTTGTATTTCATATTTTATTAAAGCACAAACCCCATAGCCCAATGGATGTGTAGACTGTCTCAACCAATTCGAAAAAACACTTTGATAACAAAACCGACCTATTTCTTTACCTAGCCTAATATTTAAAATTGGAAACATAGATAAATCATATATAGAGATCCTCTAAAGTTGGAAGGTCTAGATCCCAACTTCAAAAGTGGTTTTATAAAGTTACCTTAGTAGATTTCTTCTGCTGTCAACCTCTAGGAAATTTACCAAGTGCTAACATAGTGGTGACTGCACTGGGGAAGAAAATATAAATTTATAATTTCATGTTTTTCTTTCCCCTAAAAGAACATTTTGTTCCTGGAATATTGAAAATTTGAGAAGAAAGTAATGTTTAGAGGTTGATCAAACTTTTTACATATTATTTTTAGATTCACAAAACTAAAAAGTATATATATAAAAATCAAAAATAAATTTGGCTCCTAAGAAAGTTTATACTCGATCTCATCCATACCTAGAACCTACAATAGTGACAGATAACCCAGAACAATTACTTAGGAAAAATACCTTAGCTGAAGGCTCAGTGAGTCATATTCCCCTTTATAAGTCCCTTTCCTTTTCAGGGAAACCCATTACCTTGCAAATCCCTGACCTTGACACCTTTTCCCAACAGAGCCTGGTTAGAACTCAGTCTCATAGTTTTGTGACTGGAATCATTTTCGACCCAACCGTTTTACAGCCCCGAACCCCTGAAGTTCTGTCTCCCATTGCAAAATCGCAAATCACTCCCTCAGTGATACCTAGTCCCTCCTCGTCCTCGTCATTAGTTACTACCTCACCGATAATCCAGTCTGTTATCCCACCTCCTCTGCACATCATGGTAGCTCAATATGCTCCCTTGGTGTTCATTCCACCTCTTCATGCCATGCCCTAGGACTACCAAATGAGACTTCTACAGTTTGATGCCATGGGACCTTTGAGCGCACAACAACATGTAGATAAAATGAATGATTATTATGATCTGCATGAAGTAGACAAAGCTGACATTCAAATGAGATTGTTTGCCCAAATTTTGACAGGTGACACTAAAAAATGGTACAAAGGGTTGCACTCCACCTCATTCCTTGACCTTACCACATTCCAAAGGAGTTTTCTAGACAGATGGGAGGTAAAGAAAAACCCTTTGCAAATTTTGTCAAAATACAAAAATATCAGAAGAAATCAAGGTGAGACAGCGCAAGATTACTGCACTCGTTTCAATAACTTGTACAACACAATCCCAGCTGAAATCAAACCTCCACAGGGTTTGGCCTTGATCAAATTCCCCGATGGTTTTGACGCTGACATGTCATACCAACTAAGGGAAAGAAATTCTACCACCCTGGAAGACATGCAGAAAAGTGCTATAAGTGTGGAGGCCAATTTGCTAGCAAAAAGGGCATGTCAGAGGTCAGAGAGGAGAGTCACAATTAAAGAAGAACCTTCCACATCTACCTCAGATTCCAAATTGGATTCTTTGGCCAGAGCAATGGAAAGAATGATGGAAAGACTTATGGTGTCAGACAGAAATCCTCCAGGAGACAATCCACCTGCTCCTCAGGTTCAGAATCCTAACTTCAGGAGAAACCCTCCTCAAATCAGATAGAGAGATCCTAGGGATCAAAGAGAGCAGAGAGGTCCAGATCAGAAGATCAGACCTCCCCTAGAAGAAAATTATGCTGATGAAGGGGAGGAAGTAATCGAAGAATTAGAGGATACTCACATAAATCTTATGGGCATTCACGATAACGAAGCTATCTTCCTTACCCAAGAAGAGCAAGAACTTTTCCTTCTCAATCAAACAAAAGTAAGTGAAGAAGCCAAAGATGCAGAACAACAGGCATTCGAAAATGCCATTTTGGAGGTACACTGGCAATATAATCTGTGGAGTAAAAAGACAGAAGGGAGTTCCCCAAAAAAGATGATTGAAACAAAGAAGGTAGTCGAAACCAAGAAGGCCTCTGAGCCATCTACCGAGAAGATTCTTGAGAAGAGTACAGCTGAAGTTCCTGTGAAGAAAAATATTACTATTCTGAAAAGATCGTCACAGCCTGAGGTTTCACCTATTACTCCACCAAGAACTTCTGGCCAGAAGAGCATGGTGGACAAACTAGAATTGATGAGCCAAGGCAGAGCTCCTACACCTTTCAGCCTTGAGGGGGAATTATCCAAAGTAAAAATTCCCATCCCACTTTCGGAGTTGATGAACAAAGACGTTTATCATTCGCAGGTGATTAAAGCACTGACCATTGAACCTGACATAGGCACGAAGGCCTTAACCATTGGATCACCAAATCATTCAGACACTGTGAACCTTATTGATGATCAACCCGAACTTCTGTTCGGACCTGAAGTAGATGGTCGACAGGATACTGGTGATGTCGCTCCTTTTTACATTAGTCTAAACATACATGACCTGATCTTTCATAACGCTATGCTGGATTCAGGTGCTTCCCACAATCTTATGCCTAAATAACTAATGGAGAAACTGGGACTGGAGGTCACCGAACCTTAGAAGTATTTACACTCATTCGACTCCAATAAAGTTAGATGTATTGGATTGATCAAGGACCTATGCATCACCTTGGTTCAGATTCCTGCAAAGAGCATGGTAATGGATGTGGTGGTTGCAGACATCCCTCTGAAGTATGGAATGTTGCTATCCCGGTCTTGGGGGGCTAAGTTGAGAGGAAACCTGCAGCTAGATATGTCTTATGCCACTATCCCAGTTTTCGGGCAACAAAGAAGGCTATACAGAGAAACGTTGATTAAATACATGGTCAGTAGCCAAGAAAAACTGCACAACTTTCCCCTCTACTCTGCGCATTCCGACTTGGATTCTTTTATCTTGTACAATGACGGTGACACGGGAGAACAAGATACTCAGCTGGCATAAGATACATCTAGTCAAGATGAAAGCCAAGAAACCATTGAGGTAACAAGGATGAAAAATGTGATAACTGAAGAATTACTGGTAGATTTCTAGAGCATGGATTTTGATGGAGGAGTGAACAAAGAAGGGGCTGGAGCAGGAGTCTGGCTGCATAATCACAGAAACAGGTATTCAGAAAACCATTCTTACAAGTTAAATTTCCAATGCACTAACAATATTTCCGAATATGAAGCCTTGATGCTCGGTCTGAATCTTTTGAAAAGAGTTGGTGCTAAACAGATTATGGTAAGAGGTGATTCTGAGTTGATAATCAAGAAAATCGAAGGTGAGTACACTGCCAAACACCCACGTCTTAGAGCTTATAGGAATGTGGTTCTTGATGCCCTTAGATGTTTCACTGAAGTTGACTTGCAGGTAATGTCGAGAGGACAAAACATTCTTGCAGACAGGTTGGCTACGTCAGCAGCCACATGTAAGATTCCTTTCCATCCGACTCACCCATACACTGTTGAGGTGAAGTGCAGACCAACCGTTCCCGACAATATCAGGTACTGGTAAGTGTTTGGTAACGATGATAAAATCAAAGACTTTTTGCAGTGTAAAAATGATTTTGAATGTACAAATATAGATTTAGAGAACGAAGATGAAAATGTAAATAGATTTGATTTTGAAATTGATAGTGTAAATAGCGTAGATTCAGGAGAATTTGGCGATGACGAAATGGATGCCGATGTTTTACATTTGAAAAGCAACGTTTTGCCTAGGGGTCTAGTTCCTTTAGAGGACTTGTTTTATTTTAACGACGTAGCCAAAAAAACCAAAATTGAAGCACATGGACAAGAGGTAGAAGACTGTAATATAGGGACTGAAGAGAAACCCAGGATAGTCAAATTGTCTAAATCATTACCCCCAGAACAAAAAATCAAATACATTGAGTTGTTCAAAGAATATTCGGATGTCTTTGCCTGGGGTTATGAGGATTTGAAATCTTATGATACCAACATCATACAACATAGGATTCCAATAAGGGAAGACCAAAAATAGTTCAGACAAAAACTTAGGAGGATAAATCCCAAGTTGCTCCCTCTGATAGAAAAGGAAATCAAAAAAATGTACGATGCCAAAATCATAGTCCCGTTGCATTTTTTAAAATGGGTCTCTAATTTGGTCCCTACACGTAAGAAATCTAGGGAAATCAGACTCTGCATAGATTTCCGAAATCTGAATAAGGTCTCCTTGAAAGACAATTACCCCTTGCCCAAAATGGACCACATCCTGCAAAGGGTGGTCGGATCTAGTCAAATTTCTCTGCTGGACAGGTTTTCGGGTTATAATCAGGTCCTAGTTCACCCGGATGACCAAAGACAAAACTGCCTTCACCACACCATGGGGCACTTTCATGTATGTGAAAATTCCTTTTGGTCTAATGAATGCAGTAGCCACATTCCAGAGAGTGATGGATATCACCTTCGTGGAAGAATCGGGTAAGTTTATTGTCGTCTATTTAGATGATGTAACTGTGTTTTCCCGATCTGATGATGAACACCTGCGACACCTCAGACGATTCTTTGAGAAATGTAGAAGGTTTGAGATTTCTTTAAATCCTAAGAAAATCCTTTTTGGGCTAGAGGAAGGAAAACTGATAGGACACATCATCTCCAAGGATGGAATCAAAATAGACCCTAGTATAATCAAGGCCATACAAAAACTAGAAAAAACTAGAACACCCTAGAAACCTTAAATAACTACAGTCTTTTATCAGGAGAATAAACTTTCTACGAAGATTCATTCCCAGTCTGGTAGAGCTCCTCAAAAACATTACAAATATGCTAAAAAAGGATGTGAAAATAAAATGGGACTCTGAGTCGAGACAGTCTTTCAAACAAGTCAAACGATCACTCACAGAGGCCCCTGTCTTAATCAGTCTTGATTTTACTAAGGATTTTTATCTTTTTTATTTCGCTTTCGAACATACTATAGCAGCAGTCTTATACAAAAGAACAACGAAGGATATGAACAACCCATAGCTTTCTTTAGTAAAGCGTTAAGAGGCATTGCTCTGAATTACAAGATAATGGAGAAACAAGATTTTGTCTTGGTAAAATCCATAAAAGACTTTAGAGTCTACATTCTTCATTCCCCCACCATAGCTTATGTTCCAAATGCGGTAGTAAAATAAATTTTGACCCAGGACAGCCCGGATGGGAGAAGGGGAAAATGGATTGCTGTCATTTTAGAATATGATATAGATATTAAGCCTACAAAACTAATCAAGGGTCAAGGCCTAGAAAAATTAATGGCTGAATCAAATTTCCATGACCTTGACATTAACTTTTTAGCTACAGCAGATGAACAAGGCGAGATGGCGACTCCAAGTGTGAGAGAGGTATTTCTCAACTCTCCATGGTATGCAAACCTTATATTCGTTTTGCAAAATTTACAAGCCCCCCTGGTTTGACTAAGACTAAAGCTAGATTTTTAAAGTTGAAAGCCTTAAAATTCTATATTCTAGAAGGTAATTTGTATTGGAAAGATCCTGGATGCATTCTATTAAATTGTTTATTGAAAGATGAAGCTGAAAAAGTGTTACAAGAATTTCATGCAGGAGAATGTGGTGGCCATCTGAACTGGAAGGTCAAAGCCAATAAAATACTCAGAGCTAGTTTCTATTGGCCCACCCTGTTCGTCGATGTGCATCATAAAGTGACTGCATATCATCAATGTCAATTGTTTGAAGGAAAAAGGAAACTCCTTCCTCTCCCCCTGAAACCGATATCAGTTGAAGCCCCTTTCTAGCAATGGGGACTAGACTTCATTGGAGAAATACACCCCCCTTCTTCGGCCCAACACAGGTGGATTCTCACTGCTATCGATTATTTTACCAAATGTATCGAAGCAGTACCAAGTAGGAAAGCCACTGACTTTTTTATTATCAAATTCATTGAAAATAATATTTTGTCTCGCTTTGGATGTCCTAGAAAGATTATAACTGACAATGTAGTTGCTTTTCGGTTGAAGAAGATCATAGATTTTTACAACCAGTATCACATTGGTTTGGGGAATTCCACAGCCTACTACCCTCAGGGAAATGGGCTGGTGGAATCTTCAAACAAAACCTTGGTAAATATCATCAAGAAAACATTGCAGGAAAACAAGAAATCATGGCACAACAAGTTGGTGTTCGCGTTATGGGCTGACAGACTGATCACCAAAAGGTCAATTGGTATGTCACCATACCAGCTGGTCTATGACAGAGAGGAAATTTTCCCCACTTCTTTAGGAGTCCCTGTCATGAAGTTGCTTCAAGAGGTACAAGCTGAGCCAAATGACTCATAGAGAAGAATCAACCAAATGATCCATTTGCAGTAGTCTAGAGAAGAAGTTTTCAACAAGACTCGAGTAATCCAAGAAAACATCAAGAAGATATTTGACAAAAGAACAAAGGAGGATGATTTTGAGCTAGGAGATTTGGTGCTGAGGTGGGATGCCAGAAATGAAGACAAGGGAAAGCATGGAAAATTTGACAGTCTATGGAGAGGACCATACATGATCCAAGATTTCAGGGGAAACAATGCTTTCTTGCTAAACAACGCTGATGGGACAGATCTGCCAGGAGGACCTGTAAATGGCAGAATGCTGAAACATTATGTGCCACCTCAGTAGAGATTCGACTGTTCACTCTCCAATTTACATACCATTTTTTTTTTTTCGCCTGCATTTTCTGAGTGAAGAACATTAGTCAGTTGGTTGAAGCCCAAAGAGAAGGCCCTAAGCTACTGAACACTGTTCTTCCAATTTTTGAGAATAAAACCAACGAAGGCCACTAGGAAGAAACTTTTAGAATGATAGGAACTAGGATTATTGGCACTTCACAGGGCAAGTACCATCCCCAGGTGGAGCCACTGTTATCATCCTATAATTTATAGGATCAACTGGTGACTGGGATATTATATGTCTCTAGTGTTTTTGTTGACAAATGATTTTTCATTCTGCAAATAATTTGAAAAGAAAAAGAAAAAAGAAAGAAAAGGAAAAAGAAAAGAGAAAAGAAAAAGAAAAAAGAAAAGAGAAAAGAAAAAAGAAAAAAGAAAAAAGAAAAGAGGGCATAAAAGAATTCAATAAAAGCCCCATGCAATAATAGTAACTTGGTCCATACCTTTCAAGCATGGCCAAGTTCTTTTTTAAATTTGATGTTGATAGGGTAGTGAATGAATTTGGCTAAATAGTTTAATCTTAGCCAAAGTGTCTAGGTATATTAGTGAATAAATCTGGCCAGACTATCTAATCTTGGTTAGATAGCCCCAGGGTAGAGTAAATTCTTAACCCAACAGTCTAATCTGGGTTAATTTTCATAGGAAGATAGGTTAGAATATAGGCTAGTTTCTTTGTTGCTTCATTTCAATAAGAACCAATTTGATGTAAGTGTTGCACCATGTTTTTAGATACTTAAAAAGATCATTTGCCTAACCCCTTGGTGGTGTCTACTTGGAAAACCTTGGAAAAAACCCATAAAAAGCATTTATCCTAAGTTTTTCCCCGGCGCATGTGTTTTCCGCCCCCCACTTAAGCCCCTTGCACATATCAATGGTCCTGAACGTGGTGCCCAGATCTACAGTGGACAGAGCATTCCCACCCCCCCCCCCCCCCCCGGACCATTCTTCTTTTAACTGGGGGGGGGTCTAGAATCGATGATAAGACTCACACGCATCTGGACGACTCAGGATTGAGCGCTCAAATCTATGGTTAGCGTTGGATTCCAGACCCCCCCATCCATTCTGACTTTAATGGAGGGGGGGTTTGGAATGAGTGATAAACAGAGAGCAGAGATCTGCGGCTTAGAAACAGGTGAGCAGATCAACGACCCAATATGGATTTTGGACCCCCCGAGATGATCTTATTTTAACCGAGGGAGGGGGGTTCCGGAAAGGTTTTCTTCCACTTGTAGGTCCCTTGTTATACTTGGCGTTGATCTATTTCCCTGAGTCCCATCACCATATTCTATCTGATAGACCTCCATCACCACTGGACGTCACCCTCCACCTTTCCTGAACTGGTCATGTCCCATAATTGCTGTCAATCCTTCCCCCCTATTCGATCGTGGCAAGTTGCTTATTATGACTTTTACCTCCAGTCGATAGCCTCCATGTCACCCATCTGTATCCCTCAACCACCGTCACCCGCCATCTCATCCTCAAGTGATCCGTTGGTCATTTATTACTGGATAACCTATCCATTATCCAGCTGACCTGTCTCCCGCACCCAACCGACCCCCGTTCAAATAAAACTATCGTTATTCCCCTTACTTTCACTATTCACCCATCGCATTAGAGAAATTCACCACCTACTCCTATATTACAGTCCGTTGTCCTCCTCCACAGTCAGTCGCCCCCACTGATGTTGTGTTTTATTGCAGGTACTGTTGTAGAGATGGTGCCAAAATCCAAACAAGCAGAAGGAGAGGAGAATTTGTTTCTCCCGCCTCCTGTCGACCTGGAAAAGATCCCACTGGTCGAAAAAGACCGATTAATCATAGATACCAAATGCAATTTTGATTTCTCAGACCTCCAGTCATGGCTCAGGGAAGTTTTCATGGACCAGAGTGATGAAATTGGACTCTGGGAGTCCAATTTACCCCTCTACCTCTTTCCCCAGATCCACCATTTTCCCGAGTTCACTCTTAAGTGTCAAGCCCACTATATTATTGAACAAAGAGCCATCATCTCCTCATCTAAAGAAATCATGTTTCTCATCATGCCCAAATCCATAGACCATATGATGCAAATTCCCTGAGTCAACTCTGTGTCTCCCTTCAACCTGGAAATTCTCACAGAATTGTACCAGAAAATGACCTTCCCCCAAAGAGCTCAAATATTTGAGCTCTTCCTTCCCCCATATGCTCAATTCCCCTCCACAAATCCTCCTTACCCATCATCCATGTTCTCCACTAAGGGAAACTAGGTCATTTCATCCCTTTGTGCTTTGTTAGGATACTATTCTGACCAGTGGGTAGATGAACCCATTCTGGGTTTTCTATCCATATTCTCTATCGACGAAAATCCCACCACCCAGTTTGATTTCAGAACATTCTTGGCAGATAATATTCACGAACAATTCATGAATTTCGGCACATAAGGCATGTTCAGGTACTCATTGTTGTAGGAAAATCTGCCTGCGGACAAGTAGATCGACCTCTAAGGCTTGACCTTAACCCTAGATAGAAAAATGCTTATCATGGACACTGACTTCCTTTCAAATCTATCTAAGCCTAATGCATGAGAAGGAAGGATGATAGAAGTACCTTTTAACCGACGTTTGTCCCTGCACGCTCCGAGTTGTGCTCCAATCCTTTTGCTCCTCGCTGAGGTCTGTGGACAAAACGAGATACGACCACCTCCTACTCTACTGACATTAGCTTGAAAACAGATCTATCATTAAATGATAAGTTCATGTAACATCAGACACGAACTAGAAAGAAATAGAACAAGCTTGTCATATTAATGATAATAATGACAACAATGCTTACAATCGTAGATGCAAATGCGAAAGCTTCGTCAAATCCTCTTCGTCTAACCCTTGCCTGAAAGATCCACAACCTGGATGACAACAGCTTCAATGATTACTCTCCTTTGGCTGACTGTGTGTCTCCTCCAAGATCATAAGTTCCATATGTTCAGTTCCTCCCCCTCTTTAGCACCATAGAGATTGCTTATATAGGTTGGGAAGGGCCTAACCACTTGAGTTATGTTTAGAACCAGTTGAAAACCTCCTCCTTGGATCAAAGATCTTTTGAAAAAACCAAGAATTCGAGCTCAACCGCCTCCCAAAATCGAATGATTCTTCCCTTATTCTTCTCACCGGGCTAACAATTTGCCCAGAATGGAGAGCGCTCCCTCAGAAGGGGCATCAGAGTGTTAGAACGCTTCAGAGAAGGTCAAGGGAAGCACCAGCGCTTCAAATCTGGGTAGTTCTTCTACAAAGGGGTGGAAAAGCGCTATAACACTTCTAAAGCATGGCAGAAGGGCGCCAGCGCTCCTCAGGCAGTTTTAGAGAAGCGTTCCCCTTCCAAACCCTTAGTCAAGAAGCCCTCTTAGGTGTTAAGAGATGTTTGACCTCAGTGAACCAATTTCTTCCTTCAAACCAAGTACATGAGATGTTTCAAATGCCTCTTTAGTGTCGTCATTGTGATAGCATGATTCAACAACATTTACGACACCCTGTAACCAACTTGCGACATTTGCGACAAGTCGTAAAGGAGTTGCGACACTTGCGACAAGTGAGAGGCATATACGACACTTATCCAGTTGAGTGATTTTAATGTGTAACAGAATGCCCCCCAAAGTATGAAGTCAAAAGATGCGGACTGATGACTGAAGTACTTTGTAGATATTCAAGCAAGGGTATAGACTCGGAGAACCTGACAGAAGCTACACACAAACATCCAACCAATATCATGACATATATCAAAACCCAAGGCAGGCATACCTATGCTTGGGAGATTGAGACTTGTGAGGTATGGCCGCCATAAAATACACTATGGATCCATAATTGTATTGAAAAACAGGGGTATAGCCACCAAAGATACAATGTGGATCTATACTATAGTGACTCAAACTGATCGTAGCCATGAAGAATACACAGTGGATCTACGAGATGATAAGACATAGCCACGACCAATACAAAGTGGATCTATGTAGCAGTGCATGTGACGTTGTCCAATAGAACTCCTTTGCAACCTGGGTGAAGCATATATCAAGGTGATGGCTCAACCCAGGGTCTTCATACCAATCCCAATATGGTACGAATCTGACCATGTGAATAGATGTCTTGATGTCGAACATGGCAGAAACCACTTGATTACCGGTCAATGAGGTAAACCGTTAAC
>ML795344.1:0-11801 GCA_009831015.1 Picea engelmannii
TACACACTTTGCAGAAATAAGAAAATATTTTTACCAATTCTTGTCCAAGTGATTGCACCATCTTCACGGTTGCAACAACGAACGTGATATCTTCTAGAGCCAAAACACAACACTATAATTATTCTCTACATAGTCCAAAACCAAAATGAGAAATAATGAGAACCCTAAAGACTCCACTATGGTAAAGAGTGGGTTGGTGGCATAAATGCCCTAGTCATTTCCAATTTCATGCATGGTAGACGTAATGGCCATCTCAACACTCATATGTATCTAGTCTCATATCGAATACCAAATAATATCATGTGTTATCAACAGTTGAAACCATATAATATCAAGCCCAAAACAATATATAATCTGTGTTGATCAATAACCATCTTAAAATAGACCAAACCTATAACATATCAATCATTTTCACCAAGTTGTTTATCGATATGAAACTTTAATGTATCGAGGAGTAAGAGATATATAAACACTCAAGTAATATGTGCCATCTTTTGAATCTTTATAAACCATATACCTTTTTTTTCCTTTAAACTATCAAAGCTTTCCCTTTATACATAAAACTTTAATACCTCCATGAGATGCAATATATCAAGTCGAATCATATAACTTATATGAAAACATCATGTTTTGTATGAGTATTTAAATATTATATTTAAAAACATGATCCCAAATAGAAACCTTCTATGACATTGAGTGTGATGAAGATATAACCATGTAACAAAAATATAATAAATAACCATAACTTCATATGCATCAAGCCAAAATTGATCACCCTAACTTCTTTGATACCATGCTAAGGTGATAATCCAAACTGAAACCAAGATATGTTATGGAAATGCCATGCCATGATATTGAGGGAATGAATTCCATGCAAGATCGTATAATATTAGTGCTTTTCCCAAAGGACCCCACCAATTATAATTATTAAATT
Source organism: Picea engelmannii (assembly GCA_009831015.1). Taxonomy (NCBI): domain Eukaryota; kingdom Viridiplantae; phylum Streptophyta; class Pinopsida; order Pinales; family Pinaceae; genus Picea; species Picea engelmannii. Next base: position 935 of record ML795344.1, read on the forward strand.
ATTTAAATAAGTTATAAGTCTCGCAACCCTTTGTGAGCTTTTGAAATAGGTGGACGAAGTATGAGTCAACAAGAAGGACCTTACAGGAGATGCATTAAAAATAGAAAAAATTGTTGATAAGATCAGGAAGATTCATTTGCAAGTACAAGAGACGCTAAAGAAGCCATAGGAAAAGTGCTAGGCTAGACATGACCAGCACGGAATAGAGAGAACATTTAGAGTGGGAGATAGAGTATGGTTACATTTCACTTAGGAAAGATTATAAGGTCATGTTAAGAAGATCAAGTTTCTATAGTATGGTCCTTTTAAGGTATTGGAAAAGGTGGGAGATAATGCCTACAGACTTAGTCTACCCCCATACATGTGTGTTTACTCAGTAGTGAATGTGGAGAATCTCAAACTCTATAAGCCATCCATTTTGGTTCAGGAGGAGGAGTAGGTCCTACCTTTCATAGAGTATTTAACACTAGATGCTCAGGCAGAGTTGGAAGAGGACACATTTTTGCAGAAGCAGTCCAAAACTACAAGATAGGGGTAACATGACCTTTGGCAGGTTGGGTTGAAAGGACAACTTCCAGGAAAAGCAAAGTGGTACTCCAGGGAGAGGGTAGAGGAAAATTTTCCTCACCTCATTTAGTAAAGATTTTGGCGACCAAAAGCCTCCCTAAATGGGGAGGTATGATATACATTTGATCATTATATTATTTTTCATCTATCTCAATGCTTTATGGGTGAAAACATTGGAGGAATCAACTTGTAGAGCCATTTTAGCGACTTGTCCAAAATTGGAACTTTGGGTCCAAAAAATCATCTATAATATTACGGATCCATTTTGAGGCATCAAATGACACTCTTTTATGGTCCAAACCTTACTATGGAGCCATTGCCTATATTCTACACACTGATAACTTTCCAACCTTGCAATAATCACCTCAATCAAAGTTTGTATGTGAAAGTTATGCCTCCCGCAAGTTGGCCTACCATATTGGTTAGATGTGAGTGGATGCCATGCCAACCTCCATTACTTAAACATGTGGGGCTAGCCACATAGTGGATTTTCTAAGAATATTTTAGAAGGTCCAAAATATTTCGTAGGTGATAGGTTCAACCATTTGGAATCTTTGTAAAGAAGTTGCAACTATCATCCAAACACATTTATCTTGGGTTTTCAATAATGATAAGAAAATTAGAATATGGGAGGATTAGATAATGGGGAGACATCCTTTAGATAAAATCCACGAGATAAATGAAATAAAGGAGTGGTTGTAAAGTTAAGGAATTTGATCACTTTATTATCTATATTGTTGGGATAGGATGGAAACAGTTGTTGTCTCCTAAAATCTCAAGAATTAGTTCCTATACCTCATGAATCACTTGAGAGAGGCAACTCATCTTTGTATATTTGGTAAGGACTCTAGAGGTTGGTCCCCCAAGGAGGACTCTATAGAGTCAAGGAAGATCATGATCTAATGCTATCCAAGCAAAACTTACCCCTGAGATCGACCATATGGAAGCATAAATGGGGTAAAGACTACTTTCCAAAAGTGAGAATTTTTTGTCGAATAATGGTTCATGGTAGAATTCTAACTGCAAAAAATATGAAAAGACATGATGTTCAAGGTCCATCGAGGGTATTATTTGCTATGTGGAGGAGTAAATGACAAAGCATATCTTTATGAATTATCAATTCACAAAAAAGGTATGGTACCTATCTTTTACAAATCTCAAGAGAAACGTGGAGACTCCATAGGACTGGTAAGAAATATTTCGAATATAGCAAAAAAAATACCAAGGTACATTTGTGAATAAAGATATGCCAAAAATTGCATGGTTGTCAATACATAAGTTCCTGTGTTGGAATATCTGGTTGGAAATTCCTAAGGTCCTTTGTTGCAAGATCTGCTTGGTAAGAAATAGAGCCATCCCCAAATAAGAACTTCTCCTCCCAATAGATATTACATCATAGTCTTGAGGACTCCTTAATGAAGTTATCTATTAAAATGAATTCTTGGCATCAATGTGGTTATATTAGAGGAGGAGGAAAAATTATGGTTAAAATACTTACTGGTGGGGGTATAGCCCTACCTAAAATTAAATTAAGTAGACCTTACAATTTGGAAAAATAGCAAGTCAGGTTTGGGGAGGGAGAATTTCAAGAGTGGAAAAAAAGAAGGAAGTAGTTCACCCTATATTTTGATGTGTTTTCAAAGGGAAACCCAAGGGAGGCAGATGTCAAGGGGGGTCATCATAGATCCCAAAGGAAGTCAAAGACTAAGCTTCAAATGGGGGATTAGAATTGCCACTAACAACAAGGCAGAGGTTTTGGCCTTGTATCAAGGTTTGAACCAATCAAAAACAAAAGGATTGGAAATCTCATAGTGGTATGGGATTCTTCAATCATTATAAAACTCATGCACTACCACCTAATTCCAAAAGACATTAGATTGAGTAGGATTACCCAAAGGGCACAAGCGATGGTAGAAAAATATGATATTATTAAGTTCTAAGAGGTATTGCGAGTTCATAATTCCTTAGTAAATTCTAAGGCTAATGAATTAGTGCCAATTGAAATGGTAAAAATAAATATTAAAGGAATGGTGGGGGGGGACTTCAAACAACCCATGACATTTTTTTAAAAGACACCTTGGGAAGTAAGTATGGCTCATTGAGAAGTAAGTTGGGGTTCCTAAAGCATATAGTGGAGAGGAATTGGTTCAGTTTGAAGCTACAAATTGGTTCAAACTTTGGTGGGGAGAAATTGGTTCAACCTCTTTTGGCACCATGGCTAATTTCCACTGTGACTTGGACCATTTTTCTTCTAATTGAAACAAGAGACTTGAGGAAGGGTTTGACGAGATGTGAGCGCTAAGCGATTGAGATTCGATAGGATTTGTCTTTATCTATTTGAAGGTGGGAAGGATGTAAAGAAGATTGGGAATACAAATTCGTAGTGGAAACCCAAAAAATTAATGGGTTTGTAATAATTAGTTGCAAGCAACTTGAATCTCACAAGAAAAGGGGAAATTAATACATAGAATATATGGATAGAAACACCAAGAAGTATGCAATTTTAGAAGCCAATTTGATTCATTTTAGGAAAAAGTATCCAAGGTAGCATTTGGGACACGATTTGTTGAGAGGACTTGGAAATCCTCAATTCCCCACCCCCACACCCCAAATGCATCCATGGGATCATTTAAATGTGATGATGTTAGAGGGAAAGAGGATCATTTAAATGTGATGATGTTAGAGGGAAAGAGGAAGAGACGATGGAACAAGGCCAATGCCTAGAGGGGAATATAGACACAGGAACAACTTTCCAGATAACCAACTCCCATGTTGGTGTCAAACCTAAAGCCCTCGGTGGGCATGAGCTGATGTAGTTTTGGTTTTATCATGTTTTGCAAAGTAGTTTATGCAAAGTAGTTTATGTTGTTGAATCAATTCACTAGGAAATATACCAATAAAATTCATAGATATATAACTAGGATAGCAAAGCTCGAACAACTACTAAAAACAAATTTTAAAATTTCTTAATTTTATGAAAAAACTAAAACATGACTACTCAATTTTCTTTGTATTATCTTATTGTCTAATTTGACCACAACCAAATTTTAATACAAAAAGTACCCATTCTTGTTTTTCTTTTTTAAAGGTTATTATTATGAAATATTCTCATAAACAATAAAATGTGGTAAAGGTACATTTAAGGTCAAGTTAATTTAGGGTTGAGTTCGTTATTGAACAAAAATATTATACTTATTATAATTTACATTACATTATTTTAAAATACAAAAATTTCAATTATAGTTAAATATTAACAAATTGTATTGAAAATAATGTATTAATTTTAAGAAAAATAAATAAATTTTAAATTTAAATAGTATATATAATAATAAATTATCAATATCAAAAAAAATTAACAAATTTAGTTTTTTTTTTTTTTCAAAAAAAAATTTTGGTTTACCTAAATGCATAAAAATATACAAATATAATTCACTAGTGAATAAATAAAACTAAAATGAATATATTTCACTAATGAATAAATAAAACTAAAATAAATACTTTATAATTTAATAAGTAAAATTTAATTTTTAAAAAATATAAAATAATAAAAAAAATTAATTTTTTTTTTAAATACAAATATTGAAAAAATGTACATATTCTTTTTTTAACTGTGAAAAATTGTACATATTCTTAATAATAAATTTAGTACCCCATATAGGGTGGTAATTCGTGGGGCTTGGGCCACACACACGACGAGTCATGATGACATGTGAGGGATAGGTGCAACGTCACAATGTTCACACGTACGAGGAGTTGGGAGGCAGGAATACGACCTCCCTTTCTCTAGCAACTAAAATGAACAATCCAAACATGAAACCAAAGCAGGTGTATGGGAGTGAGTCTCATATTTGTACAAGCGATCTTCTAAGCCCGAGAGTTATATTTCAAATGATGGTTGATACTCGTGGGCTCTTGTTAAACTATAAAGATGTTGTTATGACGAGCGAGTAGGAGAGTATGGTCCTTGGTGGAGAGGATTTACATAAGTGGGGAAGAAAATATCAATTGAATACTTCTCCTGAGGGCAATGAATTAAGACCCCCACTGATCTACCTCAACCTTCCTATCTAGTTAATCCTTTACTTTTTCCACTAGGTGTTTCTCTTTCTCGACTTCTCCTTGGCTCTCCATTATGTAGGTGTGGCATCTTGGTGAATTTTTAAGGATCTTGGGTCTTTGTTGTGGGTTTCTGTTTTTGTAGCTAAATTTTTGCCAAACAAGGGATTGTCTTTCATGCCCCATCGTGTGCTACATGTTTCAAGAGTGAGCTCAGCTTCTTTGAACATCCCCATTTTTTATCACTGCCCAATTCTAAACTGTGTTAGCAAGTTTCTTTACTCTGAGGTGGCCTAGCTTCAATTGGGTGTCATTTCTAGTGGTCAACAACAAAGGAGCGGCGAGGAATTTCTCCTCAAGGGTTTACATTTCCATCTCCTTCATTTCTTTGAAATTACTATGGATGAAAACATGGCTAAGGAAATTTCATAATCTAGTAGTTGTGAGGCCAAGAGGAGAGGAGTTAACAAAACTAAGGCATTCCTCCTAAAACCCAGCAAAAGATGGAGGAGTTAATGAACTCACCACGATAGAAAAAGGTACATACTCCAAAGCACAAAATCAAGAGAGAATTTCAAGAATGGGTAAAGTATTTCGGATTCTCGAATGGGTAAATGGACACGCAGATTGAATCTCTAGACATGATCAGGTGACTAGAAGCTAAATTCATTATCCTATGCACTGTGGATTTTGGGATAACTACAAGGTAACATATTGGGATCTAGTGAAGGAAGAGGAAACAACAGAGGATGTGAGAGGCACTTCATGCTCCCCACGAACTAGTTCTAACCCGATTAATGTGGAAGAAGAACCATGAGATGAAACAAAGGGAAAGGTCAAGGCACAAAAAAATCCTCAACTAATCAAGCCTAACCTTTCCACCTCATATTTAGCTATGTTGTTTGACAATTTTATCTCAGGTTTTATTTGTGTATTTCTTTATTTTTTACAGTCCCATAAATTAAAAATTGTTAAACCATAATTAAGATATAACATCTCAATATTAGTAGGAATAAATAAAAGTTAGTAATTGGGTCATTGATTAAAAACTCACCTCAATTTACATATTATTCCTTTTAACTTTTTGTTCAAACCAACGACGTCCTATGCATTGAGATTTGAAAAAGAGTTATATCGGTTTTTATTTAATATTAGATTAAAAATTGAATGTATTATATAACACTAAAATTTAACATATGCACACAACTAGAATCTATGTTTTTAAATCGGAGGATATATGTTGTAAAAATATAACGTGTATTGTGTTAATGTGGATACACCCATGGGGTTCATACTTTTCTGTGTATCAACAAAACCTCTATCCAAAAACCCAAAAAAATCTTGAATACAAAGAATCTTTAAATTATTGTGAGGGAGATTTATGGATATTACTGCTCGAGTTATTGTTCGTGATAAATCCAAATCTCAATATGGATATCACTGCTTGAATTATTTTTCATGATAAATCTAAATCTCAATATGGATATTATTGCTTGACTTATTGTTCATGATAAGTCCAAATCTGAATTTGAGGTATTGTCACAAAAAAAATTGGATATACAAATTGTTGGATAAATTTATGGATATAACTGCATGAGCTATAATTATCCCGCACGGGCTGAATATAATTGTCGACAAGTTTATTTGGAAGGTTGCGCAGTGCATAACTCTCGTTTCCTTTTTTTTCAAAAGATGTAATAAAATACAACTCTCAATTTATTATATAATCGCTTGTTTAAGAAGATTATTGTTATGAAATGAGTGTATGCAAGACCAATATTGTGCTCAATAATTAGAATGCTATGCCTGTAATCTTAAGAGCCAACTATAACCCCAAACTTGCCCTCTTGCACCCTCCATGTTTGTCCCTCTCGAACATGGATGGACATGGATTTGGGAGGGGTAAATCCCTCTCCTACTGCAGCCAAGGTCTTTTAGCCCCATGTCTCTTTGCTTGGTAAAGAAGTCAACCTTAACCCTCCATGTTAAACTTATGCCTATTGAGCCACAACTCAAGGTTTTGGCTATAACTCAATTTGGTTTCATTGGTCATTTTATTGTGGTTTAACCCTCCCCTCGAGCAATGGATTAATGGATGTAGAAGAAATAGATGGAAATTATAAAAGGTAAGCTTTCATATTTATTTTGTGGTAGGGGTTTCTATGCCTTTATGTTTGAATTGAAAGAAGATTGAGATATTATTTTTCAAAATAGCTTGTACTTCATGGGTCTAAGAGGGATGTACCTAAACCATCAATGAACTTCAATCCTAAATATTATGTTCCTTCAATCGTCCCAGTGTGGGTTCATTTGCCTCATCTCGCCCAACATTGTTGGAATGATGAATACTTGGAAATACTCTTGAAAAGTACATTGACAAATATGAACCAAGATCTAGAATGTATGCATGCACAATAATATGTGTCGAAGTAGATCTAGAAAAAGGGCTACTTGAAGCAATAACATTGTCTCTGGATAATTGGTTGTATTTGTAAAAGTTAGATTATGAATAACCTCCTTCCAAGTGTAAATCTTGTCATGAATATGAGCATTTTTCCAAAGATTGTAAAGCAGTAGTAAAGGAGAAAGCACATGCAGATAATGCATATAAATGGCATCAAGTAAAGAATATTAATGGAAACAAGCAAGCAACTTCTTCCTCAACAATGGCTCAGAGAGGAAATTTGACCACTTTCTTGAACTAATATGCTATCTTGTCTCCTCCATAATCGCTCCCCAATGCATTGGCGTCTCTATCCTCTTAGTCGACCGTGCCTACCCCTCCCTCCGATCCTTACCCCTCAAGATTTTGTTCAACTCATTTTGTATCCATCGAGGGAATCTCTAAAGTTTCCTAAGCCTGAATCAAACCTTGAATCTATGCATGTGGATAAGGAAATATCCTTAGAAAAATCCTCTTCCCAGCTAAGCAAGATGATATCCCATAATAAGGCCGAGCAACATCAAGAGGAAGAGGATCTAAAAGAAGAAAGAATCTCAAATAACCCTGGGAGGAAAACTCTCAAGGAAAAGAGGGAAGAAACCATAAACAAAGAAAAGAATATGGGAACCTAAGCATCAATATAATCGGTGATGGGAGTAACAATTAGAACAAGGGGAGCTTCAGGAGGTATTTATATTCTATGATATAGAAACATATTTGAATAAGTGCATAGTTAGGCCATGCAACAGTAAATACTTGCTAGCTGCATCCAAATAATCATAATGAAATAGTTGCATATGTACAATATACATGCTTGTGTCCTTAAAAAAGAAAAGAAAGATTGTTGGAATTCTCTAAGTGACATGGGGGAATCAACCTTCATTCAAAACATCTTATTCAAGGACTTTAATATGGTATTTTTCATTGAAGAAAAACGGGGAGGCAATGATATCAAAAACCATTTTCAAGAGCAGGTGGAGGATTTGATCACAAATTAGGACTTAGTAGACATCAAGCCAAAAAATGGAAATATACTTGGATGAACAAGAGGATGGGGTTTAGTCATATTGCAGCAAGGTTAAATCATTTTCTTATTCATAATGATCTTTTGTTGGAAAACATTCTCATCTCCTCCTATATCATCATATTGGGTGTCTTAGATCACAAGCCTATATCTTTAACTTTCCAAAAAGTCCAAAATTATGAGCATATTCCCTATACTTCAATACATTATGGCTTTGTTCGAAAACACAGGTATTCCAACAGAGGACAAACACCTTCAGTAACCACTCACACAACCATATCAAAGATCAACACACTGATGTTTTGACGTGGTAAAACCCCTACAGGGAAACATCCATGGCCCCATCCAAAGTGACCACTTGGAGCAGTTTATTAATGCAAAAGAAAAAGATTACAGAGAGATTTTACAAGAGAGTTTCTCACAATCTATCATCGTAAAATGACCCTCCATGGTATTTAAATAGAGATCATAAACCAATCGGGTGTTAGCCCACGGATCAATGGTCATTCAGATCAAGGAGAATATGAAGCGTTGAATCACTCTATGTCGAGAACATATTGTGACCATCAGATTTCCTAACTGCAAATGCATACTAAAGAAACACACTTTTACCTAATGAAACATTAGACCAAGTAAATCTTAACTAACTCCTAAGTGTCTAAATATCCCAAAATCCCCCCTTAAGAACAACTTGGGATAGGATTAAAAGATTTACAATAGTGACACAATAGGAGAAGGAAGGAGGCATTAGAGCCTATCCCCCCTTGATGACAACTTCTTGAACTCCTAACATAGATCAAATTTTGGAAAACTTCGCTTCTGTAAGAGACTTTGTGAAAATGTCTACAACTTGATCTTCTGTAGGGAAAAAGAGCACTTCAATAACTTGATCATGAATGAGCTTTCTGATGAAGTTCATGTGTATCTTGATGTTTTTTCTGCGCTGATGTTGAATTGGGTCTTTAGCGAGCTTGATGGCACTCTGATTGTCGCACCAAAGGTTGGTCGAATGATGCTGCTGGAATCCAAACTTTGATAGGATCTGTGGAAGCCACAAGGCTTCCTGACTTGCATTTACCCCTGCTCAGTACTCTGCTTCTGCTGAAGAAAGTGCAATAGCATGTTGTTTCTTACAGGCCCAAGTGACAGGTCCTTAACCAAGGCTGAAAACATAACCTGCAGTAGACTTTTGATCATCAAGGTCGTTGACCCAATCTGAATCAGTGAAACCAACCAATAAAGGAGTCCACCCTTAATTGTAATGTATCTTGAACTGAACTATACCACGAACATAACAAAGTATCCTTTTAGTTTCTTTCCAATGGCTTTCATGGAGTGTTTGCATATACCGGGAAACAATACCAACAGCAAAGAAAATATTAGGACAGGTATGAGTCAAGTATAAGAGGCTACCAAATAAGTGACGGTACAAGGTGGCATCAACTTCGAGAGAAGTACAGGTGGCAGCAAGCTTGACTCCAGACTAGAAGGGAGACGGGGTTGGTTTATGAACTTCCATGTGAAAGCGACGAAGAAGGTCACAAGCATACTTAGACTTGGAAAGAAAAATTCCTTCATTGGTTTGCAAAACTTGGAGGCCAAGGAAATAGTGCAAAAAGCCTAACTCTGTCATTTCAAATTTCTTCTTAAGGTTTCTTTTCATATGGTTTAAAATTTTTGAGTCACTACCAGTAAGGATAAGGTCATCAACATAAAGGACAAGGATTACGATATGGATTCCTACTTTCTTGGTACAAACATTGGGATGAGAATGGCATCTAGAGAATCTAGTGTCAATAAGAAAGTTGTCCATTTTGGCATACCAAGATCGAGGAGTTTGTTTAAGACCATAAAGAGATTTCTTAAGGCTAGAGTCACTATGGACATAGCCAGGAGGTCGTTCCATGTAGATTTCTTCTTGCAAATATCCATGCAAGAAGGTGGATTTAACATCCATCTGATGGACCTCCCTTTTATGTGAGGCAGCAAGGGAAAGAACAAGGTGGATGGAATTCATTTTGGCAACATGAGAAAAGGATTCATTAGTCAATTCCTTCAACTTGGGAAAATCCTTTGGCAACTAATCGAGCCTTGTGTCTTTCAACACTTCCATCTGATGCATACTTATTTTTGTAGACTGATTTACATATGACAATTTGTCTTCCTTTTGGAAGAGGTACAAGATCCCAAGTATCGTTTTCCATTAAAGAATGATATTGTTGATTCATTGTTGTATCCCAATTTGGATGACCTAAAGCTTTTGCAAATGTCTCTGGATCATGAGTCTCGAAAGCTTGATCCAAAAGAGAAGAGGCTCGTTGGAACTGTGAAGGTTTCCAACGTTGATCTGAAGGATCACCAACAAGATCACCAATTGATTCTCGTGTTGAACGAACCCATCTAGGAAGTGGTGGAGCTTGTGCTGGTTCAGGTTCAGAGGACTCATCTGGAGGAAGGTGAGGAGGCGAAGGTGGATTTTCATCCTCATTGTCATCATCTAAAGAAGAAACTAGAATAGGAACATAACAAGGCACAAATGTCGAAGATGGCTCACGATACGAAGAAGAAACAATCGTCGAATTAGGCTCGTAGGCCAAGATATTTTCATCAAATTTAACATCTCTTCTAATAATAATTTCATTACAATGTGGTATAAAAATTATATAACCTTTGACATCTTTAGAATAACCAACAAATATACACTTCTCACTTTTAGGTTGCAATGCTTTCCTTTTCTCATCAGGAATGTGAGCCCATGCTATACTGCCAAATACACG
>ML795344.1:11851-35810 GCA_009831015.1 Picea engelmannii
CAATTTCAGTTGCAAGAACATGCTTAGGATATTTTAGATCCTTGATTACAACTTGGTGAGGTGAAAAATCTACGATTTTACCTTCACTTGAATGAGTGATTTGATATACTGATAGAAGTTTACAAGAAAGACTTGGAACACATAATACATCATTGAAATGACCATTATCTACTTGAAATGTTCCAGATCCTACAACACTAAGAGATCTATCAACACCAACAAATATTTTCTTGGTGTTACATTCATTTAGAGAAGAAAATATGTCTTTATCCTTAGCCATATGATAATATGCTCCAGAATCAATAAGCTACTCATTAGAAGAAGAAGTAGAAGTTGCATTGAAGGAGAAACCAGAAGAAGAAAGTGCATGTACATGAGAAGAAGAAGAAGTAGAATCAATATTGATGTTGTGCTTCTTCATCGCTACTTCTAAAGCTGCCATCTTCTTGAAACATTTGGACTCATCATGACCACCTTTATCACAAATGTTGCAATGTCTGTCAATATTCTTATTTTTAGATTTTGTTCATTTGTCACCATTAGGATCTGAAGTAGTCTGAGTGGGTTTGGGAACCTTATGTTGCGTGTTGTTGTGGCAAGGATGTTGTTTCTTGCGATTCTTGGGTTTATATTTATGTTGGGTGACTAAGGATTTGTTGGAGGTACCTGTCAGTCTTCTTATTTTTAGATTTTGCTCCTTTGTCACCATTAGGCGCTGAAGTTATCTGAGTGGGTTTGGGACCCTTATGTTTCTTGTTGTTGTGGCAAGGATGTTGCTTCCTGGGATTCTTGGGTTTATATTTTTGTTGGGCGATTAATGATTTGTTGGAGGTACCTACAATGTTGATCACTCTAATTTTTACAAGCTTATCTTTCTCTCTAATCAAAGCATCACAAAAGGACTCAAGAGTGGGTTTTTTATAAGATTTCCCTAGAGCCTCTCTCATGGCATAAAAGGTAGATACAAACACAGAATATGAACTACCTAGCTTAGAAAGAATAATATAGATGCAGTGCTCTTCCTCTAGCTTTATCTCACATTCTTCACATAAAATTTTGTAATATTCCAGATATAAAATAGTATGCAGAACATAAATAATTAGCTAGAAATGGCAGATAAACAATGATATAACCAGAACAACACCATAATAATACCAGAATAACACCAGAAAGAGCACTTTGATTACTGAGAGAAATGTTCACTTGCCTCTTCGAGGGGGCAACCTCCAGCAAAGCAGAGCTCTATTACAATAATATCCAAGAAAAAAATTCTCATACCCTCGACTCTTATTTATAGTAAATATGTCTATCAAAAGAACAATCTAGAGGAAGATCCTTCTAGAAGCAGAAGCTTCTATTAGGTCTTCTTACGTTGGGATTATTCTTCCTTATTGCTAGGCCTTCTTAATATTGACCTTTATTACATGGAAATATATTATTCTACCTACTTGAGGGGTTAGGTCCCTAACATGTCATCCCCCTTAAAAACATCCTTGTCCTCAAGGCTTGAGCTGAGGAAATTGTTGTAGAATGGTAGTTGGTTCCCAAGTGGCATCTGTTGGAGTTGTATCTTTCCACTAGACAAACACTTCCTTGATGGTTCGTTGACACAAACAACGCTCACGATGGTCCAAAACTGCTTGTGGTTGTAGCCAAATGGATCCTTCTTCATCCAGCTCGGGAAGGTTGATTTGAGTTTGGCACTTAGTTCCAATCACCTTCTTTAAGTAGGAAACATGAAAAACGGGATGGAGCTTAGAATGACTAGGAAAAGCTAACTGATAGGCCACTTGTCCTACACACTTGAAAATGGTATAAGGACCATAAACTTTGGGCGCCAATTTCTGACAATGGTTATCCTTGAGGGAATTTTGCTTGTAAGGTTGCAGTCAAAGAAACACTTGATCTCCTTCTGCAAATTGACATTCAAAGCGACCTTGATCTGCTTGTTGCTTCATGCAATTCTGGGACATGACCAAATTCTCTTTCAGGGTATGGAGAATAGCCTCTCAAACTGTAAGTGTTTGGTCAACCGCTTGGACCTTCGAGACACCTGGCAAGTATGAGAAACCTGAAGGTGGATTTTGTCCATATACCGCTTCAAAAGGAGTCATGTGGGTAGTTGTATGGTAAGAAGTGTTGTACCACCATTCAGCTAGTGGTAACCATTGAGCCCATTGATTTTTTCTTTCTGATGCAAAACACCTCAAATATGTTTCCAAACACTTGTTGACAACTTTAGTTTGACCATCAGTCTGGGGATGATAAGTTGTGCTGAGATGCAATTGGGTGCCTTGTAGCTTGAACATTTATTTCCAAAAATTGTTGGTGAAAGTTGGGTCGTGATCAGAAACAATAGAATGAGGCATGCCATGAAGCTTGAAGACCTGATCCATAAAAATTTCAGCCATAGTGGATGTTGTAAATGGGTGTCGAAGAGCACAGAAATGAGAATACTTGGAAAGATGATCAAATACCACCATGATGACTGCTTTATTGCCTGATTTCGGTAAGCCTACAATAAAATCCATAGATCTCTCTCGCCAAATAGCAGGTGGAATCGGAAGCAGTTGTAGTGTGCCAGGACATTTGAATGTTTCTCCCTTGTTGTGTTGACAAACATCACATTTATTTCCAAAAATTGTTGGTGAAAGTTGGGTCGTGATCAGAAACAATAGAATGAGGCATGCCATGAAGCTTGAAGACCTGATCCATAAAACTTTCAGCCATAGTGGATGTTGTAAATGGGTGTCGAAGAGCACATAAATGAGAATACTTGGAAGGATGATCAAATACCACCATGATGACTGCTTTATTGCCCGATTTCGGTAAGCCTACAATAAAAACCATAGATCTCTCTCGCCAAATAGCAGGTGGAATCGGAAGCAGTTGTAGTGTGCCGGGACATTTGAATGTTTCTCCCTTGTTGTGTTGACAAACATCACATTCAGCCACAAAATTTTGAATATCCTATTTCATACCATCCCAGAAAAAAGAACGTTTGACCCGGTCATAGGTTTTGGTAAACTCGGAGTGCCCAATGGTGGGTGTAGCATGAAGCTCAGAAAGTATCACAAATTTAAGTTTTGACTGTTTACTTAAATACAAGTGACCTTTGTATCAAATCTCATCATAGAGCTGAGAGTACCTTGGAGAGACTGTAGAATTGGCCTGCAATTGTTGTATCAGATGAAAAATTTTGGGATCATGTAGCCATTCCTAGCGAACATCTTGGAGCCAATCTGGTACAATGAAGGAGAGAGAAAAAAGAGACCCTTCATCTTCATATTTTTTGGAAAGTGCATCAGCAACCACATTGTCTTTTCCTTTATTGTAAATGATCTCATAATCATATCCAAAAAGCTTAGTCACCCATTTTTGTTGCTCTGGGAGGAAAGGCGTTGTTCCAGAAAATACTTGAGGCTTTGATGATCTGTCTTAATTTGGAAGCATTGCCTCAATAGAGAAGGGTGCCAAAGATCCACGACATGGAAAATAGCCAACATATCCTTTTCATAGATTGATTTTCCCAAATGTCACTTTGACAGTTGTTTGCTGGTAAAGGCCAAAGGTCAACCCTCTTGCATAAGAACTGCGCCAATTCCTTTCCCGTAAGAATCACATTCCAAGACAAAAGGTCTTTGTGAAATCAGGAATGGCTAAGACTGGAGTGGTGCACATGGACATCTTCAAGGTTTGAAATACCTGAGCAGTTGCTGAATTCCAAGTGAAAGAATTCTTTTTAAGGAGAGCAGTGAGAGGTGCTGCAATCTTTCCATAATTCTTAATAAACTTGTGATAATAACATGTCAAACCCAGAAATCAACGCAAGATTTTGAGATTATTTGGGTGAGTCCAATCTTGCATAGCTTCAATCTTTTTAGGATCTACCCTAACATCGAACTTGCCAACAAGATGACCGAAGTACTCGAGTTTTGAGGTGCCAAAAGAACATTTAGATTGTTTGAGGAAAAGTTGGTGCTAAGAGAGTAGATGGAGAACTTGATCCACGTGAGCAAGATGGGTTGTCCAGGTTTTACTATAGATGAGGATATCATCAAAGAAAACTAAGACAAAATGATGGAGAAAAGGACGGAAGACATGATTCATGAGGCTTTGGAAAGTGGAGGGAGCATTACACAAGCCAAAGGGCATGACCAAAAACTCATAGTGGCCCTCATGAGTTCTAAATGTAGTCTTAGGAATATTTGTCTCGTTCGTATGGATTTGTTGGTAGCCATAATGAAGATCAAGTTTAGTAAAGAACTGGGCACCACTCAATTCATCCAAGAGGTCATCAATGACGAGAATGAGAAATTTGTCTTTAATGGTGAGTTTTTTTATGGCGTGAAAGTCAGGACACATGTGCTAAGAACCTTGTTTCTTAAGGACCATGACCACAGGAGAAGAGTAGGGGCTCGTACTAGGGTGGATAAAACCTACGTTGAGCAATTCTTGAAAAAATTTCTCAATTTCATTTTTTTGGGAAAAAGGATGACAATAGGGATAGATATTGGGAGGAAGGCTTCCTGGGACAAGGGGAATGGAATGATCATGAACACCACAGGAAGGAGGGAGTCCCTGGGGAGTAGAAAAAACCACTTGATGTTTAGATAGGATGGATTGGAGGACTTGCGGCACAGAGGGTGTCTCAGTGGCTTGTATGGCATGGAGTTGGGAAATAATTCTAGAATGGCCTTTTTTGAACAGATTTTCCACGTGATGGGAATTGATGATCTTCGGGGAACTGGAGGTGATGCCTTGGAACTTATGTCGTTGGCCCTCCTGATCGAATTGCAGGGTTAATTGCTTAAAATCCATGAGAAGGGGACCCAGAGTCCTTAGCCATTCTGCACCCAACACAATGTCACAACTGCCCATGTCAATAGCAAACATATGAGATTTCAGGTGGTACTCACCAATTTGGAGACGCACATTTTCACAATGCCCTCCACATTTCAAGGACCCGCCATTGGCAATCATGATTTGAAAATTATTGACGACATGGATATAGCAATCAGTTTCTTGTGCAATGCAGTGATGAATAAAATTATGGGTGCTTCCACTATCAAAAATTATGATGAACTTCATATGCTTAATGTAACCGATTAGCTTGAGGGTTTGGGTAGCAGAGAAGCTAGTGAGATCATTTAGGGAAATGACTAGTTCTACTTCGGGAGGGTCTGAGGGAGGGGTCATGTCAGTGGGTTCAGGTGACACAGACATAAGGGGAGCCTCAACATCGTCTTCCGAAACATCCTCTGAGATGGCCATAAAAATATTTTTTTCCTTACACTTGTGCACAAGAAAATATTTGTCATCACAATTATAACAAAGGCCTTTGAGTTGGCGTTCATCCATTTCATCCCTGGTTAATTTCTGGATCTTTAGTGGAGTAGAAGGAGGAGTGGGAGTGACTAGTTTAGTGCGACGAATAAATGAGGGTTTTTGGTTTTGAGAAGAGACAACATGTTGTGCTTCCTTAGCTCTTTTAGTAGCATCCACCCAACTCTAAGGCCAAGCCATGAGGACATGGGAACAAATCTCATCCTTGAGGCCACTGATAAAACATTCTCGGAAAAAAAACATCAGACATGCCCTCTATATGAAAAAGTCAATCACTCAAAAGCGGCTATAAATTCTTCCACTATGCCAGATTGTTTCAAATTTTTCAAATGGCCTAAATGGTTGGTGTCAGTGTCAAAGCGTTCATAAATCTCTTCCATAAAGTGTGTCCAAGCCACATACCCTTGGCGGGCATTTTTTCTCCATTGCCAACGTTCTTTATCTAGATCGAGAACACCATACCCGAGTTTGGCCAACTCGTTTGTAATGCCATACAAAGAGAAATAATGTTCCATTTGAGTTACCCAGCCAGTGGGATCTGAGCCATCAAATTTGGTCAGATCCACATGCCGAAGGCGTAGGTCACGCTGAAAGTGATGGGGATGCATATTCTGGGAATGAGAGGAAGTTTCACCTTCGGTTTTCAAAGGTGGGTTAGATGAGGGAAGATCTGCAGGAATATGCAGCTTGGCGCAAATCATCATAGTGAAGGATTCAAGCTCGGTAGCAAGGTCTTGTTTGAGGTCCTCTATTTTTGCATTGATGGAGGAATGCATGTTTTTATTGATAGTGGCAATATTGGCACTTAGTTGTCTCACTTCTTGTTGGGTTTATGTGAAATTAGAGTGCAAGGCATTGAAGCGAGCTTCCAAGTCTTGGCTACAGGTGTGGGCCATGATGAAGAGGGAACACGAAAAGGGGCGGGTGGGACCACACAAAAAATGGGTTATGAGTGAAGTGTATCACAACGATCAGGGCGACGAGTTGAAGCCAATGGGGTAAATCCCAAATAAGGGTGTTGGAAGGGGGTCAAGTCCACGAGAAAAAAGAAATTGCTGAAAAATGATAGATATGATTGTGATAAGGGCAAAGAGAGAAATCCAACGAGATAGGTCTCAAATAATGGTGCCAACAGGATCCCGACTCTTTTTTTTACTCCTTTAGAGTTATACTCCGATCTAAATAACATTGCAGTGATGAAATGCCCAAATTCTTAACAGGAAGAAATGTGTAGTAATTTCGCAACCCGAATGCAGGAGACATAGTTGCACGGAAATAAATCTTGTTTGTTCCCCTTTTATTTCCGTCCCAAGGGTTAGGTATTCAAGGGTTCTACATACAAGGGTTTGCCCTGTCCTATAGCTCTCTAATATATGTGCGAGGTCCAACAGTAGTACTCGGCCCAATATCTCAGGGCACTAACTAAGGAGGCTAGACTGTTCCCTTAGCCGTACTACCCGACTATCCAGGTACTAGAGAGTATCTTCCCGAGTGTTGTTATCAGTGGAAGTATAGTAGTCAGGCAGCCGATTGGTTTATCTATGGAGGGATTCATGAGATCTAGGTCGATCCGTATATAGGTGTTGTCTAATGCGCTACCACTCGAAGGGGTACCAACAGGGGTTACAAGGGTGGCCAACAGATGTGCGCTAAAGTACCACTTGTATGTTTTACATGTATGAATCCCCGACCGCGGGTTTATGCGCATAATGACAGATCTTTGTAGCTTAAAGGCACTGGAATACGTCTCTACCCTGAAAAAAAAAATATTAACCCACAATTTTTTGCCGAGGAAGGTGCTTTGATACCACTTGTAATATTCCAGATCTAAAATAGTATGCATAACATAAACAATTAGCTAGAAATGGAAAATAAACAATGATATAACCAGAGCAACACCAAAATAATACCATAATAACACCAGAAAGAGCACTTTGATTATTGAGAGCAATGTTCACTTGCCTCTTCGAGGGGGCAACCTCCAGCAGAGCAGAGCTCTATTACAATAATATCCAAGACAAAACTTCTCATACCCTCGACTCCTATTTATACTAAATATGTCTATCAAAAGAACAATCTAGAGGAAGCTTCTATTAGGTCTTCTTACATTGGGCTTATTCTTCCTTATTGCTAGGCCTTATTAATATTGACCTTTATTATATGGAAATATATTATTCTACCTACGTGAGGGGTTAGGTCCCTAACAAATGTTGAGTGTTTTAAACTTAGATAGATAATCTTCAATGCAAGAAAAATCATTTGGACTTAAAGTCGGTATTTAATTTTCTAACTGATGTGCTCGAATAATATTTCTTTTACCAAACACAGATTCAAACATTTCCCAAGCTTCATCGAGGTCATCAATTTCTTTAAGGTGGAACCTTAAATTAGGAGATATGGAAATTATGATCATTCCACGTGCTTTGTCACTCCTATTAGCCCATTTGAATTTCTTATCAGCATCAATGGATTTTTTTTCCTTTTCCAAGGTAATCTGGTACAAGCCTTTACTTCTTAATAAATCCTCCATATGGGATTTCCATTGGAAGTAGTTGGTGCTGATAAACAAAAGATTACTGGAAGAAGCCATATTAAATATGTAGATAATATGGATTTAAAAATTGAAACTGATGATTTGGATAGAAATATTTCGAAAAATTAGGCGGTTTAAAAAAAATTCTACTGAAAACAGACTTCGGATGTGAAAGTTATGTCATTTTTAAAAAAGGCATAAACAGTAACCAAAGGACCACGTGGTGGTGTAAGTTGTTTTATGAAGTGACACACTTTTATAAAAAGAAATGGGGGTCACTTTTAGAATGAAATTACTTTATAAAAGAAAGTTGCATGAAAAATAAATAACTCTAAAATAAAATATTAAAGCTACTTATAGTGATTCACTTTTATACTTGAAGTGAAATCCACTTTAAAATGGAGCATGAATTTTTTCAAAAAAAAAGTAACAAAAAGAGTCTTGAACTCAAGACCTCTTACTTAATAAAGCAACTTTTAACCAAGTGGGATAGCAAAACATATTGTATTTTTTAGCAAGAGGATTGTTGTTGTTGAAGACAACCTTAGAGAGTGTGCTCATAAAAAACTATTTTCACACAAGAAAAAAAATTCGCTTCTCGATGACAACAAGGGTTAGATCTCGGTTAGCTTACCCGGAAAATGCACATTTTCTTATCTGTTTCTGATTTTCCAAGATCGCACAGGGCGCGGGGCAAAGAGCATACATAGATCTAAAAAAGTAGCAACCCGAAAACAAACAATACAAAACCGAAATAATACTCTGCAAAAATTTAAAAAGGGTGTATTCAAGGTTTATACCTCTGGATCTAGCTGAAATGGTCGTATCTTGGGCAAAGAAAAATATTTTTGAGTGAAACGAAAAGTTTTCCTGAATTAAATGAATGCTATGGACGCAATGGAATAGTCCTCTTAGCCCATAAATGTATGGAAATGGCAGAAAACGAAGATGAGAAAACTCGGCTTCATGATCTCGATCTACAACAGGAGCAGGTCTTCAAACAAGCTCGGATACCATGTTCAACAACACAGGTATTCCAACAGAGGATGAACACCTTCGGTAACCACTCACACAACCAGATCAAAGATCAACACACAGATGTTTTGATGGGGTAAAACCTCTATTGGGAAACATCCACAGCCTTAGCCAATGCGGCCACTTGGAGAAGTTTATTAATGCAAAAGAAAAAAATTACAGAGAGATTTTACAAGAGATTTTCTCACAATCGACCATCGGAAAATGACCATCCATGCTCTTTAAATAGAGATCATGGACCAATTGGGTGTTAAGCCACGGATCAATGGTCGTTAAGATCAAGGAGAATATAAACCATCAGATCACTCTATGTAAGGAACATATCATGACAGTCGTATTTCCTAACTAAAATTGCATACTAATGCATACTAAAGAAACACACTTTTACCTAACGAAACATTAGACCAAGTAGATCTTGACTAACTCCTAAATATCCTAACATGCTTCAAGATCCAAGAACAATGGACATAATTAAGGAAACGTGGAAAACCCCAACTTAAGGATCTCTTAGTTGTGTGTGCGAGGAAAAACTCGAGAAGTTAAAGCTCACTCTAAAGGAGTGATCAAGAAATCACTTCCTCCCCCAATATCAGGAGAGAATGGATCTCATCAGCGACTTCGGATTCACCAAGCCTCCATGAAGACTTAGGAGGTGACCTAGCAGCGAAAAGAGGAGGAACATGTTCTACCTAGGAAGTCGCATTGGGCTTTTCGAAAGGAAGAAGAGCTTTGGAGATTAAATTCCAGAGTCTGTGGCTAAAGCTAAGGGACATACATATTTCTTTTTTCCATAAGCAAGCAAGGGAAAGACAAAAAATAAATTGAATTGTACAAGAGATAAACATGAACATGGGGGAAGAATCTCATACTATGAGTCCATAAAATATATTGTAAAAGATAACTTCAAGGGACTATATATAGAAGAAGAATAAGAGTTACATGAGGCGTCTCAAACCATGTTGGAAGGGATCCCGAGTTGGTCAAGCTAGAGTACAATCAAAATATTTCCAAGAAAATAATGAAGGAAGAAGTGGTGAACGCAATATGCGGTCTAAATTTGAACAAAGCTCTAGGCTTGGATAGGTTTACCATCCACTTTTATAGAGTATGTTGGAGTAACATCAAACATGACCTATGTTGAATGTTGAATTGGTCTAGATAGAAACCAAATCTTGGAGGTGGAACAAACTCTTCTTTTCTAGCCCTAATTTTGAAATAATCGAACTTCTTTTTCCAAATTCAACCAATTTCTTTATGCAACACCTCTTACAATATTTTGACAAAAATCATAGAAAATCATCTGAAAAATATTCTCCCTAATATAATATGTGAAAATCAAGGGGGATTTGTTCAAAAAAGGTAGATTACTAATAATATTTTTCTAGTCTAGGAGGTCATCCATTCCAGCAAGTGCAACTGTAATGAAAAAGGGATGATTGTCAAAATTGACATGGCCAAGGGGCTCCTATTTGTAGATTTGGTCGAGACTCTAGAGGTTGGGGCCCCCAAGGAGGACCCTATAGAGTCAAGAAAGGTTATGATTTAATGCTATCCAAAAAAAAAAAATCCTCTAAGATCACCATATGGAAGTATATATGTGGTGTAGACTGGTTGCCAAAAGTGAGATTTTTTTGTTGACTAATGGTTCATAGTGGAATTCTAATTGTGGAAAAATTGAAAAGACAGGATGGTCAAGGTTGGTTGAGGTGTCCTCTTTTTTATGTGGAGGAGTAAATGACAAAGCATCTATGTATGAATTATCAATTCACAAAACATGTATGGTACCTATCTTTTACAAATCTCGAGAGAAACATAGAGACTCCATCTGAATGATAAGAAATGATTTGAATATATCACAAAAAATACCAAGGTACATTTGTGAATAAAGATATGCTAAAAAGGGTATGGTTGGCAATGCCTAAATTCCTGTGTTGGGAGATCTGGTTGGCAAGAAATAGAGCCATCCCCAAATAAGAACTTCTCCTCCCAAGAGCAATTACATCACAGTCTCATGGAATTCTTAATGAAGTTGTCTATTAAAAGGAATTTGTGGCATCAATGTGGTTGTATTAAAGGAGGAGGAACAATTATGGTTAAAAGACTTATTGATGGGGGCATAGCCCCGCCGAAAATTAAATTAAGTAGACCTCACAATTAAGAAAAATAGTAGCTTAGGTTTGGGTAGGGAGAGTTTCAAGAGTGGAAAACAAGAAGGAAGTAGCTTACCCTATATTTTGGCGAGTCTTTGATGGGAAACCTAGGGGAGGTAGGTGCCCGAAGGGGGATCATCATTGATCTTGAAGGAAATCAAAGATTAAGGTTTACATGGGGGATTGGAGTTTCCACTAACAACGAGGTAGAGGTTTTGGCCTTGTATCAAGGTTTGATCCAATCAGAAAATAGAGGGATTGTCAAGATCATATTGGTAGGGGATTGTTCAATCATTTTACAACTCATGCACTA
The DNA here is from genome assembly GCA_009831015.1 of Picea engelmannii. Classification (NCBI taxonomy): domain Eukaryota; kingdom Viridiplantae; phylum Streptophyta; class Pinopsida; order Pinales; family Pinaceae; genus Picea; species Picea engelmannii. Next base: position 23,229 of record ML795344.1, read on the forward strand.
CCACCGAATTCCAAAAGACATTAGATTTAGTAGGATTATCGAAAGGGCACAAGCGATGGTAGAAAAATATGTTAGCATTAAGTTCTAAGAGGTATTGAGAGTTCACAGTCCCTTAGTAGACTATAAATCTAATGAAGCAGTGGCAATTGAAATGGAAAAATCAAGATAAATGGAGTGGGGGGGCAAGGACTTCAAAAAACCCATCTCCCATGAAATTTGTTGGAAAGACACATTGTTAATGGATACGAGTTGGAGTGGCATCTGGTGCATGATGAGGCAGGTGAAGAGATGGGAATTAAGACACCCATTGACAAGAGTACCATCACTTCCCATTTCACTTGCATCGAATTCTATTATGGAATTCAAGATGGGATGGTAGGGTAAATGTGGGTTTAATGGCATAAAATGCAGATTCATGTTCTTTTGTTTATGTTTTCTATGTGTAGATCTATATGAGGGAAGGAAAGGTTTGGAGTTCTTCTACTTGACATGGTTTATGATCCTTTGTCTTGGGTTTGCATAGTATGGCTCGTCGAGAAGTAAGTTGGGGTTCCTAAAGCATCTACTCGAAAGGAATTGGTTTGGTTTGGAGTTGTGAATTGGTTCAAACTTTGGTGGAGAGAAATTGGCTTAGCTTCTTTTGGCACCATGGCTAATTGCCACTGTGACTTGGATCGTTGTGTTCTTTGTGAAACAAGAGACTTGAGGAAGGTTTTGAGGAGATGTGAGCGCTAAGCAATTGAGACTTGGAAATCTTTGTCTAAAGGTGGGAAAGATGGAAAGAAGATTGGAAATACAGAGCCGTAGTGGAAACCCATAAGAATAATGGGTTTGTAATAATCATTCACAAGCAGCTTGAAGCTCACAAGAAAAAGGAAAATGATTTCATAGCATATATGGAGAGAAACACTAAGAAGTGTGCAATTTAAGAAGCCAAGTTTGATTCCTTGCATGAAAAAGTATCCAAGGTAGCAATCAAGACACAATTTGTTGAGAGGACTTGGAAATACTCAATCCCTCGTCACTCCCCTTCCCCCGCCCCCTCAAATGCATCCATAGACACATTCAAATGTGATGATGTTAGAGTGAAAGAGGAAGAGACAATGCAACAAGGCCAATGACTAGAGGGGAATATAGACACAATACCAACTTACCAGATAGCTAATTCCCATGTTGGTGTCAAACCTAAACTTTAAAGCCCCTCACTGGGCATGAGCTAATGTAATTTTGGTTTTATCATGTTTTGCAAAGTAGTTATACAGTTGAATCAATTCACTAGGTAGTATAGAAGTAGAATTCATAGGTATAGCTAGACTAGAACAACTATTAAAAACAAATTTTGAAATTTCTAAATTTTAAGAATACTCATTTTTACCTTGTATTATCCTTAGTTTAGTGCAACCAAATTTTAATACAAAATATATATGTTCTTATTTATTTTTTTCTAAAAATCATTGTTATGAAATTTTCTCATAACAATAAAATATGATAAAGTAAGGTACATTTAAGTTCAAGTTTATTTAGAGTTTATTTCCTTCATTAATTAGATTGAACACAAATATATATTTAGTATAATTCATATTACATTATTTTGAAAGATATAAATTAAGTTATAAATTATATCGAAAATAATCTATTAATTTTAGATAAAATTTATAAATTTAAAATTTAAATAATATATATAATAAAAAATTATCAACATAAAAAATTTAAACAAATAATTTTTAATTTTAATAAACAAATAATTTTTAATTTTAAAAATAATTTTGTTCACCTAAATGCATGAAAATATATAAATATGTTTCACTAATAAATAAATAAATAATACTGAAATAAAGGCTTCTTAAATAAAATTAAATTTATAAAAAAATAGACATTCAAATGGAAACCCATTGCAACAAAATATACATTGAAATGAAACGAATTGCCTCCCGTCACACACACTAGCCAACTCATTACACAAACATCAATAAGCAAATCATTTTACCATTCCAGATAGACAGATTTAATGAAAATCATGCTAAATGTGCAGAGAATTATGAATCCATATATGATATAAGCTGATATATAATAACCATGCATATAGGAGACTATAGAAACCATGGCCACAGCCACATAGTGAGCAAGCCATCATTCCCTAGTCATTTATTTAGAAATATATAAAACTGTTTGAGAATCCACCCTGCTCTGTTCAGAGTCCAGACATAACTTTAGAAATACTAGTATTATCTGCCATGAGCACCAAAAATCCTATGTATTTTAATCAAACTGTTAGATAGGACCAAATCTGATCACCCCCACCAGTGATGAGCCGCAACGCCCTCTTCTCTGAGCATGCCATTGAGGGACAAACATTCCCAATATGTTCTCCTCTTGTCATTAGTCTTCTGATTTGGGGACGCGTAATGGCACTCAAGGAAGAACTCATCAATAAGGCAGATGGGTCTAGTATTGAGCATCTTAGGCAACAACGGAAATTCAGCACCGCCCACATCCATCTTCACAACAACATAGTCCTCTTCAGTGACATTTTTCATCAACCAATCTGCAAAGTCTAATCCCCTCACCCTTGATAACTTGGGGAGGCTAAGTGATGATCCAATTTTGGGCTGAATCTGTCCTCCATCAACTGAGTTTAAGCTTAAGGTTAGACTTTTATTCCTAATCCAAGCTGCATAAGGAAGAATTTTTATCTCTGGATGATGTAAATAATCTACCCCAAATAACCCATTTGCTATGTCAAAGTTGTGGCTATGCTTGGGGTAATGCAGCTGGAACCAAGCCCCAATCCTTGATTTGTAAGTGTTGGCCCCAACATTAACGTATGCATAATTAATTGGCTTGTTTGGGTAACTTAGAATGTTTGTGTTTTCCTTGGATTCAATCCATGAAGCTCTAGGTTGTTCCAGCAGAATATGCTCTAATTTATTCATGGCATCCCTTTTCTCATCCGATATGGTTTTCCTAGGTATCACTTTCCTTAGCCTACTCGCTGCTTGGTGTACCTTCTAAATGCAATAATAGTGTCAAGGCCAAGGCCAAGCCCATGGGCATCAAGATCAAATCTTCTGAGATATACAATTTTGAAGTTGGGCAATAGTTGAGGATTTTGTTTTTGGAGTTGATTGATTGATTGATTGATTTTAATGACGTCCACGAGGCCGAACAACCTAAGGGACCAAGAGAATAATGTTCCTAATTCATCTTCACACTCTTTTCAATGTCAGGTCTTCTGATGTGAATCTTGACTAGAAGACTAGCAATCTAGTTGATCTTATTCTTGTCAAATAGTTGGTGCATGTTGTCGACCTTTAAGTTATTTTCATATTGACTGGGGATATCCCTGTAGGTTGCACATTCCATGACAAAGTGCCACTCTGTCTCCACCACACCCTTATTGCAGAATATACAAGTTCTCTCCTCCCAAACTTCCTTGGATACCCTCCACCTACCCTCCACCTACCTCAGATGTGCAACTAACAATCATGTTTTTCCTTTAATAGTTGTCCCTAAATATGTTTTCTCGCTATGATCACAATTTGGATTAAACTCCTTGATGTAGTATATATTTTTACGCCCACTGTGATTGGTCCACATGGCAATCCTAAATTTTTCATTCACTAACTTTTTTATTTCTTCCTTGGTGTTAGGACATTCATGCAACTTGATATTCCACTTACTCAACCACTTTTTTATTTTGCTTCATCCAAGTTTTCTTCCTACCGTTTAATTCCTCATCCATAGCTAATTTGGGCCAGTGTTGGTTATCAGTGTTTTCCACCTTCTTTAAATAGCTTATTAGTTTTGTTATCGTTGTCGCCTCCAACGAAAAAGTACCTGTTTCAGCTAAAAGAATTTTATACATGACTGTGGCTTTAACTTTGAGATTGCTAGTAATTAATTGTTTTTGAATTCTTTCTAGTTGTCTCCATCTGAAAGTTGACATGCTTCTTCCCCATATTTCACAACCATAGAGAACAATCGGCGTAACCAACAAACCAAAGAGGGTTTTTTTGGTTTTCCAATCCCAAAGTTCTGCTTTTCAACACCTGTTTTGGAGTAAGTATGAGGTTGTCCACCCTCCCTGTATCATTTTCGCCCTACAAGTCTCTCAACTGAGTTTATGGTGGAAGTCAATCCCAAGATATTTGTATTCTTTCACTATCTCCAATGGACTGTCTTCGAAAAGAAAGGTGATTGGTTTGACTTTTCTATTTAAAGAAAAGATCATGATTTTGGTATTGGTAATGTTTATTTGCATCCCTACCTCATGACAAAGGTGCTCTAAGGCCTTTAGATGTTCTCTTAATCGATGTTTTGTTTTTGAAATTAGAATAAGATCATCCGCGTATAAAAGTAGCTTCACCACATACCCTGATAGATGGAGACCCTCTCCATCCGTCCTACTCAACCAGGCTCCCAACTTATCAATGTATAAACCAAACAAAGTGGGAGATAGAGGACATCCATGTTTAACGCCAATATCGCTACCAAAACATTCAGACATTCCTTCACTTGTTATAATTTTAGCTCTAACCTTCTCATAAAGTTTGTGAATCGTTGCTCTATATCCGTCTGGGGTACCCAACTCTTCCATTATGTTCCATAGTTTGTCTCTAGGCACTGTGTCGAAGGCTTTCTTAAAGTCCACAAAACAACAATAGGATGTCTCACCTTATATGTCCCATATTTTCGCTATCAAATGTCTAAGGGCGACACAATGATCAATGGTAGAATGTCCAGGCTTAAAACCCACTTGCCCTTTTGCCCTTTTTCCCTCATCTTTTGCCCAATTGTTGATTCTCCGCTCTATCATGCTCCCAAAAAGCTTGTCCATGAGGGGATTGACCATAATAGTGCCTTAATTGGAAGGGTTATTGATATCTCCATTCTTAAATAGAGGAATGACCACAGCAGTGATCCATTCTATCAGAAAGTCGTCATGGATGACCCCATTAAAAATTCATTTTATGTGAGGTTCAAGGAGCTCATTCCCCCACTTTAAAAATTCAGCTTGAAGCTCGTCTATGTCCTCCATTTTCCACTTGCTAACTTCTTTATTCCTTGCTTGATAGCTTGATACCATCTACTGTGAATAGTTTCACTAATGTTTTCACTATGGGAGGAGTATCTTTCTCGTGTACCTGCTCAGAAAGGAGCTTCGCATATTCACCCCTAGCAATACTTTAATACTTAGCCAATATTTCAGTACTTAACCAACACAAAACAAAGCAATACACATATATAGGGACACCCGAAACACAAGCCTTAACTTTATTTAGATGGAAAATGTTACATATATATCACAAAGAAGTTGTGAACAAATTTATAATAAATCTCACGCAAAACTTAAAATATAACATGCAAATATTACTTGAAATAAATAAACATTTTCCTATCTAAATGAAAAGACAACATTATTAGGAATAGATGGACATTACACATAACATTATTTCTACCAAAATATTATAATGAATTTTTAACTATAATATTATTTTGAATAAAAATATTATTATATGAATTTTTAAAAACTATTTCTACTAAAATATTATAATGAATTTCTAACTATAACAGTATTGAATAAAAATATTATTTATGAATTATATTATAATGAATTTTTAACTATAATATTATTTTGAATAAAAATAGTATTTATGAAATTTTAAAAACTATTTCTATTAAAATATTAATGAATTTCTAACTATAACATTATTGAATAAAATATTATTTATGAATTTTTAAAAACATAATTATTGCATTATATTTCGGAATAACGAGGAACCTCCTAACATGAGCTGGTAGGCAGACCATCAGCTTACTGTGTGGCTGTCCGTCCGCATACTTTTCATTGTAATTTGATGTATATATACGCATTATTCTTTTGAAAATCGAACAGACTCAATGATGAAAAATTCCCAACACAATTTATTCYTTTTTCAATTTTTTTTCTAGAGAAAAAATTTAAACATTTTAGYTATCAATTTTTTCTAGTGATTATTATTTAAATTTAGTTATATAAATGTTGGTRAAWTAATAATTTTTTATTATTCGAATAATATTTTTGAATGTATAAATYTATTTTGTTTCTTGAAAAACTCTTAAAACAACATTAGGATTGTGTAATCTCAAYAATGGAAATCTGTAATTCTAGTCATCTTTCTAAATATCTAATYAGATTTGAACAAAACTAATAAAAAAAATATACCCACAAAATTAATAAAAAAAATATACTCACAAAATTAAAGACTTARAACATTTAGTTTAYTCCTTAMATTAAAATTTAACTTTAAAACATTTTAAGTTTTGATTTTTTACAATAATTTTGATTTAACATTTTTTCATTATTTAAATTATATTTTTAAGGGTATAGATTTATTTAATTTCAAAAAAAACCTTTAAAACAATAATGAATTGTRAAATCTCAAAAACTAAAATTTATAATTCCAACCATCCTTTTAAATTTCTAACTAAATTTTAAACAAAATTAATATACAAAAAAAAATTAAAAACATAAAACATTTAAACTAACTAAATTTTAAACAAAACTAATATAAAAAAAAAAATTAAAAACATAAAACATTTAAACTAAACTATRAATTAAATTCAAAATTAAAATTAAAATTTATCTAATAACACTAAAATTTAACATATGCACACAAGTGGAAACGCTGGAAGAATCAGGCGTTGAGTAAGAATTATTATACAAAACAATCCAAAAATTCCATTCGAAAATTGGCCCGCCGGATTACAGCTCACCGGTGTTCCAAAGTGGACCTGTTAAACCACCGCCCGAAAATTATTGCGATGATCATTTCTCCAACAACTAAAGATATGGTTAATTGTTTATCTGTTGTTAATAAATGCATATAAGAATATTATACCATAGTCTCTCTATTTTCTCTGCGGACGCGGCTTTGGCAGAAAAGGCAATCTGACATGGCCCCCGAAATTAAATATAGCATACTCAACACGTGTTTGCCTTCACATATATTATATGTGAGCGAGCTCACATATATTATATGTGAGCAGGCTCACATATATTATATGTGAGGGTTATTATTTAAATTCGATTTTGGCTAGCAGTGGTTTTATGAAATGGTTTTTTTTTTGCTTGTATGAATCATTATTTTTTGTTTTTTTAAATGTAGAAATGAATTCAGTATGTTGAAAAACTTCCACGACACTCTGATTCTATAGAAATAATCACTTAAATCTAAGAGTCCAACAATTTAGCAATGAACTTAGTATGCTGAAAAACTTCCACGACACTCTGATTCTATAGAAATAATCACTTAAATCTAAGAGTCTAACAATTTCTTGCCGGATTTCGGGTAAATATCCCCGAAAAAAAAATTCAATTCCTAGAATCTTTAGCCTAGGGCTTTAAATTCACTTCAGACTGCACATGATGTTCCCCGAGTACCACCTCTTCCAATACATACATCATCATGCCTTTAACTTTTCAGACAAATTACATGCCAAACAAACAAAGATGTACACACAATAAATTCACTTCACACTGCACATGATGTTCCCTCGGTACCACCTCTTCCAATACATACATCATCATGCCTTTAACTTTCCAGACAAATTACATGCCAAACAAACAAAGATGTACATACAATGAAGCTCTAACACAAAGTGCCTTGTCTTGTATATGGGTCATTCATATGGTCTCATTCCAAGCGGTGGTAAGTTTTAATTGTTTATTTTTTGGGTTGAATCTATTTATGTATTTAAAAATGCAATTTAAACAATAGAAAATTGCAATTTTACATAAATTTATACAGCCTTGAAAATTGAAAATGGTTGAAACTACATTTTCTATCATGAAAATCATGATTTCAACTATTTGAACGTATTCACAAACTCTAATGTATTGTGGAGATCTATGTTGTTAAATCCAAAGGATAAATGTTATGAAAATTTAACTTGTAGTGTGTTAATATGGAGATAAGGTTCAAACCTTATACAAGGCCAAAAACCTCTACCCAAAAACCAAAAAAATCTTGACATTATTGTAATAGAGATTTATGGATATTATTGCTTGACTTATTGTTCATGATAAATCCAAATATGATGATGATGATGATGATGATGATGATGAATGTTATAAAAATATAACTTGTAGTGTGTTAATATGGAGATAAGGTTGATACAAGGCCAAAAACCTCTACCCAAAAACCAAAAAGATCTTGACATTATTGTCATAAAGATTTATGGATATTATTGCTTGACTTAATGTTCATGATAAATTCAAATCTCTAGATGATCATGATGATGAATGCCCATTAAGACCAATTGGTCTATTGGACCTTAAATACATGTGATGATGATGATGATGATGATTAATGTCCATTGAGACCAATTGGTTTATCAAACCTTAAGAAGACAAGAGATTACTTCGATTTCTTTAAAATTGTATTTCTATGCTCGAAAAGCATTGAGAGAAGCGTTCCAAGATCACCATAGTTTTGATGACTTAGGAGGTTAGGAAGAGTTGGAATAATGAAAAAATGAGTTGTCACTGAAACTGTAATAGTTTATTATTAGAATTAGGTTACTAGTTGTATTAGCTATTTTAGAATCCTAGATCCATTATTCCCATATCTAGAGGATTCATTTGTTCCTATATATGTAGTGTTTGTTCAAGCAATAATATGTGAGAAATATTTGTGTGTGTGAGGAAATGTCTCCACTCCCCATTTCTGAGTTGGTATCAAAGCAGGCTTAGACCTGACTCTCTCACGAGAGGGGTCGAGGTCATGGAAATTCCTCAATTTTAATTTGTTGATGTAGGAGAGTAGATATTTGTTTTTTTGAGTAATTGTTATTGTGTGGGTGATTTGTTTGTGTGTAGGAGCCCCGTCTGTAGCGCATGTGCTTGTGTGGGATATAAAAATCAAACTGATGCGTGGAAGTCTTGAGATGTGATCTAGTTGAATTCAAGGTCTTCGTCTTTTATGATCTTCATCTTTAACATTTGTCAAATAATATCTTTGGGTTGCAGCTGATAAGAATTCAATTCTATAGTCTTGATATATATTCACTACAACCCTATTTATATATATACTTCGCCTAAATCTTAATTTATTCTTCCTGCATGGTTCTCCCTTCACTTTAATAATATGAATTTGTTCTTTATTGCACAATAATTCCTTGCCTATATTGGTTAACAGCCAGTGAGGAAGTAAAGTGAGAAATCGACAAAAAAACATTCCATCAAGGCCTCACTCAATGGATGACTATCTGGTACAACAAAGAAGAGTATCTTCGATTGACTTTATCTATACGAGATCATAAATCAAACCATCATTCTGAGGTATTAGAGAAGATGGTGACGTTGCGCTGAATTGCAGGTCCAATGGGTTTGCTTCTATACTTGAGAGGCCTGGTGTCAACGTTGTCCAGGAGAATGAAAAAGTTGGAGTGTGTTATTTTTGTCAAGGATATTCTTCAAAGATAGTATTTGTCTCGTACTCAAAGTCGTCCAGCTGGAACTTGTAAATGTCGAGTTAGAAGGTGAAGAGAGTGTTGGTTCCCGACGAATTTCTTGGGAAAGATGAAGATGAAGAGCTTTGTGAGATGGTTGTACAACATGTTTGTAAGGCATTTAGTGTGGTATAGCAGTTTGTACTTCTGAATGTTTTATATTTTCTTTGTAAACGTATATGATGAAAGACTTCTCATAGACATAGAACAAAGTAACATAATTTAAGTTAGTGGTTCATATGTATTCAGTGCTATAAGAACATATCATTGATTTGATTATGTTTATGCTATGTTATAAGTTGGAGGTTCTTCTTGTCTTTTGGTGCTCCAAGAACAACGGGTTATCTTTGTGTTTATGAAAAAAAGTCAACTTGTATGATTGACTACTGGATACATTCAATATCTAAACTACTTTCCTATATAATTGTTGAAATATATAGTTCATTGTATTTTCACAGATGAAAGTATGCTCATATCTAGTGATTTAGTATCGAGACTATTTTTCATGGTAGTCGAGAATCATTGATCCTACAAATGTGTCATTGATGGTCAGAAGCAATTGTATCTTAAATGGATCAAGTGGTAGCTTGAAGTTGATGGTTGAGAAAGAGAATAGTCTTTGAGATTTCAGAGTGGGTAGAAATGTTGATGAGGACCATACCAGACAAAGATCATAGTTTAAAAATGTTTAACATTGTTTTCCATAAAGTTGTGTAAGAAAACTCATTTCTCCATTAAGGGGGGGCAATTGGAATAATGAAGAAATGAGTTGTCATTGAAACTGTAATAGTTTATTATTGGAATTAAGTTACTAGTTGTATTAGTTATTTTTAGAATCCTAGATCCATTATTCTCGGATCTAGAGGGTTCATCTAGAGGGTTCATCTGTTCCTATATATGTAATGTTTGTTCAACCAATAATATGTGAAAAATATTTGTGTGTGTGAAGAAATGTCTCCACTCCCAATTCTGAGTGGAATGTTTGTATTGTGGAAAATATTTTTAAATTGGGATGTAATATGGGTATATGCAGGGCAATCTAAGAGGAAGTGATTTTTATCTTCTACATACTTAGTGTCACAAAGATGACATATTCTTTCATCCACAAAGTTTTGGGAATTGTCCAACACTCAGTTTCACTATGTAGCTCGTGAAAATTTGTTCTTATTTTAGCAATGTTGATTTTCTTCTTTATACTTCTCAAAAATGTTGATTTTCTTTATATATATATAATTGTAAAATTCATTTGTAATGCTAAAGTCTCTATGTATGCAATGTTGTGAGGAGGTTACCCTAATGTTGATGGGAAGTGGCACCTTTGTTGTTGTGAGCCTTAATAAAAATGACTTCTTCTTCCATTGAGCGTTGTTTTCATTTTATACATTTTGTATTTAGATTTTGTTTGAGAAATCTGTGTGGGCCATATTTATTTATCCCGTAGGGGATGAATATAAATGTCCAGGTTGCGCAATGCATAAAAGTTCCTTTTCTTTTTTTCAAAAGATCTAATAAAATAAAAAGAAATCTACATATAGTTTGCGGGTTAAAGAATGATGTACATGTATTTTATTTAAATTTTATTGGGCTTTAATATATTTAACACAATAAATCACCAATAATCATTATATAATTTCCACGTAGACTATCATTCCATACACAATGCTTGTTAATCTTAATCACTTCACAATTTTCATTATTTGTTGTTTTTTTGTTTTAGAGGCAAAGTAAAATAAAAATGTTCCCTACCAAAGTAGAAAGTAGGGGTAATGAATGTAGAAATAAGGCTAGTTCTCTGATGATATTTTGGCTCGTTGTGATAAGGCTAGTAGGGTAGATGTCTCTAGGAGTGGGACCCTCCTCACGACTGTGTATTTAGATTTATCGGTCCTTGCCGAGTCTTAGATTTCGTGCTTGCGGGTTGTTGGCACTAGCCTTAGGGTTATAATGGTAGTCCACTGGGTTTGAACCTAGGCCTCGCCTAGGTAATCCCAACCAGTTATCAATTCCTCTAGATCTAAAAAACAATGTAAAAATAAGGATACCCACACCCATCCTAATTCACATTATGTGATGTTTTGTGTATATTGTGAGGTCTCTAAGATTTTCATTAAAAGACACGATTAGAATTGAGAATCCAACCATGAATGAATAATAAAAATTGACAAATAGCCCTTTGAAACACCTAAGTATACTATTTTCTAAATTTAAAAGTATAATAGATTACAAAGAACATAAATTACATGGGCAAAACATTAATATGAGAAAGGACTTAGTTGTAAAATATGGTTGTTATATTAATTTTCGCACTTTGATTTTTATTCTAGGTACTTGGTTCCAAATTTATGTTATTATTTTTCTTTTGAATTTGCTAGATGTTGACTTAGAGTTATGAGGGGGACATTAACGAGAGATGGGTCTTTAATTATAGTTGAGGGAGACATCAATAGGAGATGGGCGTGGTAAACTTGGGTTCTATGGTGTTTTCAAAATGTTGGTTGTGGAGCCTGATTATCTTCCTGATTTAGAGGTGTTTTACTTTAAGTCGTGTTTATACCCCATGAAGTATTTACACCCTAGAAGTATATACACTCTTCCACGCAGGGGAGTGCAGAGGGGGGGTACCCCCTCTGCGGGGTCCGGGGGGGCTATCCCCTCGACTGGGGGGTTTGGGGGCAAGCGAGCCCCCAGCGGGGGTTCGAGGGCAGCGTCCCCCGAAGCAAAAATTGCCTTGTAAAAGTATATTGTAATTTCATTGTAAACCTGGACTGTTCATTATAAGGTCGCAGATCTAATGATAGAGATTATGTTAGGGTTTTTTGCCCTAGAAGACAACCCTCTTTTATGAGGGAAATGTATTGCGGCTATGTAGGTTGGCAAGTATTGTATTCTGAGAGAGGAGACTGTGAGAGAAAGAAGAGGAAGTTACAGCGGGTTTTCATGTAGGTTCTATCCCTTCATTTTGCTGGATAATAATAAAGAAAGGACCTGGCAATTTCTCTGGTGGACGTAGCCCACACTGGGTGAACCACGTAAATCTATGTCTCTCTTGTATTGTGTATCTTCTGTGTTTTATTTCCGCATTTGTTTTAT
>ML795344.1:40897-65510 GCA_009831015.1 Picea engelmannii
GAGGAGGAATGTGTTCTACCTAGGAAGTTCCATTGGGATTTTGGAAAGGAAGAGGAGATTTGGATATTAAAGTCTAGAGTTTGTGGCTAAAGGCAAGGGACATAAATATTTCATTTTTCCATAAGAAAGCAAGGTCAAGACAACAAATAAATCTAAATGTAGAAGAGATAAACCTAAACATGGGGGAAGAATATCATATTGTGAGTCCATAAAATCTATTGCAAAAGATCACTTCAAAGCACTATATACAGAAGAGGAAGAAGTGTTACATGAGGCATTTCAAGCCAAGTTTACCATCCACTTTTATAGATATGAATGTAATATGGGGTCTACATATCAATGTAATATGGGGTCTATATATGAACAAAGCTCTAGGCTTGGACAGGTTTACCATCCACTTTTATAGAGTGTGTTGGAGTAACATAAAACATGACCTATGCTGAATGTTGAATTGCTCCATACAGAAACCTAATCTTGGAGGTGGAACAAACTCTTCTTTTACAACCCTAATTATGAAATAATCCAACTTCTTTTTCCAGATTCAGCCAATTTCCTTATGCAGCACCTCTTACAAGATTTTGATCAAAAAACCTAGCAAATCATCTGAAAATGATTCTCCCTAATATAATATGTAAAAATAAAGGGGGGTTTGTTAAAAGAAGGTAGATCACTGACAATATTTTGCTAGTTTAGGAGGTCATCCATTCCAACAAGTGAAACAATTAAAAAGGGATGATTGTAAAAATTGACATGACCAACATGTTGATAAGGTACGCCACTCCTTTTTGTTTATGTTTTACGAAAGTTTGGTTTTGCAAAGTCTTTCATTCATTGGATATAGACATGAATTGGATTCCCATGGAGAACACTATTAATTAATGGAATACTATCCCTATTCTTTCCAATCAAGAGGGGATTGTCATGGGGTTACCCCATGTCTCTTCTCCTTTATATCTTGATGGTAGAATCTTTGACTAGAAGACATGATCAAGAGAAGACTATTGGCAATCTAAAATGAATTCTAATCACACGAGGTGTAAAAGAATTGATCCACTCAGAAATATCGAGAGGGACATTCAAAAAATTCTTTGGCAAGGGGGGAAGACAAACACAAAAATGTATCATTTAATGAATTCAAATATATTGAGGACACCTATGCAGAAAGAGGGGTTGAATATTAAAGATCTTGTACTTATGAATTTATCACTAGGAGCAAAGAACATTATGGAGATTGGTTTCATCGGGAAATGAATGGTGGAAATTAATTTCATAAAAATTATCTTAACTTTAGTAGATTGATAAGCTTGGATTTAAATATTTCAGAGGTGAGAAGTTCACCCATTTGGCATCTTTGTAAAGAAGTTGCAAATATCATCCGAACACATTTATCTTGGGTTCTCGGTAATGGTAAAAAAATTATAATATGAGAGGATTAGATTATGGGGAGACCTCCTTTAGATCAAATCCATGAGCTAAATGGAATAAAGTAGTGGATGCAAAGTCAAGGAATGTGATCATTGTATGACCTATAATGTCGGGATAGGATGGAAACAGTTGTCGTCTCCTAAATTTATCAAGAATCGGTTCTTATCCCTCTTGAATCTCTTGAGAGAGGAAACTCCTCTTTGTAGATTTGGTCGGAACTCTAGAGGTTGGGCCCCCAAGGAGTAATCTATAGAGTCAAGCAAGGTCATGATCCAATTCTAGCCAAGCAAAACTTGCCTCTGAGATCGACAATATGGAAGCATATATGGGGTGGAGACTACTTGCCAAAAGTGAGAATTTTTTGTCCACTAATGGTTCATGGTAGAATTCGAACTACAAAAAATCTGAAAAGACATGATGTTTAAGGTCTATCAAGGTGTTTTCTTTGTTGTGTGGAGGAGTAAATGACAAAGATTCTCTTTATGAATTGTCTATTCACAAAACAGGTATGGTACCTAGCTTTTATATATCCTGGGAGAAATATAGAGACTCCATGGGACTGGTAAGAGATATTCCGAATATAGCACAAAAAATACCAAGGTACATTTGTGAATGAAGATATGCTAAAAAATGTATGGTTGGAAATGCATAAGTTCCTATGTTGGAAGATATGGTTGGAAAGAAATATAACCATCCCCAAATAAGAACTTCTCCTCAAAAGAGTAGTTACATCACAGTCTTGTGGACTTCTTAATGAAGTTGTATATTAAAATGACTTTGTGGCATAAATGTGGTTGTATGAGAGGAGGAAAAATTATGGTTGAAATACTCATTGATGGGGGCATAGACCTACCTAAAATTAAATTAAGCAGACCTCACAATTTGGAAAAATGTCAGGTTAGGTTTGGCGACGGAGAGTTTCAAGAGTGGAAAATAAGAAGGAAGTAGCTCACCCTATATTTTGATGGGTTTTAGAAGGGAAACCCGGCATAGGTAGGTCCTAGGGGGGGATCATCATAGATCCCAAAGGAAATCAAATATTATTATTTGCATGGAGGATTGGAGTTTCACCTAACAACAAGGAAGAGGTGTTGGCCTTGTATCAAGGTTTGAACCAATAAAAAAATAGAGGGATGGACAATCTCATAGTGGTATGGGATTCTTCAATCATTATACAACTTGAATGCACTACCACCTTATGCCAAAAGACATTAGATTTAGTACGATTATCCAAAGGGAATAAGCAATGGTGGGAAAATGTGATAGTGTTAAGTTCTAAGAGGTATTGAGAGTTCATAATCTCCTAGTAGACTCTAAGGCTAATGAATCAATGGAAATTGAAATGGGAAAAATCAAGATTAATGGAATGGTAGGTGGGGAATTCAAACAACCCATCTCCCATGACATTTGTTTGAAAGACATCTTGTTAATGGACACGAATTGGAGTGGCATGTGGTGCATTGTGAGGTGGGAAAAGAGATGGGCATTAACATACCCATTGACAAGAGTACCATCACTTCCCATTTCACCTGCATCAAATTATATTATGGCAGTTAAGATGGGATGGTGGGGAAAATGTGGGTTTAATGGCATGGAATGCAGGTTCATGTCGTTTTGTTTATGTTTTCTATGTGCGGATCTATATGAGGAAAGACGAGGTTTGGATTTATTCTTCTTGGCGTGGTTGGTGATCCTCCCTCTTGGGTTTGCATAGTATGGCTCGTTGAGAAGTTGGGGTTCCTAAAGCATGTAGTGGAGAGGAATTGGCTCAATTTTAAGTTGCAAATTATTTCAAACTTTGGTGGAGAGAAATTGATTCAACCTCTTTTGGCACCATGGCTAATTTCCACTGTGACTAGGACCATTGTGCTCTTTGTGAAACAAGAGACTTGAGGAAGGGTTTGAGGAGATGTGAATGATAAGCGATTGAGACTCAACAAGCTTTGTCTTTATCTGTTTGAAGGTGGAAAGGCTGGAAAGAAGATTGGGAATATAGGGTCGTAGTGGAAACCCAAAATATTAATGGGTTTGTAATAATCACTCGCAAGAAACTTGAAGCTCACAAGAAAAAGGAAAATGATTGCATAACATATTATATGGAGAGAAACACCTAGAAGTATGCAATTTTAGAAGCCAAGTTTGAGTCATTAAAGGAAAAAATATCCAAGGTAGCAGTTGGGACATGATTTGTTAAGAGGACTTGGCAATCCTCAATTACCCACCCCCCTCCCCCCAAATGCATCCACAGGCTCATTTAGATGTGATGATGTTAGAGGTAAAGAGAAAGAGATAGTGGAACAAGGCCAGTGCCTAGAGGGGAATATCGACACAGGAACAACATACCAGATAGCCAACACCCATGTTGGTGTAAAACCTAAAGTCTTCATCGGGCATGAGCTAATGTAATTTTGGTTTTATCATGTTTTGCAAAGTAGTTATGCTTTTGAATAAATTCACTAGGCAATATACAAATAAAATTGATGGGCATGCAACTAGGATAATTGTTAGCGTCAGAAGTCACTCTTGGATTGCAACAGGAGCAGAGCCCGATGCCCATCAGTTTATGTCACGATTTGTTTATAAAAAGGGGTTGATCGAATGGAAGTTAACTAAAAACAATATTGTTCTAACTCTGAAACTAGGCCAGGCATGCATGGGCAAGTGAGGTCTTAGATAAACTTCAGACAGTGAGTTGTAGTAAGGGTGAATAGGGGGAAGACTTGTATAAGAGAAATGAAAAGGTCTGTCGTAAACATCAGGTTTCTAATAGACTGTAGGAGAAAAAATCTAAACACAAGATCTTCTTACATTCAAACGCAGAAAATCGGAGAATACGACAATGCAACAATGAATCCTTTGTAGTAACATAATTGCAATAATTCATGTGAATCAGTCAATCATGAACTCCCTCAGTATGATATGAAAACTAGATGGGGTAAGGAAAATGTCTGTCATTAAACAAGAAATATTACATACAGATGCATAACCAGAGAACTAGAGTGTCTATTAAAACTTTACAATCGGGAGCTTCGCTCTACCATCGATTATATCAAAACTAAGTATATATACTCCTAAACATTTGCCCATCAGAGGCCTCCTAGACTTTCGGGATGAGGCGTCTCTTCAATCAAATCTGGCCTGCACTCCTCTGTCATACGCCACCTTAATTCTGCATGGCTCGTGCCAGGGGGTAGTTGAGCCCTTAAATGTTGAATTAGCGTGCGCAGACTTCCCTAGGGAGTCGAGGACTCGGCATGGCTTATATGGGAAAAAACCAGTACAGAGGACCACCTCGGGCGGACTTCTTGTCGGGACCTCCATACCTTGCAATTAATGGGTGAGGTGAGGTTTCAACCATCCCCTCTCTTCTTCATTCGTTCCAAGCAGGTATCAGTATTGAGATCAAGTCGAACCGGCATCTGGAGAACACGGTGATCCCCTTCTGAAACTCAACTCGGCACTTTTGGCCCCCTTTGTACAGCCTTTTCTACTCCCTCAAGTGACCACGGGCCGTGACCCTACGCTTATCCTCAAAGGTGCTTTCGGCGCTTCAGGGTTCAGGGCTTTGAGATATGAAGCCCTTACCCTTAGAACTCCCGAATGTCGACATGCCGATGTGATTGCGCACCACACGTCCTTTTGGATGGATAGCTAAGATTACATCTTCGGCGCTGACACTATGAAAATATCGAAGGGCCCCACCCGTGGCTCAGATCATGCACCGCATGTCCTCATGATCAATGGTCCTAATCCTTTCGGGATTTCTTGCACCGGGAGTTCATGATCCACTTCTTCCTTGAAATCCCGATCGAATAAACTGTGAAAGCACGGATGTGCGCCGCGTGTCCTTCAGGTGAATGACCGAGATAGCATTTGTTATTTAAAAGGGGGTTGCCTTCATTCCCAGGCTCGCTTGATGTGACCTGGCGCTAGGACCATGGGCTCAGCTCCAAAGGTGCCTTCGGCATTTCGTCGATCGGTAATTTTAGCTGCAGTGAATGGGAGGTCCCTTGTCTCCCAAAACGCCAATCCCCGAAATGCCGACTGGCTGCCACCTGTCCCGACTGGATCGGACGACCCAGATTTGTAATATAGGCGCTATCCATTGCACTAATCCTAGCGCAACTCTGTTAACTGGGATTCCCCGCTGACCATCGATCTGCTTTGCCAATTGATCCTTGCCGTTAAAATCAAACTGCTCGCTCGCTTGATTTTTAAACTCGAAATAGACACCTCCTATGGGCTGCACTCGGCACTTAGGTTGTGGCCTTGGACTAGAATGCATTTGATGGGTTTCCACACCCCCCTTTCTTCGCATTCTGCATCAAGGGTCTGAAATCGGGAAAAAACACCTTGCTTGCAAGAATTAGTGCTAACATTAGGCTCCATGGGGGATAGATTCGTCCCTATGATGCTCTAAGAACTCATTTTGCAGCTTCAGTGCCTTCTGTTGGGCTATGGAGTCATTTACTAAGCTGAAAAATTAAAATGAAAATAAACAAGGAATCAAAAAGACAATATTTACAAACAAATGAGCCGTTTAAGGCTCAAACAAAACATTTCTTCAGAAAATGCCCATTTACTGGGCTGTTGAAAACCTCTTCCCCCTCCAAATCCTGCAACCTGTACATGTTTTTTGAGAAAACCTCAGAGATTTTGAAAGGCCCGATCCATAGGGCATCAAACTTGTTGTGTTTGCCCTTATCTTGCATAGGTGCATCCCACTTAAGCACCAAATCCCCGATCTTGAATTCTTTCTTCTTGACTTTCCTGTCAAAAGCCAGTTTGACCTTCTGCTGATGGTCCTGCATTTTGTCCATTACCTGCTCTCTAGCTTGTTGGACTTCGACCAGTTGATGAACTCTTTTGATCATCTCATCAGGCTCTTCTTGATGATCCTAGAGGAACTTTACTACAGGAATGGCTAGCTGAGAAGAGAAAATACCTTCTGCTCCATAAACTAATTGGAAAGGGGAGATGCCTATAGATATCTTTGTGGTCACTCGATCGGCCCATAGAGAGAATTTCAACTTTGAATCTCAGGCCTTTTTGTTGTCCTCCAATAGTCTTTTGATGATCCTTATCAGGCTTTTGTTGGAGGACTCTGCTAAACCATTGCCCTGGGGATAGTATGGGGTGGAGTGAATCAGTTTGATCCAGAATTGCTCACAGAACTTCGCTAACGGCTCAGCCTTGAATGAGGTTGCGTTATCAGTAACAATCTTTCTTGGGCAGTCGAATCTTGTGATGACGTCTTCCAAGAATCCAATAATTACCTTGTGGGAAGCACTCCTGGTGGGGATAGCTTCGATCCACTTAGTAAAGAAATCGGTGGCCATCAAGATCCATCTGTGCTGCCCAATGGAAGCAGGGTGGTTTTCTCCAATAAAATCTAGGCCCCGTTGCTGGAAAGGTCCCGAAACAACTATAGGCTTTAAAGGCAGAGATTTGAGTTGTTGCTTTCCTGAAAATCTTTGGCATGGGATGCAGGCTCTGATCCTTCTGTAGACGTCAGTGAATATGGTGGGCTAGTAGTACCCATCCCTGAGGATTTTGTAGGTTGTGGTCTTCCATAAATAGTGCCCTCTTCATAGGCCACTGTGAAATTCAACCATGATTCTGTCGGCCTCTTGTGGATTTATGCATTTTAACAGCACACCCAGGGGGTCTTTCCAATATAAAATTTGATCGACAAGGCAGTATCTGATTGCTTTGAGCTTCAAAGCTCTTGCCTTGTTTCTTTGCAGGCCATCTGGAGGCCGCAACTCTTGCAGAAAATATATGCAATCCTTATACCAAGGAGATCGAGCCAACAAGGGTTCTGTTTGAGGGTCTACATTAGTCAGCTGATTCTGCTGATTTTTTGAACATGCATTGATGAAATCTACCCCCAAGGATTTGGAATTTGCTTCAGCCAACAGCTTGGCTAAGCCTTGACCTTTGATCAATTTGGTAGGATTTATTTCCAAGTCAAACTCCAGGATCTTGGCTATCCACTTACTCCTCCTCTCGTCTATGTCGGGTTGTACAAGGATGTCCTTCACAGAGGCTGAAGGAACGTATGCGGTCACTTTTGAGTGCAAGACGTAGACTCTGAAAGCTTTGAGAGATTTCACTAAGGCATAGGCATGTTTCTCCATGATTTCATACCTGATTTCTGCATCCCTTAACGCTTTACTGAAGAAGGCAATGGGTTTCTCTCACCCTTCCTCATTTTTCTGCAATAAGATCGTTGCTACTGTATAAAAAGAAGTGAAATAAAAAACTAAGATGTCTTTGGAATAGTTAGGACTGATCAACATAGGTGTCTTAGTCAATGCCCTTTTTATCTGGATAAAATATTCCCTGGGTTCAGTGGTCCATTTCACTTCATTTCCCTTCCTGAGCATGGTTGTGATGTGTTTCACCATCTCAGCAAAATTTGAGACGAATCTCCTCAGAAAATTAATTTTCCCCAAAAAGGCCTGAACTTCCTTCTTAGATCTGGGAAGTGACAGGGTATGAATTGCCTCTACCCTTCTGGGGTAAATTCTTACTCCCTTTGCTGATACTATATGGCCTAGCAGCTTCCCCTCCTTCATAGCAAACAAAGATTTCTTGGGGTTTAAGGATAGGCCAAACCTCCGACACTTCAAAAAAAAATTTCTCAGATGACAACAGTGCTCTCTGTCAGACCGGGAGAAGACTGGTATGTCATCCAAATAGATCATCACAAACTTATCTTTCTCCCCAATGAAGGCTATGTCCATGGCTCGCTGAAATGTTGCTCCTGCATTCATCAATCCAAAAGGCATTTTGGCATACATGAATGTCCCCCAAGGAGTGGTGAAGGTCATTTTTTCTCTGTCCTCAGGCATGACTTATATCTGATTATAGCCAGAAAAACCATCAATCATGGATATCCTAGATGTACCAGTTACCCTCTACAGTATTTTCTCCATGTTGGGTAAGGGGTAGTTGTCTTTCTTTGAGCTCCTGTTCAGGTTCCTAAAATCAACACAGAGCCTGATTTCTCCACCTTTTTTCTCACCGGGACCAAATTGGCCACCCATTTGAAATATCTCAAGGGGACAATGATTTGGGCATCTAACAATTTCTTCACTTCTCTCTCCATGATGGGCAGCAACATGGGATTTATCTGTCTCAGCTTCTTCCTGAATGGCTTAGCCTCTTCTTTCAGTGGGATCTTGTGCTCAATGACAGATGTGTCATAAGTCTTGAGGTCTTCATAGGCCCATGCAAACACATCAGTGAATTCCTTTAATAACTCAGTATATTCCGCCCTCTGTTTGTTGGTCAGGCTGCTTGATAATTTGACAAACTTAGGCTCCTCCTGCGTGCCAATGTTACACTCAGTTGTGTTGGCATATTCATTTGAAACCTTACCCTTTACTGCCACATCATTCCCATCGAACAATCTTTCTAAAGGGACTAGTCCCCTCGGAATGTGATTGCTAGGTAGCTGAATAATCTGGTGATTAGCAATTTCATTTAAAAACACATCAGGGTGAGGGTCACCTTCCAGGTCAGGATCCTGATCAATGTGCAACGCAGAAAATTCATCAACGGATTGGAGAAATTTTTTGATTTCCAGATCATCTTCGAATACCTTCCAATGCTTGACATTGTCCAGTAAAGAGGGCCTATATTTTATTTCAACATCATATTTGACCATAGGCAACAGAGGAACTTTGAGAAAACTAGCTGAGACGGCTAAAGAATCGGCTGAAGTGTTTTCCCCCCTCGGAATGAAAGAAATGTTAAAATCCAAGAAGAAATTATCAATTAGGTCCCATACCTCATTTCTGTAATTTCTGAGCCGAGGATGATTAGCACGATAAGCATTTCTGACTTGCTGGATAATCAACTCAGCATCTCCAAATACTGCTATCTCTTTAATTCCCATTTCTTTTGCAACCCTCATACCCAGAACAAGAGATTCATATTTCGCCACATTGTTGGTAGTTTCAAATTCCAGCTTGTATGACAGGGATATGGTCTCTTGACAAGGTGATATGAAAACCACTCCAGCGCCAGAGCCTTCGCTAGAAGAAGCTCCGTCGAAGAACATCTTCCAAACAGATATGGTTGGAGGGGGAATCTGATAATTAATATTGGGCTATTTTCTTACTTGGACAGGGTCTTCAGGAGCATCAGTGAGCTGCAATAAACTAGACCCTAAATCAGTGTCAAGTGCAAAGATAGGATGATTGGTGGGGTTTGATTCGTCACTAACAATGTAGGCCAACTGAGCTTCCCTATATAACCTCCTTTGTTCCCCTCCGAAGACTGGAATGGTGGCATACATGAGATCCATTTGTAATGTTCCTCCAAGCCTTTTAATCCAATATCTTGACAACAGCATGCCGAATTTGGGGGGAACATCAGCTACCACAATATCCATGACCACACTCTTCATGGGCAGCTGAAACAAAGAGACCATCAGGTCTTTGATGACTCCCAGACACTGTACCCTCCTTGAATCGAAAGAGTACAAATCATGGTAATTCTTTGTCACCTCCAGTCCCAATTCTTCCATTACTATTTTGGGAATAAGGTTATGGGAAGCCCCTGAATCCATGAGGCAGTTATGCAGCACTTTATCATGTATGTTCAGGGATGTGTACAAAGGAGGGGATGAATCATCTCTATCTTCTACCATGGGACCTAGGACAACTGTTGGCTTTTCATCTTGGATATTTATTGAGCCCGTGGAAGGATGGGGGGGCTCAGATTGTAGCAGCTTGAAGAGGGGCCTTTTGAAATCTTCATTTTTAACTAGTTCGGATAGGGGTACATGGATTCTAATCTTTTGAATCTCATGCTCAAAATTAAAGGAGGGAATAGGCTTAGGAGCTTCCCTTACCTCATAGACAGGTTCCCTGGCTGCTGGCGAAGTATTCTAAGTTTTCTTTTTTTTAGTAGTGGTTGCTGCAGCTTTAGTAGGTCTTTCCGCTATGAGGGGTTGATCCTGGCTATCAAAATTCCCTTCTTTCTTTCTTGACCTGAGATTATACATGTTAGGAGTGTTTCTGGCTTTTTCCCCTCTACTCAACTCATTGATTTGAGTGTTGATAAGGGATTCTTCATATGCACATTGAGTCAAATGAGGAAACAGAGAAGTTTCCTCGATGCAGTGGATCTCAGGGTCGAGCTCATCCACCTCCTCCCCTTCCTCATGAGAAACTAGGTTGTTCTAGAGAGGGGTTTGAATCCTTTGATCATCTCTATCTCTGCTCTTATGTTCCCTTAGGAAATCCTGTGGCACATTGTTATTAGGCTTCCTGAAGCCCCTGCTATCTGTATTTTGGGGATTTCTGTACATGGGCTTCCCTTCTAATTCCCACCTTTCAATCCTGGAAGAAAGTGATTTTAGCACTCTAGTTGTCTCATCTATCTGAAGGGGCAGGTGAGAGGAACTGGATGGGGAGGCTTCAGGCCTCTTCCTGGATATGTTTCTATCAGCAGTGTTCCTGAGTCGGTCAACAGCCAATATGTTAGATTCTACCTCCACGGCTGCATCCTGCATGTGGGCCAGAGTAGTGGCTCTTCTTTCCCTCAACATGGGGCAGAAATCGGGATCAAAGGCGCTAGCATAAGTGATCTTTGCAGAGGCTTCGAAGGGTTTTATCTCAGCAGGGATTTTATTGTACATTTTATTGAATCTCTTGGAGAAGTCATAGACAGATTCTCCTTCTTTTCTCTTCAGAGACCCAAACTCTGTCATGTAATACATGAAGTCTTTTTTATCTCCCCACTGTCTCAAAAAGGCATTATCCAAAGCTTCGATCCCATCAATAGATCCAGGAGGCAGGGCCTTAAACCATTTTCTAGCCTCACCTTGAAGACTATGGAAAAAAATCCTCATCCATACATCTGCATGCATGATAACATTATCATATGTAAAACTGTAAAAGGATTTTAGGTGTTCTTCTGCAGTTATGTCCCCCTCGCTTGTAAACTTGGGCAGCTGCTTGAGGTAACCATCTACTGGGAGGGCATTGAGAGCCTGAGGTAACACAAGGGGAGCATACCTAGCGGCTATAATAGCCTCCATTCTGGTCATAGGGGGATTTTCTCCTGCCATAGGGATATTATGTGGAGAAGAACTTGGGGTAGAAGGAGCTTGAAAAGGGGATATTGGGGATGAGCTTCTAAGTGGAATGGGAAACAATAGGGGATTTAGGGAGAAGGCTAATGGTCTTAAGCCAGCAGATGCTTCTCTTTGTGCAGAAGCGGCAACAGTAAAAAGAGGAGGAGTGGTAAAGCTAGGAGTGGGGAAATATTCCGTGGTCCTGGGTCTACGCCAAGGTACAGCTTCAGGGGAGAGGGGAGGGACAAGGATTTATCCCTCCAATCCTAGACCAGGGGGGGAAAACTCAACAACAACACTCCCGAAATTCAGGAAACGGGAAACTTCAGAAAAAGGTCTGCTAAGAAACTGAGGAGGAGAAAATGGAGTTCCTACAGAAGGAGATGGTGGATTACCTGGTTCGGCGGTGAAAGCTTATCCTTCAGAGGCCTTTCCTTTTCTGAGAACCACCTCCGGATCAGTTTCAAGTGTACCTAGAGGCAGTTGTGGATGGGACTGCGTGTGTCTGCCTCTGAAAGCCACAATTAACACGGCAGGTTCACCACAGTGGAGTCGTCACAATGGAGTCGCCAGGTGCATAGTAGCAATCTTCAAAGGCTCGGATACCTGATGCACCTTCAGAATCAGAGGCTCAATGTCATTCAATCTCGGGGAAAATTTTCAACTTTGTCCCCGGCAACGGCGCCAGAAATGTTAGCGTTAGAAGTCACTCTTGGATTGCAATAGGAGCAGAGCCCGACGCCCATCAGTTTATGTCACGATTTGTTTATAAAAAGGGGTTGATTGAATGGAAGTTAACTCAAAACAATATTGTTCTAACTCTGAAACTAGGCCAGGCATGCATGGGCAAGTGAGGTCTTAGATAAACTTCAGACAGTGAGTTGTAGTAAGGGTGAATAGGGGGAAGACTTGTATAAGAGAAATGCAAAGGTCTGTCGTAAACATCAGGTTTCTAACAGACTATAGGAGAAAACATCTAAACACAAGATCTTCTTACATTCAAACACAGAAAACCGAAGAATACAACAATGCAACAATAAATCCTTTATCGTAACATAATTGCAATAATTCATGTGAATCAGTCAATCATGAACTCCCTCAGTATGAGATGAAAACTAGATGGGGTAAGGAAATTGTCTGTCATTAAACAAGAAATCTTACATACAGATGCATAACCAGAGAACTAGAGTGTCTATTAAAAATTTACAATCGGGAGCTTCGCTCTACCATCGATCCCTTGAAAAATATCAAAACTAAGTATATATATACTCCTAAACATTTTCCCATCAGAGGCCTCCTAGACTTTCGGGATGAGGCATCTCTTCAATCAAATATGGCCTACACTCCTCTGTCATACGCCACCTTAATTCTGCATGGCTCGCGCCAGGGGGTAGTTGAGCCCTTAAATGTTGAATTAGCATGCGCAGACTTCCCTAGGGAGTCGAGGACTCGACATGGCTTTTGTGGGAAAAAACCAGTACAGAGGACCACCTCGAGTGGACTTCCTGTCGGGACCTCCATACCTTGAAATTAATGGGTGAGGCGAGGTTTCAACCACCCCCTCTCTTCTTCATTCATTCCAAGCAGGTATCAGGATTGAGATCAAGTTGAACCAGCATCTGGAGAACATGGTGCTCCCCTTCTGAAACTCAACTCGACACTTTTGGCCCCCTTTGTACAACCTTTTCTACTCCCTCAAGTGACCATGGGCCATGACCCTACGCTTATCCGCAAAGGTGCTTTCGGTGCTTCGGGGTTCGGGGCTTTGAGATATGAAGCCCTTACCCTTAGAACTCTCGAATGCCGACATGCCGATGTGATCGTGCACCACGCATCCTTTTGGATGGACGGCTAAGATTACGTCTTCGACGCTGACACTATGAAAATCCTGAAGGGCCCCACCCGTGGCTCAGATCATGCGCTGCATGTCCTCCTGATCAATGGTCCTGATCCTTTCGGGATTTCTTGCACCGGGAGTTCACGATGCGCTTTTTCCTTGAAATCCCGATTGAGTAAACTACGAAAGCACGGATGTGCGCCACGTGTCCTTCAGGTGAACGACCGAGATAGCATTTGTTATTTAAAAGGGGGTTGCCTTCATTCCCAGGCTCGCTTGACGTGACCTGGCGCTAGGACCGTGGGCTCAGCTCCAAAGGTGCCTTCAGCATTTCGTCGATCGGCAATTTCAGCTGTAGTGAATGGGAGGTCCCTTGTCTCCCGAAACGTCGATCCCCAAAATGTCGACTGGCTGCCACATGTCCCGACTAAATCGGACGACCCAGATTTGTAATATATACGCTATCCATTGCGTTAATCCCAGCGCAACTCAGTTAACTGAGATTCCCCGCCGACCGTCGATCTCCTTTGCCAATTGATCCTTGCCGTTGAAATCAGACTGCTCGCTCGCTTGATTTTTAAACCCGAAATGGACTCCTCCTATGGGCTGCACTCGGTGCTTAGGCTGTGGCCTTGGACTAGAACGCATTTGATGGATTTTCACACCCCCCTTTCTTCGCATTTTGCATCAAGGGTCTGAAATCGGGAAAAAACACCCTGCTTGCAAGAATTAGTTCTAACAATAATAAGGCTCGAACAACTACTTGGAACAAATTTTGAAATTTCCGAATTTTATGAAGCAACTAAAACATGACTAATTTTTTCCTTGTATTTATTATCTTGTTGTACACAACCAAATTTTAATAAAAAAAATACTTGTTCTTATTTTTCTTTTTTTAAAGATCATTGTTATAAAAATTTCTCATAAACAATAAAATATGGTAAAGTAAGGTACATTTGAGTTCAAGTTAAATTAGGGTTGAGTTCATTTATTGATTAGAGTGAGCACAAATTTATACTTATTAGAGTTTACATTATACTATTTTAAAATATATAAATCTCCATTATAATTAAATATTAATAAATTGTATTGAAAATAATATATTAATTTTAGAAAAAAAAAATTATTAATTTTAAATTTAAATAGTATATATAATAATAAATTTTCAAAAAAAATTAACAAATAATTTTAATTTCAAAAATAAATTTTGGTTTACCTAAATGCATGAAAATATATGAATATGTTTTACTAATGAATAAACAAAACTAAAATACAAACTTTATAATTTAATAAGTAAAATTAAAATTAGAAAAAATATAAAATAATAAATAATTTTAAGTTTTTCTAAAATATAAATATTGAATAAATGTATATATTCCTTTTTTTAAGTGTGAAAATCTGTACATTTTCCAAATTGTATAATAATAATAATTTAATTTTAAGGTCACAACCAAGCTAGACACCAAATTGGTGTATGAGACCCCCTCCACCCAACGATTTGACTGGTAAAGTCTACAGAGGTATACATACCCTACCCACCTCTGGATTTGAACTTGTGATCTCTTAAGAGGAATCACACGTTCTTAACTATTAGGCCCACTCAGGTTGTATTCTTAAGAATAAATTTAGTACCCCTGAATGCGATGGTAACACATGGGGCATGGGCCACGCATGCGACACATGTGGCAAGTAATGATGGCACATAAGGAACAAGTGCAACTTCAGAAGGTTCACATGTACAAGGAGTTGGGATGGAGGGAGAAGTATGACCTCCCATTCTCTAGCAAACGAAATGAACAGTCCAAATATGAAACCAGAGCGAGCGTACATGAGCAAGTCTCGAATTTGGAAAAGCGTCTTCTAGGCTCGGGAGCTATATTTCAAATGATGGTAGATACTTATGAGCTCTAGTTAAACTCTAAAGATGTTTTTATGATGAGGGAGTGGGAGATTATGGTCACTAGTGGAGAGGGTTTGCATAAGCGACGAAGCAATGATCAATTGAATGCTTCTCCTTGGGGCACTAAATTAAGACCCTCACCGGTCTGGCTCAGTAATTTTGTCTAGGTAATCCTTTGTTTTTTTCCACTAGGTGCTCACCTTTATGGGCTTCCTCTTGGCTCTCCATTTTGTAGGTGTGGCAGTTTGATGGAGTTCTAGGGATCCTGGGTCTTTTCTATGGTTTTCTCTCTTTGTGTTTGAATTGTTGCTAGATTGGGGATTGTCTTTCATATCTCGTTGTGTGTTTCCTATTTCAAGAGTGAGCTTGGCTCCCTTGAACACCCCTTTGTTTTATCACTTGCCATGTCCAGACTCTGTTGGCAAGTTTCTTTACTCTGAGGTGACCCAACTTCAGTTGGGTGTCATTTATAGTGGTCAATAACACAGGAGTGACATGGAATTTCTCCTCAAGGGTTTACCTTTCCCTTTCCTTCATTTCTTTGAAATTACTGTGGATGACATGTCTAAGGAAATTCCATAATCCAGTAGTTGTGGGGTCAGGATGATAGGAGCAAACAAACCTCCTTTTTCAGAAGGGCTACGCTTAGGTCTCACTACTCATGGGTGGAGAAAGATGTGGATCAAGCTAGATATATTTATAACCAGAGAATTCTTCCTAAAACCCATTAAAAGATGGAGGAATTAGTGAACTGGGCATGACAGAAAAGGGTGCAGACTCCAAAGCACCAAATCAAGGGAGAATTCAAGAATGGGAAAAAGAATTCAGTTTCTTAAGATTAAGAGATAGCAAAGTATTTAGAGCAATGGAGTTTCACCGACTTTAAAAAACTTTCATTTCCTTGTATGTGGACGACAAGGAGGACAAGCATGTCGAATCCCTAGATAGGATCAGGCGACTGGAAGCTAAATTCATTGTCCTATGGAGGGTGGCTTTTGAGATTAGATTCAAGGTAATAGACTGGGATGTAGCAAAGGAAGAGGAAACAATGGATGTGACAGGCACTTTGTAATTTTCCCAAGCCAATATGCCAAGAACATTGTGTTTTTCATTGATTTTTAAATGTTTTTTGGTTGTGGCATTTTGTCAAACACTTTGCAGATTTTGGTCTTTTAGGTTGCAGTAGGGATTATACTAATGGGTTTTATGTGTGTTTGAAACAATAATAAAATAGATATAGCAATGGAACATACCTCAAAAATATTCAAGACCAACAACACAAGGAATAACAAAAAATACCACAGATCTTATTTTATTCATAATAATGGTTGTCCTCATACAAAATGGGGCAGATCTAGAATACATATAAGATAATATAATGTATAGCCTCCAAAATACAAGATAGAAGAATATATAGGCTTCCAAAATCCTCTCCAAGCTATAGACCAAAAACCCATATGAACCAACTCCTAACCCAACTGAAATATGAAGATCTTCCTAGCACAATGTGCCCCTCACTGGATGAAGCAAACCAAGAATTAGGAATCCAAGAAATAAGTTGCCAAATCCCCTGTGAAAGGTGCAAAATTGTAGATCGGGACCAGGGGAACCCCCTGGCAAAGTCTCGGGCTGAAAAATGAAGAACTGACCCCCCATAAGACTGGATCCTCAATATGTGGTGCGCCCTCCTTCTTCCCAACTCATACCAAGCTCCAAGAAATAATCTGGTAGAGAAACCTCTCCTGGAAAAGGCTAGAAAAGGCGCCATAGGCCTCACAAGAAATACCCAGAAGTTCGTTTTCCCTTAATCCCTCTCCTCTGGCTAGATCGAACCACTCTCCTCAAGATGGTGCGCCCTCCTGCTGGAAACCCCCTGTAGTTGTGCATTGTCTCTCTCTAAACCTGTGGCTGCTATAGAATCCACCGGTGACTGAGTAGATCTGATGAAGAATGGTGAGGGAGGAATATTTCACCTCTGTGACCAAGCTTGGACCAGGTTGGGTGGGATCTTTCACCACCGAGCTGATCTTTAGTGTTTGTTAAGTCAAAACCCTTAAAACCCCCAAGTGCATGGGCTCACTAACAAGATGCCAGATATCAAAATGATAAACAACATAATGAGAGAATAAAGGCCCATGTCTCTCTTTTATCCTCCTTTCTCACCTTGTCTCTCCAAGTGACTTTTACTTTATTTAATTATTAATTAATTAATTAAATCACTTTAATTAATTAATTAACCATTTTTCCTCTAAAATGTAGTTTATCCCTCCTTGTGGCTTCCCTGACCACTGAAAGTCACTTCTCATCATCCTATCTTGTAGTGTTATTCCTCTCGATTCCAATAAGCTATTACACTAAGAGGTTCCTCCCAGTATTATGCCCAATATGACCTCCTTAGTGAATTTAATTAACATATAGCTCAAAATAACTCAAAATTACGGAAATCGTCGGAATGCAACAGAACCAAAGTCAAGTTGTGTGAAATGGATCATGATGATGAAATAAGATGAGTGATGCAAGTCGAACCCCAAATAACCCCTCAATATCCCATGTACTTTCTATAACCTTCATCTGGCTACTCTAGTCATCATAACACTCTGTAATATAATGATGTCCCAAAGTGGGAACATTACACTCCTCCCTGCTAGAATATTGCTTGTCCTCAAGCAATAACTGAATCCATCCAAATATAATACCGGGGTCCCATGTCCACCTGTGGGACACACAGTAGGCTCCATCCAAAGATGAACTATCATGCACTCCATCCCCTAGGTCCCATATCAGGACGTGAACTGCAATACCCAGTGAAGCATAATCCTAAAGCATATTAGCACCATGAGTCTCTTGCACATGACACATGGCCTCATCCCGGAATTAGTCCATCCTCCAAGTCCATACCAAGACCAAAACAATCTCCACCAACTGCACATGTTGCTACCATAGTGAGGTACTACAATACCTCCATGAATCACCCTCAAGTGACATACTCTCCTCAACACTGAAGCTCAATGGAAAGTCAAAATAACTTTCACCTACAAGGGTCCACTCGCCTCCATCAGTCAATGAAATGCTCAATCCTGCAATTCCCGGGTCCCATGCTAGTCTCTGCCAAAGATCACCACGTTGGCACTGCACTACTTTGATCATGACTGTCTTCTCCCCGTATACATATTAGATCCCCCACTCCTGGATCCTCAAGTTGGAATACCTGTGGAAACTGGACCTGTTGTCTAGAAGTTGCATCGGTAAAAGAACTTATGTGGAAGTATTATATGCCCAACCATCTCCATGCTCGATCATGAGGATCAAAAGGGAGAGATTGCCTTGCTCCATAGGACAATCCCATGCACGCCCACTCAAAACCAACCTAAAGTGAAGTAAGTGGCTCTCTGGAACAACCTGGGTCATCATAAGGTGAAACAACCTACTAACAAAATGGACTCTCGGATCCCATGGAAAACTTGGAAGTTTATCATTTCCAATCCCCACTAACAGCTCATGTGTCATATTGATCAATGTCAGAATCCCTACGTACTCATCCCCATGAGAATCTATATTTGTGTCACCCTCTGAGATGTATGTTATCCCATGGCCTAAGATGCTCACCATCATGCACAACGTCTCAAATGTCCACCTATGGTGATCTAGCCCTATCCTATTGTAGGTCATAAAAGCACTCTTGTCAGGTGGTCTCGGCCTAATAACTCTCCATGTCCTCTGCCACTGTCTATCTCCCCTGATGTTGTTGTCGATGATGAAAGTATTGGGAAAGGCTAACAAAAACATTTGTAACGGACTGTAGGACTAGAAAGTATCATATTCTTTGGTCAATCCCAAGGATTCAACCAAAATATCGTCCACCAGTACCCATGGTAAATACTCTTTTGTAGTCATCACTGAACCCCAATCAATAGGTACAACCAGGGGTAAATCCTCAAACTGTTGGTCAACCACTCTCCATCCATCATGGCTCATGAAACTGTTGATACTGTGAAGGTGATCTCTCATGACTATGTGTTGTTGCAAAGGAGAGGCGTCTCCATGCTCCACTAAGTGTGTATCCCCCCTGCAATCCAATACGTCCCTCTAAATCCCACCGTACACCTCTGCATGTCTCTGTGTACTATCACTCACCATTGTATGCCCCTGCATACTCATGTAATCTCATGTATACTCCTACAACATCATGGGTCCCGGGTGTACTATTGGGTCAACCTCTACATGAAGGTCAACCACTCTTGAGACACAAATGGAAGTATCCTCATAACTGCCCCTAGCTCTGGATTCCCCATGCGTATGTGAGTGCTTGTCTCTCTCAAAGATCCTCGTGGTGGGTAGCTCCAATGCCTCCGGATCATAACTCTCCATACTCATCAGTGATTCTGAGTACTCCTCATGCTCCTCCATCCACTGGTGCTCCTCTGCTAAGCCACCAACATCCCCTAGCAATGTGACTGGAGGATATATCTGACTCTCTACTAAGATAGATGTAGTGGATCTCAGTCTAATCTCCTCAAGAATATCCTCTAATCTGGACTCTGATTCTTGAAGGGTTGTCTGTGTGTCTCTCAAGAATCCTCGTGTGCTCTCCAACTCATGAGTGAGTCTGTTCACCTCCAACTCTTGCTCCCTCAGGGCCCTGTGATACATCTCGCCAATCTCTAATAGGTAGTCATTTTCTATCAACAACTATTGGTAGTCGGTCCTCATCACAGACACTCTGTCCCTGAGAGTATGAAATTCATCCATGGAAAATCCGCCATCTGAACTATCATGTGCCATTGATTCCCTCCAACAACAATCGACCACCAATGCATGTGTGTCATCAATGCACCTAGTGGCTGCCATGATCATGTCCTCACTGACTCTCAACTATCATGCCAAGTAGTGTGGCTCCTGATCACAGTCATGCTGAGATGCTATTGTTGGAAACACCGACTACACTGAGAGGGGGGGGGTGAACAGTGTAGGGCTCTTTTTCCGAAAACTTCCCTCTTACACAAAAATCATTAGTTAGCAATCACCTTTTACTCATTTACTTATTTTTGTCATTATAACCAGTTAGATGTGAATGTATATCAGCAACATATATCAGCAATATATCATCAACAAATCATCACCACAAGGAACATAAAGAACACAATATGTATGTACAATTTTCTTTTTATTACAGACTATAATCCTTGGGGTTTTTCAGCAACTGAATAGAGTACAAATCTACAAGAGCACCAGCTCTATAATGAAAGACTCGACTTACACCCTCAACACCAACTGAGATGAGGCAACAATCCTCCATAGATATCAATCTGTCACATGTACCTAACCTGTCGGTAGTCCAACACGCATATGTACGTGCCCTACCAGTAGTACATCCCGCATATGTAAGTGGCCAATCTATACTACAACATGCGTATACTTTTGAGAAACTAGGGTTTTTCTTTGCTTCACACACTTAGATCTTCTGCAACCTACAATCACATTCTCTTATGTTTTTCACTGTCAAATCTGACCCACAGTCAGTCACAACACATCCAAGCTCTCCAAGAGCCTACTTATGCTTCTCAACCATACAATATGAATGCTACTCAATCATGTATAATCTACCAGTATACTATAACAATCATATCAGCATTGAATCATAAGAGTGTTTCTCACTCCATCAACAAATACAAACCACATCACAACAACCATACCAAGAATGCCTTAAGCATTCACCACACACAAAAAAAGAGTATCCATCAAGACAACAATATAACCATACCAGAGTTTCTATGGCAGATCTGAGCCCATAGAATGTATATATGGAACCTGCTTCAGTCTTCAAGAGCCTATCATCAGCTCACACACAAGGCTTCAAGGCTTCATCAACTGTATGCACCATGTCCTCATTCAGCCCGCATATGTACGCGCCCCGGCCCACTACAACCAGTGTATACCTCAAAAACTAGGGTTTTTGAACTTCCGAGACTTTTGTCGTCATGATCTCAGACAATGCCGAAACTTTGATGCGTCCATGAGATCCTCCAGATCTTCTCTCTCTCATAATAGATATTCAATTATGCTCAAGAGATACACACAAAATATACACAAGAGATACCTTTCTCAAGAGACCTTTGCCTCTTATTTATACTCTTCATCTTCTAGGTCACTTAACCCACTTCTAGGTCACTTAACCCATTTCTAGGTCACTTAACCTATTTTCCTCATTCTAGGGTTAACCACTTTCCATAATTAGAAAGTTCTCCATTACTTTATCATTTAAATATTCTTTCTTGATTTTGTCACCTCACTTTATCATTTAAATAATCTTCTTTGATTTTGTCACTTCAGTTTATCATTTAAATAATTATTCTTGACTTTGTCACTTTACTTTATCATTTAAATAATAAATTCTTATTTGCAAGCTCTTGACTTCTTTGACCTTTTGGGGCTTCAAGCCAACATATGAGGGTCCTCCAACTTCATAGGGCCATAACTCTCAAACCATGAGGAGTCAGGTGACATTCCACAAACCACCATAAATGGCATGTTAAGCACTATCCATCTAGAATAGTTTCACCAATAGCTTCATTGATCTTCATCTCTTTATTCCACATATAAGCATGGGTTTTCAACCATACTTATAGGATAACACAACCACAAAGTGTCTTCCCATGAGGGCTTTCACCATAAGGGGGCCACTTTGGAGTTCATCCATTTGTGCACCTTATCAACCATGATAAGACTATAATGATCAATCTAACTATGCATCATATATCAAAGAAAACACATTGATCCATCTTCATCTTTGCATCATGTATCAATGACAACTCATTGATCTATCTTCATCCATGCATGACATCATATGCATCATATACTTGACATCTATACATTCTCATCAAGGACAATATATATTACATTTGACATCGATCATCAATCAATCACTTGACATCAATCAATCAAACCATTGGCATCAATGACAACATGATCCAACAATCTCCCCCTTTGGCATTGATGGCAGTACCAACATTGATGTCAACACCAATTATTGATGGAAACATGTAGACAAGGCATGCTCTACATCAATAGTCATCAATCCCATCCATGTGACTATCTCTCCACATCAATAATCATCAATCAAATCAATGTGACTATCTCTCCCCCTTTGACATCAATGGCAAAGGGTCATTCTCCCCTTGGGGATGCTCCCCCTGTCTGAATGCCTTTGATCTTCCTCTAAATAATCTCTCCCCTTTTGAAAGAGGGATATAAATCTGATGTAATGCTGAAGATATATCGTTCATACTCCCACTGTGACCATAACTCCCCCTAGAATTATGCCTATGTGATCTTTCTTCAAGTATAGGGCTCTTTCCTCCTAGAATCATGGGAAGAAGAATGACTCCCCCTATGGGTATGTCTCCCCCTATATTCTCTGCAATATGAACAATATGCTACCACATGATGATCCTTGGACCTGTCCATGCATCAAACTCATGCCATACCAAACATCATGAAGAAAAAGATATGTCAAAAATAAAATAGAGAATCATGAGCAAACTATCAACCAAGTACATCATGTGCCAAAATGTGTGTTCATCATGCACAACACCCATGTACATCAATATCATACAATGTGCCAAAAGATATCATCCATGAAATGTATCAACCATATGCCTCTATCAACATGCCAACATGTGCATCTACCAATATGCCAACCATGTGCATCTACCAACATACCAAACAATGTGTCATATCACTCATGATATGTCTCTACCATGAACCAAATGCCACAATCATCAAATGTCTTATGTACCAAAATATATGCTAATCAAGTAATACCAATGATGTAGTTTTAGCCAAGTACTCATCATCCAAACATATACCAAACATGTACATCAACATGTATCACTACTTGTACCAAGCAAGTACATCAACCATGTACCAATACCACAACATGATGAATCCTCATACATGTATGCCAAATCCTCTATAAAACATGTGCCAATCAAACTGCTAGTAGGTTCCTCTACCAATGTACCAATCATGCATCAACTATAGATCAAGATATGACTCATCAATGATGTACAACATGATCACCTCATCAACTCACCAACTACATGTCCCAATATGTAGCCCATCCATATGCCAAATGCATGCACAATAAATATGATTCCAACATATATCATAAGATATATCAATGAAACTCAAATATGCACCATTCATGTACCCCAACAGATCGGCCTCAATCATCCATTCACTATAGAAAATACTAAGCATCCAACAAAACATGTACTTGTAGTATGCTTCAATAGATCAATGACATCTCTAGCTAGCATCATCATTATATATCACATAACCAAGGTGCCATAAATTCACTGTCATAACCAGCATTGTTCTTCAACAGAAAATGCCTCAATCCATACTCATGGGTTAGTGCCATGCATCCAAGATAGTGTTTCGTTATTTTTTATCATCACATTACATAATCCAATATAGAATCATGAAAACCTGCAGCAAACAGTGTCAGAACCTGCAACAAACCATGTCATACCCTGCAACACAGAGTTATATCATTACATCAAGCTGCAACCCATGTGCATAGCCCCTTTCCCAAGAATTTACCACATATACGCGTCCTGTTGTACAGACAGCTCGTGTATGTATGCGACCTATTCAAGTTCAAAGCACGTATGTGCGCGATTGTTACCACTATCACCCGTGTATGCTTCAATAGATGACACACTTGGGCTTCCCTTAAGGCTTCCATTCTGCTCTGGATGCTTAGCCTTCTTCACCCACTTCTGAAGGTTTCCCTACTTCTCAGAACTTGAGCTTTGAGCTTCCATTTTTTCAAATATGTCTCCCTTCCTTACTTCATTCCTTCTTCTAGTCGTGCTATGTGAATTCCTCATCATAGACTTTCTTCTTGTGTTCCAGCACTCCTGGGATTTGTGGCCAAATCCACTACAGCTGTAGCATCTCATGGTGTTATAGTGAACAACAATGTGTCCTACTTGATCACATCTCCAACACCTTATGGTGTTATGAAATCTTCTTTCATTTCTCCTTCCATAATATCTGCACTCCAAAGCTTTGTGACCATATTCATTACATGAATAACATTGACCATGAAAAATGCTTTCATACCTTTGTTTTGGTGTCCATCTTCTTTGAGGTGTAAGGATAGCTTCTTGATGTCTTCCTTGATTTGTTCTTTTGAAACTTTCCTTGCCTTGTGTAGATGGTTGATTTGCAACATTGTCTTCATCCTTTGAGGGACTTACCTCATGCTTCTTTGAGGTGCTTGCTTCAACATGTGTAGCTTCTCTCTTGTATCCAAGACCTGATTTATCATATGGTGATCTTTGACTTTCCA
>ML795344.1:65560-92645 GCA_009831015.1 Picea engelmannii
TCATATTTACATCAAACACTATTGGGTCCATTACCCGAACCTTTGTGCTACAGGTCTTTCTTCAAGGGTTGACATCAATGACAACCAACCTTAATCAACACAACTCCTATCACCACCACTATAAATCTTCCCATCCTTAGTTAGAAATAACACCAAGAAGTGGATTGATGCACCTAATAGGGGTTGAATCAAGGTCCTCCAACTGAAAAGCACTCAGTTGAGATTGAATGACCAAATGTTGTCTCATTGGTCATTTTACCAAGCTTTGGCACTCCCCTAGAGAAATGGATTAATCACGGGGTATTAACTTAGTGAACCTTTGATATAACATGTGCAATCATGGGGTATTAAATAATACCCCTAATTTCACTAGATATCGATAAATACCTCCTAAGATCCTTATGTTGAGCACCCCTCCCAATACATATTTCCAATAACAAAAAAAACATGTTTTACTATATACCCCTTTTTATACCCCCAATACCTATAAACCCCCCGATACCCTGCATCCCCACCCCCAATACCTACAATATATTGACCTTATTTTTCAAAATTTAAAAACCCCCTTTATGAATGAACCTGATAAGATATTGGTCAACAAGGTAAATCCCCTGTGGGATTAATGGATGCAAAAGAAGTGGATGACAACTATAAAAGGTAAGCTTTCATATTTCTTCTGTGGTACGGGTTTCTATGCCTTTCTATTTGAATTGAAAGAAGATTAGATCTTATTTTTTGAAATGACTTGTACTTCATGGGTCCAAGAGGGATGTGCCCAAACCATTGATGAACTTTGATCTTGAATTTGTTGTTCCTTTAGTTGTCTTAGTGTGGGTTCATTTGCCTCGTATCCCCCTGCATTGTAGGAATGATGAATCCTTGAAAGTTATAGGAAATACCCTTGGAAAGTACATCAATAGATCAGAACCAAGATCTAGAATGTATGCATGCACAAGCATATGTGTGGAAGTAGATCTAGAAAAAGGGCCACCTGAAGCAACAACCTTGTCTCTAGATAATTGGTCGCATATGTAGAAGTTAGATTATGGACAAATTCCTTTGAAGTGTAAATATTGTCATGAATATGGTCATTTTGCCTAAGATTGTATAGTAGTAGTAAGGGAAAAAGAACTTGTAGATAATGCATATCAATGGAAGCAAGTAAAGAAGATTAATGGAAACAAGCAAGAAACTTCTTGCTCAATAGTGGCTCGGAGAGGAAATTCGACCCCTTCCTGGAAGTGGTATGTTATCTTGTATCCGCCATAATCGCTCCCCAATTCATTGACTTATTTTTCCTCTCAGTCGACGTTGCCTCCCCTTCCCCCTCCTTCCGATCCTTACCGCTCAAGCTTTTGTTCAACTATTATTTTATTCATCGAGGGAGTCTCTAAAGTCTCCTAAGCTTGAATCAAACCCCAAATTTATGAATGTGGATAAGGAAATATCCTTAGAAAAATCCTCCACTCAGCGAAGAAGGATGATCACCCAAAATAAGACCCAACAACATCAAGGGGAAGAGCGTCTAAAATATTAAATAATCCCAAAGAAACCTAGGAGGAAAACTATCAAGGAAAAGAGGGAAGAAACCATAAACAAAGAAAAGAATATGGGAACCCAAGCATCAATAGAATTAGAGATGGGAAGTGAATCTAAGCTACCTTCAAGGAGAAGTTTAGGAAAGAAAGTAGCATTGGAGGTTCCCATTGTGGTAGTGATAAATCCTAATTAGCAAAATGATCAAAATTGTCTCTTGGAACAATAGGAAAATGGGTAGTTGTTGTAAGATAGAAGCAATGAGCGACTTGATCAAATTAGAAAAACCAATTGTTCTCCTTATCCAGGAGACAAAACTCGAAGAGGGTGGTATGTTAGAAATATGAACTAAACATTGGAAAGTCAGTAAAGGAGTAGAAGTTAGCACAAGAGGAGCATCGAGAGGTATTTGTACTCTCTGGGATAAAAACATATTTGAAGAAGTGCATAGTCAGGCCACCCAACACTAAATACTTACTAGGCTCGTCCACAAAATCATGAGGAAACAATTGCACATGAATAATATTCATGTTCATGTCCTTACCGATGAAAGAAAGAGCGTTTGCATTCTCTAAGTGAGATGGGAGAACCGCCCTTTGTTCAAAACAACATCTTAGACAAGGACTTTAATATGGTACTACTCATTGAATAAAAAAGGGGAGCCAATGATATGAGAGACCAATTTAAAGAGTGGGTGGAGGATTTGATCACAAACTAGGATTTAGTAGACATGAAGACAAAAAAAGAGAAATATACTTGGATAAACAGGAGGATGGGGTTTGGTCACATTGCAACAAGGTTAGATCATTGTCTTATTCACAATGATATTTTGTTGGAAAGCATTCTCGTCTCCTCCCATATCATCCTATTGGGAATCTAAGATCATAAGCCTATATATTTAACTTTCCAAGAAGTCCAAAACTATGACCCTTTTCCCTTCCACTTCAATCCATTATGACTTCAAGATCCAAGAACAATGGACATAATTAAGGAAACATGGAGAACCCCAACTCAAGGATATCCTAGTTGTGTGTGGGAGGTAAAGCACAAGAAGTTAAATCTCACCCTAGAGGAGTGAGCAAGAAATCACTTCCTTCTCCAATATCAACAAATAATGGATCTCATCAGCAACTTCGGATTCACCAAGACTCCATGAAGACTTAGGAGGTGACCTAGCATTGAATAGAGGAGGAATGTGTTCTACCTAGGAAGTTCCATTGGGATTTTGGAAAGGAAGAGGAGATTTGGATATTAAAGTCTAGAGTTTGTGGCTAAAGGCAAGGGACATAAATATTTCATTTTTCCATAAGAAAGCAAGGTCAAGACAACAAATAAATCTAAATGTAGAAGAGATAAACCTAAACATGGGGGAAGAATATCATATTGTGAGTCCATAAAATCTATTGCAAAAGATCACTTCAAAGCACTATATACAGAAGAGGAAGAAGTGTTACATGAGGCATTTCAAGCCAAGTTTACCATCCACTTTTATAGATATGAATGTAATATGGGGTCTACATATCAATGTAATATGGGGTCTATATATGAACAAAGCTCTAGGCTTGGACAGGTTTACCATCCACTTTTATAGAGTGTGTTGGAGTAACATAAAACATGACCTATGCTGAATGTTGAATTGCTCCATACAGAAACCTAATCTTGGAGGTGGAACAAACTCTTCTTTTACAACCCTAATTATGAAATAATCCAACTTCTTTTTCCAGATTCAGCCAATTTCCTTATGCAGCACCTCTTACAAGATTTTGATCAAAAAACCTAGCAAATCATCTGAAAATGATTCTCCCTAATATAATATGTAAAAATAAAGGGGGGTTTGTTAAAAGAAGGTAGATCACTGACAATATTTTGCTAGTTTAGGAGGTCATCCATTCCAACAAGTGAAACAATTAAAAAGGGATGATTGTAAAAATTGACATGACCAACATGTTGATAAGGTACGCCACTCCTTTTTGTTTATGTTTTACGAAAGTTTGGTTTTGCAAAGTCTTTCATTCATTGGATATAGACATGAATTGGATTCCCATGGAGAACACTATTAATTAATGGAATACTATCCCTATTCTTTCCAATCAAGAGGGGATTGTCATGGGGTTACCCCATGTCTCTTCTCCTTTATATCTTGATGGTAGAATCTTTGACTAGAAGACATGATCAAGAGAAGACTATTGGCAATCTAAAATGAATTCTAATCACACGAGGTGTAAAAGAATTGATCCACTCAGAAATATCGAGAGGGACATTCAAAAAATTCTTTGGCAAGGGGGGAAGACAAACACAAAAATGTATCATTTAATGAATTCAAATATATTGAGGACACCTATGCAGAAAGAGGGGTTGAATATTAAAGATCTTGTACTTATGAATTTATCACTAGGAGCAAAGAACATTATGGAGATTGGTTTCATCGGGAAATGAATGGTGGAAATTAATTTCATAAAAATTATCTTAACTTTAGTAGATTGATAAGCTTGGATTTAAATATTTCAGAGGTGAGAAGTTCACCCATTTGGCATCTTTGTAAAGAAGTTGCAAATATCATCCGAACACATTTATCTTGGGTTCTCGGTAATGGTAAAAAAATTATAATATGAGAGGATTAGATTATGGGGAGACCTCCTTTAGATCAAATCCATGAGCTAAATGGAATAAAGTAGTGGATGCAAAGTCAAGGAATGTGATCATTGTATGACCTATAATGTCGGGATAGGATGGAAACAGTTGTCGTCTCCTAAATTTATCAAGAATCGGTTCTTATCCCTCTTGAATCTCTTGAGAGAGGAAACTCCTCTTTGTAGATTTGGTCGGAACTCTAGAGGTTGGGCCCCCAAGGAGTAATCTATAGAGTCAAGCAAGGTCATGATCCAATTCTAGCCAAGCAAAACTTGCCTCTGAGATCGACAATATGGAAGCATATATGGGGTGGAGACTACTTGCCAAAAGTGAGAATTTTTTGTCCACTAATGGTTCATGGTAGAATTCGAACTACAAAAAATCTGAAAAGACATGATGTTTAAGGTCTATCAAGGTGTTTTCTTTGTTGTGTGGAGGAGTAAATGACAAAGATTCTCTTTATGAATTGTCTATTCACAAAACAGGTATGGTACCTAGCTTTTATATATCCTGGGAGAAATATAGAGACTCCATGGGACTGGTAAGAGATATTCCGAATATAGCACAAAAAATACCAAGGTACATTTGTGAATGAAGATATGCTAAAAAATGTATGGTTGGAAATGCATAAGTTCCTATGTTGGAAGATATGGTTGGAAAGAAATATAACCATCCCCAAATAAGAACTTCTCCTCAAAAGAGTAGTTACATCACAGTCTTGTGGACTTCTTAATGAAGTTGTATATTAAAATGACTTTGTGGCATAAATGTGGTTGTATGAGAGGAGGAAAAATTATGGTTGAAATACTCATTGATGGGGGCATAGACCTACCTAAAATTAAATTAAGCAGACCTCACAATTTGGAAAAATGTCAGGTTAGGTTTGGCGACGGAGAGTTTCAAGAGTGGAAAATAAGAAGGAAGTAGCTCACCCTATATTTTGATGGGTTTTAGAAGGGAAACCCGGCATAGGTAGGTCCTAGGGGGGGATCATCATAGATCCCAAAGGAAATCAAATATTATTATTTGCATGGAGGATTGGAGTTTCACCTAACAACAAGGAAGAGGTGTTGGCCTTGTATCAAGGTTTGAACCAATAAAAAAATAGAGGGATGGACAATCTCATAGTGGTATGGGATTCTTCAATCATTATACAACTTGAATGCACTACCACCTTATGCCAAAAGACATTAGATTTAGTACGATTATCCAAAGGGAATAAGCAATGGTGGGAAAATGTGATAGTGTTAAGTTCTAAGAGGTATTGAGAGTTCATAATCTCCTAGTAGACTCTAAGGCTAATGAATCAATGGAAATTGAAATGGGAAAAATCAAGATTAATGGAATGGTAGGTGGGGAATTCAAACAACCCATCTCCCATGACATTTGTTTGAAAGACATCTTGTTAATGGACACGAATTGGAGTGGCATGTGGTGCATTGTGAGGTGGGAAAAGAGATGGGCATTAACATACCCATTGACAAGAGTACCATCACTTCCCATTTCACCTGCATCAAATTATATTATGGCAGTTAAGATGGGATGGTGGGGAAAATGTGGGTTTAATGGCATGGAATGCAGGTTCATGTCGTTTTGTTTATGTTTTCTATGTGCGGATCTATATGAGGAAAGACGAGGTTTGGATTTATTCTTCTTGGCGTGGTTGGTGATCCTCCCTCTTGGGTTTGCATAGTATGGCTCGTTGAGAAGTTGGGGTTCCTAAAGCATGTAGTGGAGAGGAATTGGCTCAATTTTAAGTTGCAAATTATTTCAAACTTTGGTGGAGAGAAATTGATTCAACCTCTTTTGGCACCATGGCTAATTTCCACTGTGACTAGGACCATTGTGCTCTTTGTGAAACAAGAGACTTGAGGAAGGGTTTGAGGAGATGTGAATGATAAGCGATTGAGACTCAACAAGCTTTGTCTTTATCTGTTTGAAGGTGGAAAGGCTGGAAAGAAGATTGGGAATATAGGGTCGTAGTGGAAACCCAAAATATTAATGGGTTTGTAATAATCACTCGCAAGAAACTTGAAGCTCACAAGAAAAAGGAAAATGATTGCATAACATATTATATGGAGAGAAACACCTAGAAGTATGCAATTTTAGAAGCCAAGTTTGAGTCATTAAAGGAAAAAATATCCAAGGTAGCAGTTGGGACATGATTTGTTAAGAGGACTTGGCAATCCTCAATTACCCACCCCCCTCCCCCCAAATGCATCCACAGGCTCATTTAGATGTGATGATGTTAGAGGTAAAGAGAAAGAGATAGTGGAACAAGGCCAGTGCCTAGAGGGGAATATCGACACAGGAACAACATACCAGATAGCCAACACCCATGTTGGTGTAAAACCTAAAGTCTTCATCGGGCATGAGCTAATGTAATTTTGGTTTTATCATGTTTTGCAAAGTAGTTATGCTTTTGAATAAATTCACTAGGCAATATACAAATAAAATTGATGGGCATGCAACTAGGATAATTGTTAGCGTCAGAAGTCACTCTTGGATTGCAACAGGAGCAGAGCCCGATGCCCATCAGTTTATGTCACGATTTGTTTATAAAAAGGGGTTGATCGAATGGAAGTTAAC
Organism: Picea engelmannii; assembly: GCA_009831015.1. Lineage (NCBI taxonomy): Eukaryota > Viridiplantae > Streptophyta > Pinopsida > Pinales > Pinaceae > Picea > Picea engelmannii. Next base: position 72,317 of record ML795344.1, read on the forward strand.
TAAAAACAATATTGTTCTAACTCTGAAACTAGGCCAGGCATGCATGGGCAAGTGAGGTCTTAGATAAACTTCAGACAGTGAGTTGTAGTAAGGGTGAATAGGGGGAAGACTTGTATAAGAGAAATGAAAAGGTCTGTCGTAAACATCAGGTTTCTAATAGACTGTAGGAGAAAAAATCTAAACACAAGATCTTCTTACATTCAAACGCAGAAAATCGGAGAATACGACAATGCAACAATGAATCCTTTGTAGTAACATAATTGCAATAATTCATGTGAATCAGTCAATCATGAACTCCCTCAGTATGATATGAAAACTAGATGGGGTAAGGAAAATGTCTGTCATTAAACAAGAAATATTACATACAGATGCATAACCAGAGAACTAGAGTGTCTATTAAAACTTTACAATCGGGAGCTTCGCTCTACCATCGATTATATCAAAACTAAGTATATATACTCCTAAACATTTGCCCATCAGAGGCCTCCTAGACTTTCGGGATGAGGCGTCTCTTCAATCAAATCTGGCCTGCACTCCTCTGTCATACGCCACCTTAATTCTGCATGGCTCGTGCCAGGGGGTAGTTGAGCCCTTAAATGTTGAATTAGCGTGCGCAGACTTCCCTAGGGAGTCGAGGACTCGGCATGGCTTATATGGGAAAAAACCAGTACAGAGGACCACCTCGGGCGGACTTCTTGTCGGGACCTCCATACCTTGCAATTAATGGGTGAGGTGAGGTTTCAACCATCCCCTCTCTTCTTCATTCGTTCCAAGCAGGTATCAGTATTGAGATCAAGTCGAACCGGCATCTGGAGAACACGGTGATCCCCTTCTGAAACTCAACTCGGCACTTTTGGCCCCCTTTGTACAGCCTTTTCTACTCCCTCAAGTGACCACGGGCCGTGACCCTACGCTTATCCTCAAAGGTGCTTTCGGCGCTTCAGGGTTCAGGGCTTTGAGATATGAAGCCCTTACCCTTAGAACTCCCGAATGTCGACATGCCGATGTGATTGCGCACCACACGTCCTTTTGGATGGATAGCTAAGATTACATCTTCGGCGCTGACACTATGAAAATATCGAAGGGCCCCACCCGTGGCTCAGATCATGCACCGCATGTCCTCATGATCAATGGTCCTAATCCTTTCGGGATTTCTTGCACCGGGAGTTCATGATCCACTTCTTCCTTGAAATCCCGATCGAATAAACTGTGAAAGCACGGATGTGCGCCGCGTGTCCTTCAGGTGAATGACCGAGATAGCATTTGTTATTTAAAAGGGGGTTGCCTTCATTCCCAGGCTCGCTTGATGTGACCTGGCGCTAGGACCATGGGCTCAGCTCCAAAGGTGCCTTCGGCATTTCGTCGATCGGTAATTTTAGCTGCAGTGAATGGGAGGTCCCTTGTCTCCCAAAACGCCAATCCCCGAAATGCCGACTGGCTGCCACCTGTCCCGACTGGATCGGACGACCCAGATTTGTAATATAGGCGCTATCCATTGCACTAATCCTAGCGCAACTCTGTTAACTGGGATTCCCCGCTGACCATCGATCTGCTTTGCCAATTGATCCTTGCCGTTAAAATCAAACTGCTCGCTCGCTTGATTTTTAAACTCGAAATAGACACCTCCTATGGGCTGCACTCGGCACTTAGGTTGTGGCCTTGGACTAGAATGCATTTGATGGGTTTCCACACCCCCCTTTCTTCGCATTCTGCATCAAGGGTCTGAAATCGGGAAAAAACACCTTGCTTGCAAGAATTAGTGCTAACATTAGGCTCCATGGGGGATAGATTCGTCCCTATGATGCTCTAAGAACTCATTTTGCAGCTTCAGTGCCTTCTGTTGGGCTATGGAGTCATTTACTAAGCTGAAAAATTAAAATGAAAATAAACAAGGAATCAAAAAGACAATATTTACAAACAAATGAGCCGTTTAAGGCTCAAACAAAACATTTCTTCAGAAAATGCCCATTTACTGGGCTGTTGAAAACCTCTTCCCCCTCCAAATCCTGCAACCTGTACATGTTTTTTGAGAAAACCTCAGAGATTTTGAAAGGCCCGATCCATAGGGCATCAAACTTGTTGTGTTTGCCCTTATCTTGCATAGGTGCATCCCACTTAAGCACCAAATCCCCGATCTTGAATTCTTTCTTCTTGACTTTCCTGTCAAAAGCCAGTTTGACCTTCTGCTGATGGTCCTGCATTTTGTCCATTACCTGCTCTCTAGCTTGTTGGACTTCGACCAGTTGATGAACTCTTTTGATCATCTCATCAGGCTCTTCTTGATGATCCTAGAGGAACTTTACTACAGGAATGGCTAGCTGAGAAGAGAAAATACCTTCTGCTCCATAAACTAATTGGAAAGGGGAGATGCCTATAGATATCTTTGTGGTCACTCGATCGGCCCATAGAGAGAATTTCAACTTTGAATCTCAGGCCTTTTTGTTGTCCTCCAATAGTCTTTTGATGATCCTTATCAGGCTTTTGTTGGAGGACTCTGCTAAACCATTGCCCTGGGGATAGTATGGGGTGGAGTGAATCAGTTTGATCCAGAATTGCTCACAGAACTTCGCTAACGGCTCAGCCTTGAATGAGGTTGCGTTATCAGTAACAATCTTTCTTGGGCAGTCGAATCTTGTGATGACGTCTTCCAAGAATCCAATAATTACCTTGTGGGAAGCACTCCTGGTGGGGATAGCTTCGATCCACTTAGTAAAGAAATCGGTGGCCATCAAGATCCATCTGTGCTGCCCAATGGAAGCAGGGTGGTTTTCTCCAATAAAATCTAGGCCCCGTTGCTGGAAAGGTCCCGAAACAACTATAGGCTTTAAAGGCAGAGATTTGAGTTGTTGCTTTCCTGAAAATCTTTGGCATGGGATGCAGGCTCTGATCCTTCTGTAGACGTCAGTGAATATGGTGGGCTAGTAGTACCCATCCCTGAGGATTTTGTAGGTTGTGGTCTTCCATAAATAGTGCCCTCTTCATAGGCCACTGTGAAATTCAACCATGATTCTGTCGGCCTCTTGTGGATTTATGCATTTTAACAGCACACCCAGGGGGTCTTTCCAATATAAAATTTGATCGACAAGGCAGTATCTGATTGCTTTGAGCTTCAAAGCTCTTGCCTTGTTTCTTTGCAGGCCATCTGGAGGCCGCAACTCTTGCAGAAAATATATGCAATCCTTATACCAAGGAGATCGAGCCAACAAGGGTTCTGTTTGAGGGTCTACATTAGTCAGCTGATTCTGCTGATTTTTTGAACATGCATTGATGAAATCTACCCCCAAGGATTTGGAATTTGCTTCAGCCAACAGCTTGGCTAAGCCTTGACCTTTGATCAATTTGGTAGGATTTATTTCCAAGTCAAACTCCAGGATCTTGGCTATCCACTTACTCCTCCTCTCGTCTATGTCGGGTTGTACAAGGATGTCCTTCACAGAGGCTGAAGGAACGTATGCGGTCACTTTTGAGTGCAAGACGTAGACTCTGAAAGCTTTGAGAGATTTCACTAAGGCATAGGCATGTTTCTCCATGATTTCATACCTGATTTCTGCATCCCTTAACGCTTTACTGAAGAAGGCAATGGGTTTCTCTCACCCTTCCTCATTTTTCTGCAATAAGATCGTTGCTACTGTATAAAAAGAAGTGAAATAAAAAACTAAGATGTCTTTGGAATAGTTAGGACTGATCAACATAGGTGTCTTAGTCAATGCCCTTTTTATCTGGATAAAATATTCCCTGGGTTCAGTGGTCCATTTCACTTCATTTCCCTTCCTGAGCATGGTTGTGATGTGTTTCACCATCTCAGCAAAATTTGAGACGAATCTCCTCAGAAAATTAATTTTCCCCAAAAAGGCCTGAACTTCCTTCTTAGATCTGGGAAGTGACAGGGTATGAATTGCCTCTACCCTTCTGGGGTAAATTCTTACTCCCTTTGCTGATACTATATGGCCTAGCAGCTTCCCCTCCTTCATAGCAAACAAAGATTTCTTGGGGTTTAAGGATAGGCCAAACCTCCGACACTTCAAAAAAAAATTTCTCAGATGACAACAGTGCTCTCTGTCAGACCGGGAGAAGACTGGTATGTCATCCAAATAGATCATCACAAACTTATCTTTCTCCCCAATGAAGGCTATGTCCATGGCTCGCTGAAATGTTGCTCCTGCATTCATCAATCCAAAAGGCATTTTGGCATACATGAATGTCCCCCAAGGAGTGGTGAAGGTCATTTTTTCTCTGTCCTCAGGCATGACTTATATCTGATTATAGCCAGAAAAACCATCAATCATGGATATCCTAGATGTACCAGTTACCCTCTACAGTATTTTCTCCATGTTGGGTAAGGGGTAGTTGTCTTTCTTTGAGCTCCTGTTCAGGTTCCTAAAATCAACACAGAGCCTGATTTCTCCACCTTTTTTCTCACCGGGACCAAATTGGCCACCCATTTGAAATATCTCAAGGGGACAATGATTTGGGCATCTAACAATTTCTTCACTTCTCTCTCCATGATGGGCAGCAACATGGGATTTATCTGTCTCAGCTTCTTCCTGAATGGCTTAGCCTCTTCTTTCAGTGGGATCTTGTGCTCAATGACAGATGTGTCATAAGTCTTGAGGTCTTCATAGGCCCATGCAAACACATCAGTGAATTCCTTTAATAACTCAGTATATTCCGCCCTCTGTTTGTTGGTCAGGCTGCTTGATAATTTGACAAACTTAGGCTCCTCCTGCGTGCCAATGTTACACTCAGTTGTGTTGGCATATTCATTTGAAACCTTACCCTTTACTGCCACATCATTCCCATCGAACAATCTTTCTAAAGGGACTAGTCCCCTCGGAATGTGATTGCTAGGTAGCTGAATAATCTGGTGATTAGCAATTTCATTTAAAAACACATCAGGGTGAGGGTCACCTTCCAGGTCAGGATCCTGATCAATGTGCAACGCAGAAAATTCATCAACGGATTGGAGAAATTTTTTGATTTCCAGATCATCTTCGAATACCTTCCAATGCTTGACATTGTCCAGTAAAGAGGGCCTATATTTTATTTCAACATCATATTTGACCATAGGCAACAGAGGAACTTTGAGAAAACTAGCTGAGACGGCTAAAGAATCGGCTGAAGTGTTTTCCCCCCTCGGAATGAAAGAAATGTTAAAATCCAAGAAGAAATTATCAATTAGGTCCCATACCTCATTTCTGTAATTTCTGAGCCGAGGATGATTAGCACGATAAGCATTTCTGACTTGCTGGATAATCAACTCAGCATCTCCAAATACTGCTATCTCTTTAATTCCCATTTCTTTTGCAACCCTCATACCCAGAACAAGAGATTCATATTTCGCCACATTGTTGGTAGTTTCAAATTCCAGCTTGTATGACAGGGATATGGTCTCTTGACAAGGTGATATGAAAACCACTCCAGCGCCAGAGCCTTCGCTAGAAGAAGCTCCGTCGAAGAACATCTTCCAAACAGATATGGTTGGAGGGGGAATCTGATAATTAATATTGGGCTATTTTCTTACTTGGACAGGGTCTTCAGGAGCATCAGTGAGCTGCAATAAACTAGACCCTAAATCAGTGTCAAGTGCAAAGATAGGATGATTGGTGGGGTTTGATTCGTCACTAACAATGTAGGCCAACTGAGCTTCCCTATATAACCTCCTTTGTTCCCCTCCGAAGACTGGAATGGTGGCATACATGAGATCCATTTGTAATGTTCCTCCAAGCCTTTTAATCCAATATCTTGACAACAGCATGCCGAATTTGGGGGGAACATCAGCTACCACAATATCCATGACCACACTCTTCATGGGCAGCTGAAACAAAGAGACCATCAGGTCTTTGATGACTCCCAGACACTGTACCCTCCTTGAATCGAAAGAGTACAAATCATGGTAATTCTTTGTCACCTCCAGTCCCAATTCTTCCATTACTATTTTGGGAATAAGGTTATGGGAAGCCCCTGAATCCATGAGGCAGTTATGCAGCACTTTATCATGTATGTTCAGGGATGTGTACAAAGGAGGGGATGAATCATCTCTATCTTCTACCATGGGACCTAGGACAACTGTTGGCTTTTCATCTTGGATATTTATTGAGCCCGTGGAAGGATGGGGGGGCTCAGATTGTAGCAGCTTGAAGAGGGGCCTTTTGAAATCTTCATTTTTAACTAGTTCGGATAGGGGTACATGGATTCTAATCTTTTGAATCTCATGCTCAAAATTAAAGGAGGGAATAGGCTTAGGAGCTTCCCTTACCTCATAGACAGGTTCCCTGGCTGCTGGCGAAGTATTCTAAGTTTTCTTTTTTTTAGTAGTGGTTGCTGCAGCTTTAGTAGGTCTTTCCGCTATGAGGGGTTGATCCTGGCTATCAAAATTCCCTTCTTTCTTTCTTGACCTGAGATTATACATGTTAGGAGTGTTTCTGGCTTTTTCCCCTCTACTCAACTCATTGATTTGAGTGTTGATAAGGGATTCTTCATATGCACATTGAGTCAAATGAGGAAACAGAGAAGTTTCCTCGATGCAGTGGATCTCAGGGTCGAGCTCATCCACCTCCTCCCCTTCCTCATGAGAAACTAGGTTGTTCTAGAGAGGGGTTTGAATCCTTTGATCATCTCTATCTCTGCTCTTATGTTCCCTTAGGAAATCCTGTGGCACATTGTTATTAGGCTTCCTGAAGCCCCTGCTATCTGTATTTTGGGGATTTCTGTACATGGGCTTCCCTTCTAATTCCCACCTTTCAATCCTGGAAGAAAGTGATTTTAGCACTCTAGTTGTCTCATCTATCTGAAGGGGCAGGTGAGAGGAACTGGATGGGGAGGCTTCAGGCCTCTTCCTGGATATGTTTCTATCAGCAGTGTTCCTGAGTCGGTCAACAGCCAATATGTTAGATTCTACCTCCACGGCTGCATCCTGCATGTGGGCCAGAGTAGTGGCTCTTCTTTCCCTCAACATGGGGCAGAAATCGGGATCAAAGGCGCTAGCATAAGTGATCTTTGCAGAGGCTTCGAAGGGTTTTATCTCAGCAGGGATTTTATTGTACATTTTATTGAATCTCTTGGAGAAGTCATAGACAGATTCTCCTTCTTTTCTCTTCAGAGACCCAAACTCTGTCATGTAATACATGAAGTCTTTTTTATCTCCCCACTGTCTCAAAAAGGCATTATCCAAAGCTTCGATCCCATCAATAGATCCAGGAGGCAGGGCCTTAAACCATTTTCTAGCCTCACCTTGAAGACTATGGAAAAAAATCCTCATCCATACATCTGCATGCATGATAACATTATCATATGTAAAACTGTAAAAGGATTTTAGGTGTTCTTCTGCAGTTATGTCCCCCTCGCTTGTAAACTTGGGCAGCTGCTTGAGGTAACCATCTACTGGGAGGGCATTGAGAGCCTGAGGTAACACAAGGGGAGCATACCTAGCGGCTATAATAGCCTCCATTCTGGTCATAGGGGGATTTTCTCCTGCCATAGGGATATTATGTGGAGAAGAACTTGGGGTAGAAGGAGCTTGAAAAGGGGATATTGGGGATGAGCTTCTAAGTGGAATGGGAAACAATAGGGGATTTAGGGAGAAGGCTAATGGTCTTAAGCCAGCAGATGCTTCTCTTTGTGCAGAAGCGGCAACAGTAAAAAGAGGAGGAGTGGTAAAGCTAGGAGTGGGGAAATATTCCGTGGTCCTGGGTCTACGCCAAGGTACAGCTTCAGGGGAGAGGGGAGGGACAAGGATTTATCCCTCCAATCCTAGACCAGGGGGGGAAAACTCAACAACAACACTCCCGAAATTCAGGAAACGGGAAACTTCAGAAAAAGGTCTGCTAAGAAACTGAGGAGGAGAAAATGGAGTTCCTACAGAAGGAGATGGTGGATTACCTGGTTCGGCGGTGAAAGCTTATCCTTCAGAGGCCTTTCCTTTTCTGAGAACCACCTCCGGATCAGTTTCAAGTGTACCTAGAGGCAGTTGTGGATGGGACTGCGTGTGTCTGCCTCTGAAAGCCACAATTAACACGGCAGGTTCACCACAGTGGAGTCGTCACAATGGAGTCGCCAGGTGCATAGTAGCAATCTTCAAAGGCTCGGATACCTGATGCACCTTCAGAATCAGAGGCTCAATGTCATTCAATCTCGGGGAAAATTTTCAACTTTGTCCCCGGCAACGGCGCCAGAAATGTTAGCGTTAGAAGTCACTCTTGGATTGCAATAGGAGCAGAGCCCGACGCCCATCAGTTTATGTCACGATTTGTTTATAAAAAGGGGTTGATTGAATGGAAGTTAACTCAAAACAATATTGTTCTAACTCTGAAACTAGGCCAGGCATGCATGGGCAAGTGAGGTCTTAGATAAACTTCAGACAGTGAGTTGTAGTAAGGGTGAATAGGGGGAAGACTTGTATAAGAGAAATGCAAAGGTCTGTCGTAAACATCAGGTTTCTAACAGACTATAGGAGAAAACATCTAAACACAAGATCTTCTTACATTCAAACACAGAAAACCGAAGAATACAACAATGCAACAATAAATCCTTTATCGTAACATAATTGCAATAATTCATGTGAATCAGTCAATCATGAACTCCCTCAGTATGAGATGAAAACTAGATGGGGTAAGGAAATTGTCTGTCATTAAACAAGAAATCTTACATACAGATGCATAACCAGAGAACTAGAGTGTCTATTAAAAATTTACAATCGGGAGCTTCGCTCTACCATCGATCCCTTGAAAAATATCAAAACTAAGTATATATATACTCCTAAACATTTTCCCATCAGAGGCCTCCTAGACTTTCGGGATGAGGCATCTCTTCAATCAAATATGGCCTACACTCCTCTGTCATACGCCACCTTAATTCTGCATGGCTCGCGCCAGGGGGTAGTTGAGCCCTTAAATGTTGAATTAGCATGCGCAGACTTCCCTAGGGAGTCGAGGACTCGACATGGCTTTTGTGGGAAAAAACCAGTACAGAGGACCACCTCGAGTGGACTTCCTGTCGGGACCTCCATACCTTGAAATTAATGGGTGAGGCGAGGTTTCAACCACCCCCTCTCTTCTTCATTCATTCCAAGCAGGTATCAGGATTGAGATCAAGTTGAACCAGCATCTGGAGAACATGGTGCTCCCCTTCTGAAACTCAACTCGACACTTTTGGCCCCCTTTGTACAACCTTTTCTACTCCCTCAAGTGACCATGGGCCATGACCCTACGCTTATCCGCAAAGGTGCTTTCGGTGCTTCGGGGTTCGGGGCTTTGAGATATGAAGCCCTTACCCTTAGAACTCTCGAATGCCGACATGCCGATGTGATCGTGCACCACGCATCCTTTTGGATGGACGGCTAAGATTACGTCTTCGACGCTGACACTATGAAAATCCTGAAGGGCCCCACCCGTGGCTCAGATCATGCGCTGCATGTCCTCCTGATCAATGGTCCTGATCCTTTCGGGATTTCTTGCACCGGGAGTTCACGATGCGCTTTTTCCTTGAAATCCCGATTGAGTAAACTACGAAAGCACGGATGTGCGCCACGTGTCCTTCAGGTGAACGACCGAGATAGCATTTGTTATTTAAAAGGGGGTTGCCTTCATTCCCAGGCTCGCTTGACGTGACCTGGCGCTAGGACCGTGGGCTCAGCTCCAAAGGTGCCTTCAGCATTTCGTCGATCGGCAATTTCAGCTGTAGTGAATGGGAGGTCCCTTGTCTCCCGAAACGTCGATCCCCAAAATGTCGACTGGCTGCCACATGTCCCGACTAAATCGGACGACCCAGATTTGTAATATATACGCTATCCATTGCGTTAATCCCAGCGCAACTCAGTTAACTGAGATTCCCCGCCGACCGTCGATCTCCTTTGCCAATTGATCCTTGCCGTTGAAATCAGACTGCTCGCTCGCTTGATTTTTAAACCCGAAATGGACTCCTCCTATGGGCTGCACTCGGTGCTTAGGCTGTGGCCTTGGACTAGAACGCATTTGATGGATTTTCACACCCCCCTTTCTTCGCATTTTGCATCAAGGGTCTGAAATCGGGAAAAAACACCCTGCTTGCAAGAATTAGTTCTAACAATAATAAGGCTCGAACAACTACTTGGAACAAATTTTGAAATTTCCGAATTTTATGAAGCAACTAAAACATGACTAATTTTTTCCTTGTATTTATTATCTTGTTGTACACAACCAAATTTTAATAAAAAAAATACTTGTTCTTATTTTTCTTTTTTTAAAGATCATTGTTATAAAAATTTCTCATAAACAATAAAATATGGTAAAGTAAGGTACATTTGAGTTCAAGTTAAATTAGGGTTGAGTTCATTTATTGATTAGAGTGAGCACAAATTTATACTTATTAGAGTTTACATTATACTATTTTAAAATATATAAATCTCCATTATAATTAAATATTAATAAATTGTATTGAAAATAATATATTAATTTTAGAAAAAAAAAATTATTAATTTTAAATTTAAATAGTATATATAATAATAAATTATTTCAAAAAAAATTAACAAATAATTTTAATTTCAAAAATAAAATTGGTTTACCTAAATGCATGAAAATATATGAATATGTTTCACTAATGAATAAACAAAACTAAAATACAAACTTTATAATTTAATAAGTAAAATTAAAATTAGAAAAAATATAAAATAATAAATAATTTTAAATTTTTTTTAAATATAAATATTGAATAAATGTATATATTCCTTTTTTTCAAGTGTGAAAATATGTACATTTTCCAAATTGTATAATAATAATAATAATTTAATTTTAAGGTCACAACCAAGCCAGACACCAAATTGGTGTATGAGACCCCCTCCACCCAGCGATTTGACTGGTAAAGTCTACGGAGGTATACATACCCTACCTGCCTCTGGATTTGAACTTGTGATCTCTTAAGAGGAAGCACATGTTCTTAACTATTAGGCCCACTCAGGTCGTATTCTTAAGAATAAATTTAGTACCCCTGAATGCGATGGTAACACATGGGGCATGGGCCACACATGCGACACATGTGGCAAGTAATGATGGCACGTAAGGAACAAGTGAAACTTTAGAAGGTTCACATGTACAAGGAGTTGGGATGGAGGGAGAATTATGACCTCCCATTCTCTAGCAAATGAAATGAACAGTCCAAATATGAAACCAGAGCGAGCGTACATGAGCAAGTCCCGAATTTGGAAAAGTGATCTTCTAGGCTCGGGAGCTATATTTCAAATGATGGTAGATACTTATGAGCTCTAGTTAAACTCTAAATATGTTTTTATGATGAGGGAGTGGGAGATTATGGTCCCTAGTGGAGAGGGTTTGCATAAGCGACGAAGCAATGATCAATTGAATGCTTCTCCTGGGGGCACTAAATTAAGACCCTCATCGATCTGGCTCAGTAATTTTGTCTAGGTAATCCTTTGTTTTTTTCCACTAGGTGCTTACCTTTATGGGCTTCCTCTTGGCTCTCCATTTTGTAGGTGTGGCATTTTGATGGAGTTCTAGGGATCCTGGGTCTTTTCTATGGGTTTCTCTCTCTGCGTTTGAATTGTTGCTAGATTAGGGATTGTCTTTCATATCTCGTTGTGTGTTTCCTATTTCAAGAGTGAGCTTGGCTCCCTTGAACACCCCTTTGTTTTATCACTTGCCATGTCCAGACTCTGTTGGCAAGTTTCTTTACTCTGAGGTGACCCAACTTCAGTTGGGTGTCATTTATAGTGGTCAATAACACAGGAGTGACATGGAATTTCTCCTCAAGGGTTTACCTTTCCCTTTCCTTCATTTCTTTGAAATTACTGTGGATGACATGTCTAAGGAAATTCCATAATCCAGTAGTTGTGGGGTCAGGATGATAGGAGCAAACAAACCTCCTTTTTCAGAAGGGCTACGCTTAGGTCTCACTACTCATGGGTGGAGAAAGATGTGGATCAAGCTAGATATATTTATAACCAGAGAATTCTTCCTAAAACCCATTAAAAGATGGAGGAATTAGTGAACTGGGCATGACAGAAAAGGGTGCAGACTCCAAAGCACCAAATCAAGGGAGAATTCAAGAATGGGAAAAAGAATTCAGTTTCTTAAGATTAAGAGATAGCAAAGTATTTAGAGCAATGGAGTTTCACCGACTTTAAAAAACTTTCATTTCCTTGTATGTGGACGACAAGGAGGACAAGCATGTCGAATCCCTAGATAGGATCAGGCGACTGGAAGCTAAATTCATTGTCCTATGGAGGGTGGCTTTTGAGATTAGATTCAAGGTAATAGACTGGGATGTAGCAAAGGAAGAGGAAACAATGGATGTGACAGGCACTTTGTAATTTTCCCAAGCCAATATGCCAAGAACATTGTGTTTTTCATTGATTTTTAAATGTTTTTTGGTTGTGGCATTTTGTCAAACACTTTGCAGATTTTGGTCTTTTAGGTTGCAGTAGGGATTATACTAATGGGTTTTATGTGTGTTTGAAACAATAATAAAATAGATATAGCAATGGAACATACCTCAAAAATATTCAAGACCAACAACACAAGGAATAACAAAAAATACCACAGATCTTATTTTATTCATAATAATGGTTGTCCTCATACAAAATGGGGCAGATCTAGAATACATATAAGATAATATAATGTATAGCCTCCAAAATACAAGATAGAAGAATATATAGGCTTCCAAAATCCTCTCCAAGCTATAGACCAAAAACCCATATGAACCAACTCCTAACCCAACTGAAATATGAAGATCTTCCTAGCACAATGTGCCCCTCACTGGATGAAGCAAACCAAGAATTAGGAATCCAAGAAATAAGTTGCCAAATCCCCTGTGAAAGGTGCAAAATTGTAGATCGGGACCAGGGGAACCCCCTGGCAAAGTCTCGGGCTGAAAAATGAAGAACTGACCCCCCATAAGACTGGATCCTCAATATGTGGTGCGCCCTCCTTCTTCCCAACTCATACCAAGCTCCAAGAAATAATCTGGTAGAGAAACCTCTCCTGGAAAAGGCTAGAAAAGGCGCCATAGGCCTCACAAGAAATACCCAGAAGTTCGTTTTCCCTTAATCCCTCTCCTCTGGCTAGATCGAACCACTCTCCTCAAGATGGTGCGCCCTCCTGCTGGAAACCCCCTGTAGTTGTGCATTGTCTCTCTCTAAACCTGTGGCTGCTATAGAATCCACCGGTGACTGAGTAGATCTGATGAAGAATGGTGAGGGAGGAATATTTCACCTCTGTGACCAAGCTTGGACCAGGTTGGGTGGGATCTTTCACCACCGAGCTGATCTTTAGTGTTTGTTAAGTCAAAACCCTTAAAACCCCCAAGTGCATGGGCTCACTAACAAGATGCCAGATATCAAAATGATAAACAACATAATGAGAGAATAAAGGCCCATGTCTCTCTTTTATCCTCCTTTCTCACCTTGTCTCTCCAAGTGACTTTTACTTTATTTAATTATTAATTAATTAATTAAATCACTTTAATTAATTAATTAACCATTTTTCCTCTAAAATGTAGTTTATCCCTCCTTGTGGCTTCCCTGACCACTGAAAGTCACTTCTCATCATCCTATCTTGTAGTGTTATTCCTCTCGATTCCAATAAGCTATTACACTAAGAGGTTCCTCCCAGTATTATGCCCAATATGACCTCCTTAGTGAATTTAATTAACATATAGCTCAAAATAACTCAAAATTACGGAAATCGTCGGAATGCAACAGAACCAAAGTCAAGTTGTGTGAAATGGATCATGATGATGAAATAAGATGAGTGATGCAAGTCGAACCCCAAATAACCCCTCAATATCCCATGTACTTTCTATAACCTTCATCTGGCTACTCTAGTCATCATAACACTCTGTAATATAATGATGTCCCAAAGTGGGAACATTACACTCCTCCCTGCTAGAATATTGCTTGTCCTCAAGCAATAACTGAATCCATCCAAATATAATACCGGGGTCCCATGTCCACCTGTGGGACACACAGTAGGCTCCATCCAAAGATGAACTATCATGCACTCCATCCCCTAGGTCCCATATCAGGACGTGAACTGCAATACCCAGTGAAGCATAATCCTAAAGCATATTAGCACCATGAGTCTCTTGCACATGACACATGGCCTCATCCCGGAATTAGTCCATCCTCCAAGTCCATACCAAGACCAAAACAATCTCCACCAACTGCACATGTTGCTACCATAGTGAGGTACTACAATACCTCCATGAATCACCCTCAAGTGACATACTCTCCTCAACACTGAAGCTCAATGGAAAGTCAAAATAACTTTCACCTACAAGGGTCCACTCGCCTCCATCAGTCAATGAAATGCTCAATCCTGCAATTCCCGGGTCCCATGCTAGTCTCTGCCAAAGATCACCACGTTGGCACTGCACTACTTTGATCATGACTGTCTTCTCCCCGTATACATATTAGATCCCCCACTCCTGGATCCTCAAGTTGGAATACCTGTGGAAACTGGACCTGTTGTCTAGAAGTTGCATCGGTAAAAGAACTTATGTGGAAGTATTATATGCCCAACCATCTCCATGCTCGATCATGAGGATCAAAAGGGAGAGATTGCCTTGCTCCATAGGACAATCCCATGCACGCCCACTCAAAACCAACCTAAAGTGAAGTAAGTGGCTCTCTGGAACAACCTGGGTCATCATAAGGTGAAACAACCTACTAACAAAATGGACTCTCGGATCCCATGGAAAACTTGGAAGTTTATCATTTCCAATCCCCACTAACAGCTCATGTGTCATATTGATCAATGTCAGAATCCCTACGTACTCATCCCCATGAGAATCTATATTTGTGTCACCCTCTGAGATGTATGTTATCCCATGGCCTAAGATGCTCACCATCATGCACAACGTCTCAAATGTCCACCTATGGTGATCTAGCCCTATCCTATTGTAGGTCATAAAAGCACTCTTGTCAGGTGGTCTCGGCCTAATAACTCTCCATGTCCTCTGCCACTGTCTATCTCCCCTGATGTTGTTGTCGATGATGAAAGTATTGGGAAAGGCTAACAAAAACATTTGTAACGGACTGTAGGACTAGAAAGTATCATATTCTTTGGTCAATCCCAAGGATTCAACCAAAATATCGTCCACCAGTACCCATGGTAAATACTCTTTTGTAGTCATCACTGAACCCCAATCAATAGGTACAACCAGGGGTAAATCCTCAAACTGTTGGTCAACCACTCTCCATCCATCATGGCTCATGAAACTGTTGATACTGTGAAGGTGATCTCTCATGACTATGTGTTGTTGCAAAGGAGAGGCGTCTCCATGCTCCACTAAGTGTGTATCCCCCCTGCAATCCAATACGTCCCTCTAAATCCCACCGTACACCTCTGCATGTCTCTGTGTACTATCACTCACCATTGTATGCCCCTGCATACTCATGTAATCTCATGTATACTCCTACAACATCATGGGTCCCGGGTGTACTATTGGGTCAACCTCTACATGAAGGTCAACCACTCTTGAGACACAAATGGAAGTATCCTCATAACTGCCCCTAGCTCTGGATTCCCCATGCGTATGTGAGTGCTTGTCTCTCTCAAAGATCCTCGTGGTGGGTAGCTCCAATGCCTCCGGATCATAACTCTCCATACTCATCAGTGATTCTGAGTACTCCTCATGCTCCTCCATCCACTGGTGCTCCTCTGCTAAGCCACCAACATCCCCTAGCAATGTGACTGGAGGATATATCTGACTCTCTACTAAGATAGATGTAGTGGATCTCAGTCTAATCTCCTCAAGAATATCCTCTAATCTGGACTCTGATTCTTGAAGGGTTGTCTGTGTGTCTCTCAAGAATCCTCGTGTGCTCTCCAACTCATGAGTGAGTCTGTTCACCTCCAACTCTTGCTCCCTCAGGGCCCTGTGATACATCTCGCCAATCTCTAATAGGTAGTCATTTTCTATCAACAACTATTGGTAGTCGGTCCTCATCACAGACACTCTGTCCCTGAGAGTATGAAATTCATCCATGGAAAATCCGCCATCTGAACTATCATGTGCCATTGATTCCCTCCAACAACAATCGACCACCAATGCATGTGTGTCATCAATGCACCTAGTGGCTGCCATGATCATGTCCTCACTGACTCTCAACTATCATGCCAAGTAGTGTGGCTCCTGATCACAGTCATGCTGAGATGCTATTGTTGGAAACACCGACTACACTGAGAGGGGGGGGGTGAACAGTGTAGGGCTCTTTTTCCGAAAACTTCCCTCTTACACAAAAATCATTAGTTAGCAATCACCTTTTACTCATTTACTTATTTTTGTCATTATAACCAGTTAGATGTGAATGTATATCAGCAACATATATCAGCAATATATCATCAACAAATCATCACCACAAGGAACATAAAGAACACAATATGTATGTACAATTTTCTTTTTATTACAGACTATAATCCTTGGGGTTTTTCAGCAACTGAATAGAGTACAAATCTACAAGAGCACCAGCTCTATAATGAAAGACTCGACTTACACCCTCAACACCAACTGAGATGAGGCAACAATCCTCCATAGATATCAATCTGTCACATGTACCTAACCTGTCGGTAGTCCAACACGCATATGTACGTGCCCTACCAGTAGTACATCCCGCATATGTAAGTGGCCAATCTATACTACAACATGCGTATACTTTTGAGAAACTAGGGTTTTTCTTTGCTTCACACACTTAGATCTTCTGCAACCTACAATCACATTCTCTTATGTTTTTCACTGTCAAATCTGACCCACAGTCAGTCACAACACATCCAAGCTCTCCAAGAGCCTACTTATGCTTCTCAACCATACAATATGAATGCTACTCAATCATGTATAATCTACCAGTATACTATAACAATCACATCAACATTGAATCATAAGAGTGTTTCTCACTCCATCAACCAATACAAACCACATCACAACAACCATACCAAGAATGCCTTAAGCATTCACCACACACAAAAAAAGAGTATCCATCAAGACAACAATATAACCATACCAGAGTTTCTATGGCAGATCTGAGCCCATAGAATGTATATATGGAACCTGCTTCAGTCTTCAAGAGCCTATCATCAGCTCACACACAAGGCTTCAAGGCTTCATCAACTGTATGCACCATGTCCTCATTCAGCCCGCATATGTACGCGCCCCGGCCCACTACAACCAGTGTATACCTCAAAAACTAGGGTTTTTGAACTTCCGAGACTTTTGTCGTCATGATCTCAGACAATGCCGAAACTTTGATGCGTCCATGAGATCCTCCAGATCTTCTCTCTCTCATAATAGATATTCAATTATGCTCAAGAGATACACACAAAATATACACAAGAGATACCTTTCTCAAGAGACCTTTGCCTCTTATTTATACTCTTCATCTTCTAGGTCACTTAACCCACTTCTAGGTCACTTAACCCATTTCTAGGTCACTTAACCTATTTTCCTCATTCTAGGGTTAACCACTTTCCATAATTAGAAAGTTCTCCATTACTTTATCATTTAAATATTCTTTCTTGATTTTGTCACCTCACTTTATCATTTAAATAATCTTCTTTGATTTTGTCACTTCAGTTTATCATTTAAATAATTATTCTTGACTTTGTCACTTTACTTTATCATTTAAATAATAAATTCTTATTTGCAAGCTCTTGACTTCTTTGACCTTTTGGGGCTTCAAGCCAACATATGAGGGTCCTCCAACTTCATAGGGCCATAACTCTCAAACCATGAGGAGTCAGGTGACATTCCACAAACCACCATAAATGGCATGTTAAGCACTATCCATCTAGAATAGTTTCACCAATAGCTTCATTGATCTTCATCTCTTTATTCCACATATAAGCATGGGTTTTCAACCATACTTATAGGATAACACAACCACAAAGTGTCTTCCCATGAGGGCTTTCACCATAAGGGGGCCACTTTGGAGTTCATCCATTTGTGCACCTTATCAACCATGATAAGACTATAATGATCAATCTAACTATGCATCATATATCAAAGAAAACACATTGATCCATCTTCATCTTTGCATCATGTATCAATGACAACTCATTGATCTATCTTCATCCATGCATGACATCATATGCATCATATACTTGACATCTATACATTCTCATCAAGGACAATATATATTACATTTGACATCGATCATCAATCAATCACTTGACATCAATCAATCAAACCATTGGCATCAATGACAACATGATCCAACAATCTCCCCCTTTGGCATTGATGGCAGTACCAACATTGATGTCAACACCAATTATTGATGGAAACATGTAGACAAGGCATGCTCTACATCAATAGTCATCAATCCCATCCATGTGACTATCTCTCCACAT
This sequence comes from Picea engelmannii, assembly GCA_009831015.1. Classification (NCBI taxonomy): domain Eukaryota; kingdom Viridiplantae; phylum Streptophyta; class Pinopsida; order Pinales; family Pinaceae; genus Picea; species Picea engelmannii. The sequence continues at coordinate 90,646 of ML795344.1, forward strand.
CAATAATCATCAATCAAATCAATGTGACTATCTCTCCCCCTTTGACATCAATGGCAAAGGGTCATTCTCCCCTTGGGGATGCTCCCCCTGTCTGAATGCCTTTGATCTTCCTCTAAATAATCTCTCCCCTTTTGAAAGAGGGATATAAATCTGATGTAATGCTGAAGATATATCGTTCATACTCCCACTGTGACCATAACTCCCCCTAGAATTATGCCTATGTGATCTTTCTTCAAGTATAGGGCTCTTTCCTCCTAGAATCATGGGAAGAAGAATGACTCCCCCTATGGGTATGTCTCCCCCTATATTCTCTGCAATATGAACAATATGCTACCACATGATGATCCTTGGACCTGTCCATGCATCAAACTCATGCCATACCAAACATCATGAAGAAAAAGATATGTCAAAAATAAAATAGAGAATCATGAGCAAACTATCAACCAAGTACATCATGTGCCAAAATGTGTGTTCATCATGCACAACACCCATGTACATCAATATCATACAATGTGCCAAAAGATATCATCCATGAAATGTATCAACCATATGCCTCTATCAACATGCCAACATGTGCATCTACCAATATGCCAACCATGTGCATCTACCAACATACCAAACAATGTGTCATATCACTCATGATATGTCTCTACCATGAACCAAATGCCACAATCATCAAATGTCTTATGTACCAAAATATATGCTAATCAAGTAATACCAATGATGTAGTTTTAGCCAAGTACTCATCATCCAAACATATACCAAACATGTACATCAACATGTATCACTACTTGTACCAAGCAAGTACATCAACCATGTACCAATACCACAACATGATGAATCCTCATACATGTATGCCAAATCCTCTATAAAACATGTGCCAATCAAACTGCTAGTAGGTTCCTCTACCAATGTACCAATCATGCATCAACTATAGATCAAGATATGACTCATCAATGATGTACAACATGATCACCTCATCAACTCACCAACTACATGTCCCAATATGTAGCCCATCCATATGCCAAATGCATGCACAATAAATATGATTCCAACATATATCATAAGATATATCAATGAAACTCAAATATGCACCATTCATGTACCCCAACAGATCGGCCTCAATCATCCATTCACTATAGAAAATACTAAGCATCCAACAAAACATGTACTTGTAGTATGCTTCAATAGATCAATGACATCTCTAGCTAGCATCATCATTATATATCACATAACCAAGGTGCCATAAATTCACTGTCATAACCAGCATTGTTCTTCAACAGAAAATGCCTCAATCCATACTCATGGGTTAGTGCCATGCATCCAAGATAGTGTTTCGTTATTTTTTATCATCACATTACATAATCCAATATAGAATCATGAAAACCTGCAGCAAACAGTGTCAGAACCTGCAACAAACCATGTCATACCCTGCAACACAGAGTTATATCATTACATCAAGCTGCAACCCATGTGCATAGCCCCTTTCCCAAGAATTTACCACATATACGCGTCCTGTTGTACAGACAGCTCGTGTATGTATGCGACCTATTCAAGTTCAAAGCACGTATGTGCGCGATTGTTACCACTATCACCCGTGTATGCTTCAATAGATGACACACTTGGGCTTCCCTTAAGGCTTCCATTCTGCTCTGGATGCTTAGCCTTCTTCACCCACTTCTGAAGGTTTCCCTACTTCTCAGAACTTGAGCTTTGAGCTTCCATTTTTTCAAATATGTCTCCCTTCCTTACTTCATTCCTTCTTCTAGTCGTGCTATGTGAATTCCTCATCATAGACTTTCTTCTTGTGTTCCAGCACTCCTGGGATTTGTGGCCAAATCCACTACAGCTGTAGCATCTCATGGTGTTATAGTGAACAACAATGTGTCCTACTTGATCACATCTCCAACACCTTATGGTGTTATGAAATCTTCTTTCATTTCTCCTTCCATAATATCTGCACTCCAAAGCTTTGTGACCATATTCATTACATGAATAAC
>ML795344.1:100938-121304 GCA_009831015.1 Picea engelmannii
TTGGAATAGATGGTGCGACAGTGCTCATCTTTGTAGATAAAGTTTTAAAAAAATAATAATAATAAGTGACTTGCAGAATGAATATGTTGAGAGTCGTAATAAGGTAAAAGATTACTATCGTTTTGTTTGATTTGGTTAAAGTTGTGGTCTATTTGAAAATTTGATCGAGAAAAGTGACAAATTTCATCTAAATATCTCAATTACTAATTACTATTATATCCATTGAATAAGAAATCATGCAGGGGTATTTCTCTTTATGAAAAAGTGGTGCTTCCATTTTTGTTTTGGTGTTGTGCCCTCTGCCAAATAAAAAGTGTCTATCTCATCTCATACAAAGCATGAGAATGCCAAATAAAAAGTGTTTATCTCATCTCATACAAAGCATGAGAAATCATGTCTTATTCTCTTTGAACGTATACAACGACTTGGCATGGGCGGACACATGTCCATCTAACAGTGCCCAGTCCTTCCACGTTGTGGCAATCAAGGGTGACAGTCCTTGCATGGAAAGTACATGGAAAGCATGCTCCAACGGTTATGGAGGTAACTGAGTGAACAAACTGAATCAACCAGAACCTCTTATAATATGAGTGAGCTTAATAAGTTTATTTCGTGGGCCTCCATACTCCCATGAGAATGCTACTGCCGAGAGAGACTAGAGAGAATCGAACTAGATTGAACAGAGATATTGGAAGTGGATTGAACCTCACACTGGAGCTTCGTTCCCATACCACAAGGACACAATCTGACCAAGTTGTTTAACAGTCTTGACCCTCAATCACTCAAGTCTATAAGAGAATGAAGCAGTACCATTCTACAGTTATGGGGAAGGTAACAGGGTAGGGTGAAGGCAGTTCACGAGCCACAGGCTCTAGATATCGTGACCCTAAGCCGAAGGAGGCTCTAGTTGGGAATGTTGTGGATCCATCATAACTGAATTCATCCATTCATTCATAAACATCTTTATCATTCGTAGAGGGCTAGGGCATAGTATTCTGGGATGAAAGTAATGGAGAACTTGTAGGATGGGAAAGAGGCTTCCAGTACCACTGTCACCACGGGCATAGCCAAGACCACCTCTGGGTGTTTCTTTTTTGTGGAGGTGCAGCTACTGAAACTCGCCTCAGTCGATGAAAATGTGAATGTACCCCTCCTCCTACATTGCTTCTCACAACTATGGAAGAATTTGCAGACTCTTATTTCAAAAGCCCCATCATGCCCTAACAGTCGTTGTCGCTATAAAACACCAAGGGAGAAGAATGGTTCCATTGAGAGTCTCTGCGTCATCTCATCACATGGATGGAGATCAGTTATCAGCTACTGCATGGATGGAGATCAATTATTAGTTGCCGCCTCACCAGTCCAACAGCAGGAAGAAGAAGATGTGCACAAGGAGGAGGAGGAAGGCATAGAAGATGCACCCCCATTGAACGTGAAAGAGTCCAACATGGAAGTCGTGAAAGAGGCAATTCGAAGAATCACGGAGGAATATCTAGATGTTGCAATTGAAAATTACGACTTGGCAGATGAGCTATCTGCAAAAATCTATTATGGGCAGGTAAACTTGTTATTTTCATCAACACTTCCTTTATGATTCTAATTGTGTGAATAATACCACATGCATAAAACAATTGTGAGAGATACAATGTTCTCACATGCATAACAACAATTGTGAGAGATAGATTGTCCTCACATGGTAACTATGATTGATTTTTTCAATAAATCTATGGTAATTATAGATTGATTGACTAACATGTTGGCTTGATTTTGTCAAACTTTACAGATTAATACCTTCACTGAGAATCCATTTGGCGGGAACCTAGCAGTTGTGTGTTATCTTCCATATGAAAAAGAGTCGACGTGGATGCAACTAGTTGCAAGACAGTTCAATCTTTAAGATATGGATTTCTTAGTGAAGAGATGGGCTTCCTCGAAGAAGGTAATTTTAGAGGGGGGAAAAGCATTGTTGGAATTGGATGCCAATGGAAAGTCTCTCAAAGATGTCAAGAGAAACTTGGCTCCTACAGGACCGAAGAATGAATCCTCCGTAAAGATTTGATGGAGAGGTCGGTTCCATCCAGACATACCCCTGAGCTGAACCTTCATGGTGCTCCCAAATTGGGGACAGAACAACCAGTGGGAGAGTCGTCTCCTGAATATCAGAACAACCAGTGGAAAAGCCAGGCACTTTAGTAGCAGAACCAGTGGGAGTAGCAGAACTAGTGGGAGTATTAGAACGAGTGGGAGAGCCAGGAACTAGTAGAACTAGTGGAAGATTTAGGAACTTAGCATAACCAGTGGGAAAAATAGGCAGAGCCACCACCAAGAAGAAGAGCAATAGACCATGATGAAACAAAGTCTGAACAACAGGTTATAGTGCTTGAAAGTTACATGCAAATGACCAAGTGGAAGTGGAGGGAATGTGACAGATAGACAACTCAACTGGAAGTGGAGGGCATGTGACAGATAGACAGTGGAGGGGGGCATGTGACAGATAGAAAGTGGAGGGCATGCTCATCATGACTATGTTTTAAAAAACATTAAGCATTTAATGTTTTGAATTAATGTTAAGGTGAAACTTAGCATTAATTTACAATGTTTCTTACATACTTATTTTACCCTCTCGTTACCTAAGTTTGAAGCCTATGAAGCTCGCTTGCCTCGATATGAGGCCAAATAAGGCCTCAAAATTAAAACATAGGGAAAAAACATAAAAACGATCTGGAAAAATTGCAGGGACTAAAAAACTTTGGGTAAAATCATTGATTTTCGTGCCATATTAATAGAACGATGAAAAATCGATTACTAAGAATCCACAGCATGAAGAGCGGGGACTAATAAGGCTATTTATATCCATCATAATTGATTTGATGAGTTGTGTATATTGTTAGGTTTCTAAGCGTTTTATGAAAAGGACATGATTAGAATTGAGAATGTAAATATGAAAGAATGATAAAAATTGATAAATAACCTTAAATAAAATGGAAATATTATGTATCAAATTATAAAGTAGGGACAATGAATGTAGAAATAAGGCTATTGACACCCATCATAATTCTCATTATGTGATGTGTTGTGCATATTGTGAGGTCTCTAAGTTTTTAATGAAAATGCATGATTAGAATTGAGAATGCAACCATGAATGAATGATAAAAATTGACAAATGGCCTTTTGAACATATAAGTATACTATTTTCTGAATTTAAAGATATAATTAGATTGCAAAGAGCACATTATATGGGTAGAACATTAATATGAGAAAGGACTTCCTTATAAAAGATGGTTGTTATATTAATTTTTGCATTTTGATTTTTATTATAGGTACTTGGTTCCAACTTTATGTTATTATTTTGTTTGCATTTGTTAGATGTTTACTTATAGTTATAAGGGGACATCAATGGGAGATGGATGTGCTAAGCTTAGGTGCTATAGTTTTTTCAAGAATGTATTATGATTCTTAATTTAACATATAGTTTTTTTTTCATGGAGGGGAATTGGTAATCAAATATCCTAGTATCCACCAACTCATTACAGATAAAGGGTTCAACTCCTCCCACCACCATTATAACCCTCCCTAGCCTCAGTTAGAAATGGCATAAAAAAGTGGATTGATGCACCTAATGGGGGTTGAACCGAGGTCTCCAACTTGCAACCACTCATCCGAGATTCCCATGTTAGCAATTTAGCACAGAGGTTGGGAAGAAGGTGATGATGTGTATTTATACACTTAATTTAGTGAGGAGGTTAGCAAGGTCTATGTGTTCTAGGAATAGCCAAAAAGGTGTTACAATTGCAATTAAAGTATATATTGTCTTCATTGCAAAATCCTTATGCCCATGTATCTCTACCTATATCAACAAGTTAGCAAGGATTCCTTTGGCTAGGTGGAAAATCTGAAATTGGTAAGAGAGTTACTCTTATGCTTAGGACTACTTTATCGTATCAATGTTTTTTTTCCAACTCTAGGGCATGCAAACCTCATGGGATCTTTGTTAAAATATATGTAATGAAGTTTTAAGCTAAGTATACTTTGTTACATTATCTCTTCAATTATGAAGAAATTAATTGTAATAATATTATAGCTAACTCATTTGAATTGGTATTGTATATGTGGTACATGATTTATGGTTCATATATTTTTTGAGTGTATTGAATAGTAATTATGTTATTATTAACTCTCAATTTATTATATAATCACTTGTTTCATAAGATTATTCTTATGAAATGAGTGTATGCAAGAGCAGTGGTATGCTCAAGAATTAGCATGCTATGCCTGCAATATTGAGAGCCAACTATAACCTTGGCCCTCGCCCTCTTGCACCCACCATGTTTGTCCCTCCTGAACATGGATTTGTGAGGTGTAAATCCCCCTCCTCCTATCGCATCCAAGGCCTTCTAGCGCCTAGTCACTTTGCTTGGTAAGCCCTCCCTAAATTTTTCTCCTTCTAGATTTGTAAAGAAATCAACTTCAACCCTTAATGTTAAACTTGTGCCTACGGAGCCACACCTCAAGGCTTTGGCTATAACTGAATTTGGTTTCATTGGTCATTTTACTGAGATCTAGCCCTCCCCTCGAGCAATGGATTAATGGATCTAGAAGAATTGGATGGAAATTATAAAAGGTAAGGTTTTATATTTATTTTGTGGTAGAGGTTTCCACATAAACCATCAACAAACTTCAATCCTGAATTTGATGTTCCTTCAGTTGTCCCAGTGTGGGTTCATTTGCCTCATCTCCCCCTACACTGTTGGAATGATGAATCCTTGGAAATACCCTTGGAAAGTACATTGACAAATCTGAACCAAGATCTAGAATGTATGCATGCACAAGAATGTGTGGAAGTAGATTTAGAAAAAGGGATATTTGAAGCAATAACATTGTCTATGGATAATTGGTTGCATTTGTAGAAGTTAGATTATGAAAAACTTCCTTCCAAGTGTAAATCTTGTCATGAATATGATAATTTTTCCAAAGATTGCAAAGCAGTAGTAAAGGAGAAAGAACATGCAAATAATGCATGTCAATGGTAGGAAGTAAAGAATATTAATGTAAACAAGCAAGGAACTTCTTCTCAACAATGGCTCAGAGAGGAAATTTGATCCCTTCCTTGAACTAATATGTTATCTTGTATCCTCCATAATTGTTTCCCAATGCATTGACTTCTTTATCCTCTTAGTTGATCATGCCTACCCCTCCCCCTCCCTCCAATCCTTACCCCTCAAGATTTTGTTCAACTCGTTTTGTATCCATCGAGTGAATCTCTAAAGTTTCCTAAGACTGAATCAAACCTTGAATATTTGCATGTGGATAAGGAAATATCCTTAGAAAAATCCTCCTCTTAGCCAAGAAATATGATCTCCCATAATAAGGCCGAGAAACATCAAGCAAAAGAGGATCTGAAAGAAGAAAGAATCCCAAATAAACCTAGGAGGAAAAATATCAAGGAAAAGAGGGAAGAAACCATAAACACAAAATAATATGGGAACCTAAGAATCAATATAATTGGCGATGGGAGTAACAGTTAGCAAAAGGGGAGCATCATGAGGTATTTGTACTCTTTGAGATAGAAACATATTTGAAGAAGTGCATAGTCAGGCCACCCAACACTAAATACTTACTAGCCTTGTCCACAGAATCACAAGGAAATAGTTGCATATGTACAATATACATGCTCGTGTCCTTACCGAGAAAAGAAAGAGTGTTAGAATTCTCTAAGTGAGATGGGAGAATCAACCTTCATTCAGAACAACATCTTAGTTGAGGACTTTAATATGGTATTTCCCGTTGAAGAAAAAATGAGAGGCAATGATATCAAAGACCATTTTCAAGAGCAGGTGGAGGATTTGATCACAAATTAGGACTTAGTAGACATCAATCCAAAAAAAAGGAAATTGTAACATCCCTAATTCTAATCCTCGTGAATTATAATGTAATTGTATAGATGTGAATTAGGATGGTGAGCCGATGCATTGGGACAAAGAGCTTGTATTGATCTAATGTAGCATGGGGCCGAATTGCATGTTATGAACATTGATTAATTAATAAAAGGAATAATCAATGGCTACGATACGAAAGAGATGAAGAACGATGGGGGGCTATGATTCCACAAGAGAAAGGGGTCCAAGGGGGAATTATTCATGGGTATTAATCCAACCCACATTCCTAAAATTATTGTCTTTGTGTGTAACCTCTTATTCGTTGATTGAGTATATGGGAGACCATTCATTAAACTCATGTAAGAGGGTGGGTGTGAGTGGTTAGATCCCGCAGTTATTGGAGAGCATGAGCTGAAGTACAATCATCCTTGAGAAGAGTGTGAATCAAGAAAGCAAGGAAGAAGAGGAAATGTATATGCATAATAGAGACAATTTTTACATGGAGATTTTGGGGCAGCAAAGAAAGAGCATAGGGCTGGGAAGAGGACCAACCATGGTATACTTGAAGGCAACCATTGTTTGGATGTGTTCTTATGATGAGAAACATGAATGTGTGCTTGTAAATTGGGCTATGAGTCTGTGGTGTGATTCTCTGTGGAGAAAATGACTCTGAGCCTTGTGAACGTTGCTATGAGAAAATATGAAACAACTGAGAGTTCCTAGAGTTCCCAGTAGAGTGATTCCTAGCCAACCAAATGCACTAGTGGCCCTAATAAACGAATCGTACAACTCGAGGTAATGTAAGCAGTGAAGGGGGTGCATTCCTTTGGTAGTGAAGGTTGTGGGGAAAGTGATTCATGGCCAACCGAATGCACTAGTGGCCCTGATAAACAAATGGTACAACCCGAGGGAATGTGAGCAATGAAAGGGTTACATTCCTTGGGTAGTGCAGGTTATGGAGAAAAGAGAGAGTTGGAGGTTTGGAACTACTATGAGACTAGAACATGGGTTTGGGGCTGCTCTGTGTGGAGAGTGGATATCTAGCGAGTCATATCTCCTTGTGGACTCATAGCCTCAGCTCGGGGGTGGCTTGTTGATGAGAGAAAATGATCAGCAATGCCTATGGTTGGGAGGTTCATCCTTCGTTTACAGCCAGTTGGTTAATCATTAACATATAAGTATTTTTGTTCTGTTCCTATGTTAATTTCGTTGTGTAAATGGTTTATATGAATGTTTATTGTTTATTGTTTGCTTGAACATTTATATTCATGTTTAATATATGATGCTAGATGCATTTAGAACTGTGGTATCAGTCAATTGGTCAATATTGTGTGTGATTTGCGGCTGGTAAGCTACAAAAATTTAATTAGCACTAAATCTTAATAATTTAATGAGTTTTTTCATGTAATGTTGCTCAGCTGAGTGTTGGGTACATTACATTATGGTATCAGAGTTGTTAAAGAGAAATATTTTGCGTGTCATGACCATCTTTGGTGGTTGGGTACGTTACAAAGTGGTATCAGAGCCCAATTTTCAACACTGAGCCTTGATGGGCCAATTAACAGAGTGTAGAAGTGAAATTTCAGAGTTGGAAAATGAACATTCTAATAGAGGGAGAGTTCATTTGCAAATCGTTTGACAAATGCTTACGGTGTTCCATGGTGAAATTGGATGAAATTGAGAAAAAGCCCCAAGTTCCTGCAGCTAAATAATGGAAATTACGAAGTGAAAGAGTTGAAATTGAAAAGCAGCAAACAAATGTTTATGTATAGGGTTTGATTTGATTGTATTGTTCTTTGTCATAGAGCTCTATTGACGACCCAAGAAAGAATTTCATTTTTGGGAAAATTTGAGCATTTTGGAATTTTTGAAAATAAGTGAAATTGGAAAAAAAAATTGGTATTTTTTTGTACGTTGATGTTGGCATGGCGTGGAGTCCATGTGCCAGCTGACATGGTATAAGAAAGACATGTGTTTCCACGGTGGTAGGTACATGTTGGAAAATATTACAGTTGGAAAGTGATGTGGAGCCATGTGGCAGACCAATTGTCAGTCCCACGAGACTGCAGTAAGATATTGGAAGTTTGTTTATGAGTATGTGAGTCTGCGAGTCCGCGAGCCTGAAGAAGTGGAAAAATGACTAAGTGTTGAGAATTTTCAGACAAACTTATGAAAGAAAGGTTACAAGATTGTGATTCTATGAGTCCGCAAGTTCGTGAGTCCAAAGAAGTGGGAAAATGACTAAGTGTTGAGACCTTTCAGATGGACTTATAAAAGAAAAGTTACAAGATTGTGAGTCTGTGAGTCCGCGAGTCCAAAGAAGTGGAAAAATGACTAAGTGTTGAAATTTTCAGATGGACTTATGAAATAAAAGTTATAGGGTTGTGATTCTGTGAGTCTGTGAGTTCGAAGAAGTGGAGAAATGACTAAGTGATGAGACTTTTCGGACGGACTTATGAAAGGAAGGTTACAAGTTTATGAGTTCATGAGTCCATGAAGGAAAAAGAAGCTAAGTGTTGGTGGTGGGTTCCTGGAAGGTATGAAGAAGAAATATGACTTAGATCCACGATGAATCCATTAAGATGGATCAACAAAGGAGAGCGAAAGCACAACGTGAAGTTGTAAGGGAGTTAATTATCAAGTGGTTGTGCGTTTTTTAACAAGACCATTGGATCTGAAGGTGGATCAATCCCCACCATGGAATTTGGAGTGAGAGAAGAATTCAGGACTTCGGGTCTCCTGAGATGTTGTAGGCATGTACAAGAACTTCATAGGGCCATAACTTTCAAACCATAGCTCGATTTCGGGCAATGTTACAGTCGTTGGGAAGAAGTTTCGGGGAGGACTACATCAAGAAAATCAAAATTCGAATTGGTGTAATATGTTCTTCATAAATTGATGAAGAAATAATATGTATTATAATTAATAAAATATTTTATAATATGCATGTTCTAACAATGATTATTACATGCAGTTTTCTTGCAGAATTAGAGGTACAGAAATAAATTTTAGTTCTTATATGAGGACTGGAGTTATGGAAGATGCTCAAGGATCTTACAGCCATGAGGAAGAGATCATAGGTTTGCATGGAGACATGGGGAGTGTTGAGACAGAGTCAAATGGAAGAAGAGATAGGCAAGATCCTATCATTGTGAGAAGTCTTCATAGGGAAGTGTAGAGCTACAAGGATAATAATGAAAATATTATGAAGGCTTAGGAAGAGATACTTCAGAGCTTAAATATGTTGCATAAGCCTACAAGAACACTTGAAGAGAAATATCTTGACAAAAGAGAGTCTAAGTTTACTAACAAGGCATTGTCATTAAGCAGAAGAGCACTCTGCAGAGAGTGTTGTGTGAAAAGGATTTCTAGAAAGAGGATAAGATTACGCAACTGAGAATTGTGTGGTTATGTTCTAAATTAATCACGGGGTCCATTGGACATGAAAGAGGTCAAGCTTGTGAATATGGTTGAAGCATCAAAGAAATGCAAAGGAAAGTGCAGGGGAGGTGTTGCAAGGTTGTCAAGGGTCTAAATAAAAGAAAAGTGATATTAGTATTCAAATGTTATAAAGATTGAATGGCTTGAAAAGGAATGTTAATAGATATTTCACATAGGGTATGAACCCAAGAAGTAAAGAATGTCATTGCATGCACAAGAAGTAAGGACGACTCCATAACCTTGAAGATATAAATATAGTAAAGGCAACAAAATCTTGTTGCAAGAGAAGGAGAAAGGATATCATGAGATGAGGTGTGACTTATAGTTAGATCAGTCATGTCTATGAGGAACCATGGGAATGTAGGAAAAATGAATGGTCAGATATGGTCTAGCAACTCTTGTCTAAAATTGCACAAGAAAGAAAGACGCCTCTATTATCAGAGTGTGCAGCAAAAGCAAGGTACAGGTGCAATGGAAAAGGGTGGAATTTCCATTGGAGCAGGGTGGTCATGAATGGCCAAAAAGTGCTTCACAACGAATCACTCAATGAAGTGAAGATACATATTTAATATTGAGCAAAGCCATGCGTGGCAAAGAATTTTAGAAAGAAGACATGAAAGAAGTATTTTAGAATATTGAAATGCCAGTCAATGATAGTAGTATTCCAAGGTCGGTTTGGTCAAGAAAAATGGGAAGTGGTTAATTGAATTCCAGTGTTAATATTCAGTTGGAATAGCGCATGTTACAACACTATGAATATTGAGAATTTAGCAGAAAGATGTTGGGACAAAATCATTTGCATAAAGTAGTTGCGAGATGGAATCACTAGTGGACCAACTAATGGCTGGAAATACAGAACGATCAAGTGAGGCTTGGTGAACGAGTGTAGAATAAGGGCCAGTGGTGCATAATTGAGCAAAATAGCAGTGCACGGGGAAGCAAGGTTCTACAGAAATTCAAATACAATCATCTACAACAATAAATCTGAATAATTGATTAATATGAAATAGATATGCAGTGGAGTGCATGATAGAATTGACACGGGATGCATAGAATAAAGATAGAATGAATGTGCATAAAATAGGCATGAAAGATCAAATGCTTGGTGCATACTAATGTGTGTTTGTGCTTGTAGACATGCTTGAACATGTTGGTGGCATGATTATAGACTAAGAGTAGTCTGCTGATATATATATATATATATATATATATATATATATATATATGAAATAATGATGCTATGATATTTGAATAAAACTAATGATGGAATTTGTATCCAGGAAACATGATTATAGCATGACAATATTGTTGCTTATAGTATCCATCCATATGAAGACCAATGAGGATGGAGAAAATGTTGACCAATAAAATTAGTGAAGGGAGTCGACGAGCTTCTACAAATGTAAAAGATCATGTAGCATCAAGTAAATTGATAACAACCATGCAGGTATGCATTGGGGTTGTTATAACATATAAATGTTGAAGGGAATGAAGGTAAGAATTCCCTCATTCTAATATCAATATTTGAATTGATGAAAAGGCAGGAGGCCTTGAGTATGCAAATATTATTTGTTGCTCTAATGCATTTATGGGAAATTTAATTGCATATTGTATTATGTTGGTTATCAATTCATAACCGAGTTAAGTTAGGCGAGATTACTCATGTTGTAACAATGAATGTCATTTGAGATGGTCATGTATGAGGCCATGATGATTTTGGATATGGAAATTCTATAGTGCTATCTAAGTGCATGATGGTTATTCCCTATGTAACTAAGGTTTGGATTGCCACCTTTTTGCCTATGCTAAATAGCACTAATGGATGATGTTCCTAGTGTTGTGTATGGGTTGAAGAGGAAGGTATCCAAAGGATCAAACATGTTGTGGGAAAGGTTTTGGATGGTGTATTGATGCATGGGTCATACCTTCCAACTCACATGGTGGAATACATGACATGAACATATGGTATTCTAGAATCAATGCAATGATGCATTGTGTAGATGTGGCCAAGATTATTGGCACATTGGTTTTATTTACTGATAAGTTTGATTGCCTTATGAAAAGCTTGATGTGTTGATAATGCATGTACAATGAATGCTAGTGTTATTCTAGATAATATGATGAATAGTAGAATGTCATTTTAATGTGAATAATGGTTGGAAATAATTGAATTCTTGGGTAGATACAATTCTGATATTATTTCATGAACTACTAAAATATGCATGAGTGCTAACAATCTTGTTTGGATGCAAGAAAGTTGAGGAAATTGCAGGCATAATGGTCTGAATATGGCGATGATGTATGCCCATATGAAATACTGAAATTTGTTGTCGCAAGAACCGACATAAAAAGCAGAAATCTCATGAGTGGGATTTTTATTTTCCTATATAACCAGATTTGAGAAATTGATAATTGAAAATTGTTACGATATACTAACAATTTGTTTGGTTGCATGGAGTTGAAGAAATTGCAGGAAGAATGCTCTTGGATGTGGCATGGATGTAATCTCGTAGGGAAGACTGAAATCTATTGTTGCAAGAGCCAAACAATTATGAGAAAAAAAAAAGACTCATGTTTGGGAAATTATGTTTTCCTTTGTAAAACAGATTTGAAATTTTATAATTAGATGATGATGTCTCATGTATGCATGTAATGAATATGGGATGGTCGCCACGGGTTATATATTTCTAGTGGAAGTCTAGCAACAAGTTGGCATTTGTCTACGTGAGAACACCTTGGCAAATGATGGATCACCTCAGGAACTGTATAACAATGAAAGGGATGCATGAGCCTAGAGGGTGAGTTGCATTGTCGAAGAACCAAGTTGTCAGGCATGAAGAGTAAACTCTAGTGTGAGTTGCATTATTGAAGAACCAGGTTGTCAGGCCTGAAGAGTGAACTCTAGTGTGAGTTTCATTGTCCAAGAACCAAGTTGTCAAGCCTGAAGAGTAAACTCTTGTGTGAGTTGCATTTTCAAAGAACCAGGTTGTTAGGACTGTAGAGTGAACTCTAGTGTGAGTTGCACTATCGAAGAACCAGATTGTCAGGCCTGAAGAGTGAAATCTAGTGTGAGTTGCACTGTCGAAGAACCAGGTTGTCAGGCCTGAAGAGTGAACTCTAGTGTGATTTGCACTTTCGAAGAACCAGGTTGTCGGGCCTAAAGAGTGCACTCTTGTGTGAGTCGCACTATAACAACAAGGTTTTCGTTGGTTATCTTAGTAATATTTTTCCTAGCAATGAGTCCCTTGAGTTCCCAGTAGTGAGACTCCTAGTTACCTATGCCAAAGAGACCTTCATAAATGAATGGTCCAGCCCGAGGGACTGAGGACAGTGAAGGGGTCACATTCCTTGGGTCAACCTTGATAAATGAATGGTACATTCCTTGGGTTAGCCTTGATAAACAGATGGTACATACCTTGGGTTATCCTTGATAAATGAATGGTATATTCCTTGGGTTGGGTAGGTCAAGAGGAAGAGAGCTAGTGGAAATCAGGATAGATGTAGGAGAATGCCAATGGCTTATGTATATGTTTCGGTCCAAGGTGCCTTTGTATTTGTGATTTTGGGGGTAGGATGTGCCTATGTATGTGTGGTATTGGGGCCAAAGTGCCTATGTAATTTGTTTAGACTGGAATTCCTGTGTGATTTCGGGCCATAGAGATTATATGTTGATTATTGGTCGGGGAGCTCGAATTGTAAAATAAAATTACACATGTAGGGTGTTGTGCACTGAGAGAGGTGAAAAAATAAGAGGGAGGGGATGTAACATCACTAGTTATGATCCCCACAAATTATAATGTAATTGTATAAATGTGAATTAGGTTGGTGAGTCGATGCATTGGGGTGAAGAGCCCATATTGATCTAATGTGGTTGGATGTTGAATTGCATGTTATGAACATTGATTAATTAATAAAAGTAATAATCGTTGGCTGTTATATGAAAGAGATGAAGAATGATGGGGGGCTATGATTCCACAAGAGAGAGGGGTCCAAGGAGGAATTATTCATGGGTATTAATCCAACCCACATTCCTGCAATTATTATCTTTGCGTGTAACCTCCTATTTGATGATTGAGTGTATGAGAGACCAATCATTAAACTCATGTAAGAGGGTGGGTGTGAGTGGTCACATCCCGTAGTTATTGAAGAGCATGGATTGAAGTACAATCATCCTTGTGAAGAGTGTGAGTCAAGCAAGCAAGGAAGAAGAGAAAATACGTATGCAAAATAGAGAAAAAATTTACATGGAGATTTTGGGGCAGCAAATAAAGAGCATAGGGATCGGAAGAGGACCAACCATGGTATACTTGAAGGAATCCATTGTTTGGTTGTGTTATTATGCTGAGAAACAAGCCTATGTGCCTGTAAATTGGGTTGTGATCTTGTGGTGTGATTTTCTGTGGAGAAAATGACTCTGAGCCTTGTGAAGGTTGTTGTGAGAAAATATGAAGCAACTGAGAGTTCCTAGATTTCCCAACCGAGTGATTCCTAGTCAACTGAATGCACTAGTGGCCCTGATAAATGAATGGTACAATCCGAGGGACTATGAGCAGTGAAGGGGGTACACTCCTTGGGTAGTACGGGTTGTGGGGAAGGTGATTCATGGCCAACCAAATGCACTAGTGGCCCTGATAAATGAATGGTACAACCCGAGGGGCTATGAGTAGTGAAGGGGGTACATTCCTTGGGTAGTGAAGGTGTTGGAGGTTTGGAACTGTTGTGAGACTAGAACCTAGGTTTGGGGCTGCTCTGTGTGGAGAGTGGATAGCTAGTGGGTCGGATCTCCTTGTGGACTCATAGCCTCATCTCGAGGGTGGCTTGCTGATGAGAGAAAATGATCAGCAGTGCCTATGCTTGGGAGGTTCATCCTTTGTTTGCATCCAGTTGGTTAATCATTAAGAGATAAGTGTTTATGTTATGTTCCTATGTTAATTATGCTATGTAAATGGCTTATATGAATGTTGTGTGTTTTATTGTTTTCTTGAACAATTATACTCATGTTTAATATATGTTGCTAAATGCATTCAGGACTGTGGTATCAGTCAATTGGTCAATATTGTGTGTGATCTGCAACTGGTAAGCTACAAGAATTTAATTAGTAGTAAATCTTAATAATTTAATGAGTTTCTGCACATAATGTTGCTCACTTGAGCGTTGGGTACGTTACATTATGGTATCAGAGTTGTTAAAGAGAAAAAAAATTCATGGCGTGACCAGCTTTGGTGGTTGGGTAAATTACATAAATATACTTGGATGAACAAGAGGATGGAGTTTGGTCACATTACGACAAGGTTAGATCATTTTCTTATTCACAATTATCTTTTGTTCAAAAACATTCTCATATCCTCCTATATCATCCTATTGGGTGTCTTAGATCACAAGCCTATGTCTTTAACTTTCCAAGAAGTCCAAAATTATGAACCTCTTTTCTTCCACTTCAATCCATTATGGCTTCAAGAGCCAAGAACAATGGACATAATTAAGGAAATGTGGAAAAATCCAACTCAATGATCTCCTAGTTGTGTGTGGGAGGAAACGCTCGGGAAGTTAAATATCACTCTAAAGGAGTGAGCAATAAATCACCTCCTCCACCAATATCAAGAGAGAGTGGATCTCATCAGAAACTGCGGATTCACCAAACCTCCATGAAGACTTAGGAGGTGACCTAGCAGCGAATAGAGGAGGAACGTGTTCTACCTAGGAAGTTGCATTGGGATTTTTGAAAGGAAGAAGAGATTTGGAGATTAAAGTCCATATTTTGTGGCTAAAGGTAAGGGACATACATATTTCCTTTTTCCATAAGCAAGCAAGGGCAAGACAACAAATAAATTTAAATGTACAAGAGATAAAAATGAACATGGGGGAATAATCTCATACTATGAGTCCATAAAATTTATTGCAAAATATCACTTCAAAGGACTATATACAGAAGAGGAAGAAGTGTTACCTGAGGCCTCTCAAGCCATGTTGCAAGGGATTCCCGAATTGGTTAAGTTAGAGTACAATCGGAAGATGTCCAAGAAAATAATGGAGGAAGAAGTGGTGAACGCAATCTGGGGTCTAGATCTAAACAAAGCTTCATGCTCAGATATGTTTACCATCCACTTGTATAGAGTATGTTGGAGTAACATCAAACATGACCTATGTTGAATGTTGAATTGGGCTAGATAGAAATCTTGGAGGTGGAGAAAATTCTTCTTTTCTAGCCCTAATTCTAAAATAACCAGACTTCTTTTCCAAATTTAACCAATTTCTTTATGCAACACCTCTTACAATATTTTGACAAAAATCATAGAAAATCATCTGAAAATTATTCTCCCTAATATAATATGTGAAAGTAAAGGGGGATTTGTTCAAAAAAGGTAGATTACTCACAATATTTTGCTAGTCTAGGAAGTCATCCATTCCAGCAAGTGCAACAATGAAAAAGGGATGATTGTCAAAATTGGCATGGCCAAGGAGATCCTCTTTGTAGATTTGGTTGGGACTCTAGAGGTTGGGGCCCCCAAGGAGGACCCTATAGATTCAAGCAAGGTTATGATCTAATGTTATCCAAGAAAAATTTTCCTCTGAGATCAACCGTATGGAAGTATATATGTGGTAGAGACTGCTTGCCAAAAGTGATAATTTTTTGTTAACTAATGGTTCATAGTAGAATCCTAATTGTGAAAAATATGAAAAGACACGATGTTCAAAGTCTGTTGAGGTGTCCTCTTTGTTGTGTGGAGGATTAAATGACAAATAATCTATGTATGAAATGTCAATTCACAAAACATGTATGGTACCTATGTTTTACAAATCTCGAGAGAAACAAAGAGACTCCATAGGACCGATAATAAATGTTCTAAATATATCACAAAAAATACCAAGGTACATTTGTGAATAAAGATTTGCTAAAAAGGGTATGGCTGGCAATGCCTAAGTTCTTGTGTTGGGAGATCTGGTTGGCAAGAAATAGAGCTACCCCCAAATAAGAACTTCTCCTCCCAAGAGAAATTACATCACAATCTTGTGGACTTATTAATGAAGTTGTCTATTAAAAGAAATTTGTGGCATCACTGTGGTTACATTAAAGGAGGAGGAGGAATTATGGTTAAAATACTTATTGATGGGGGCATAGCCCCACCTAAAATTAAATTAAGTGGACCTCACAATTAGGAAAAACGGTAGTTCGGGTTTGAGTAGGGAGAGTTTCAAGAGTGGCAAACAAGAAGGAAGTAGTTTACCCTATATTTTGACGAGTCTTTGATGGGAAACCCAGGGGAGGTGGGTGCGTGGGGGGGAATCATCATTGATCTTGAAGGGAATCAAAGATTAAGGTTTGCATGGGGGATTGGAGTTGCCACTAACAACGAGGTAGAGGTTTTGGCTTTATATTGAAAGGTTTGATCCAATCCAAAAACATTGGGATTGGTTCTAGTATACCTAGGGAGGTTCCCAATAGGAATGTGGTTATGTATTATCAGTAGAGGCCATTCAATGTAAGGTGGACTAGGTCCACTATATTATTAAATAACGCCCAGTATGGTAGTTAGATATAATAAATAGGTTTTCTAGAAGATTCATTTTCTAGAATGTTCCTAGAAGATAGAGAATGTTATATAAAAAAGTGTAAGCAATGCATTGGAGGATGGTGAAGAATATTTTCGTTGTACAAGCAA
The DNA here is from genome assembly GCA_009831015.1 of Picea engelmannii. Classification (NCBI taxonomy): domain Eukaryota; kingdom Viridiplantae; phylum Streptophyta; class Pinopsida; order Pinales; family Pinaceae; genus Picea; species Picea engelmannii. The sequence goes on from ML795344.1 coordinate 117,917, forward strand.
GGATTGTTTGAGGAGTTTTATCCTTCCATAAGGATTAATATATGGTGTTACCCTACCTCAAGGGTTTCTCTATTTCTTATGTTCAGTACTTTGGTGAATGGTTTGGTTATTCTTGTTGACATTGTGGGTTTATTTTAAGATATATTATCCAATCTATTATGGTACTTAACAATTGGTATCAAAGCGTTTTCCTTGGCCAAAGAAGGGAATACATTTTTTGTTCTTTTGTAGAATTTTTAAAGGAAAAAGGGGGGCGTCACACTTCAAGTTCATATCTGAAACTTTTTTAGCAGAATTTTCCAAAACAAATTGGATATTTGAATTCCTCTCGGAAAAATATCCAATTTCAAAAAACAAATCAGCTGAAACGAAGTCCGGAAGTGAAGTTATCAATGTTTTAAATTTGACAATTTTCAGGGTTTTCCGGAAAACAGTGCGCGTTTTTTTTACAAACCCTAGTTCTCTTTTGGGGGTTTTTCATAGAAAGATATATTTTACAGGGAAATATAATGGCCCTAATATTGAATAAATTTTCAAAGAAGAGAAGTCACTGTGGAAAGAGCATTGGAGAGGTTTGGTCAATTTACAATTACAAGGTGATGTGGTAGGTGGTGGGAATTGCTTGATTATAATATGATAATGACACTCTCCGATAAAGAATTTGAAAAGGTATTTTTAGATACGTGGTCTCATGTTGGAAAGGGGATACAAAAAGTACAAAGGGTTTTTTTTTCCCGCGACAACTCCATATTACAAGTTCATGGTTGTATTCATAAATAAAATATCATTGTTTCTATTAACCCCAGTTGCCAGCAAAATTTTATCAATGTTTAATTGGTTAATAGATTGCAATTCCAATAAAGAATATTCAAAGCAAATAGGTTGAGGGTGAAAATTTTCAAATTGTTAAAGATTTGAAGATTACCATGGATAAATATGTGTTGCATTCATATTTTTATGCTATGGATATGGATGAAGTGGATATTGTTTTTGGATGTCCTTGAATAGAATTAGTGGGTACCATTAATATTAATGTGCAAAATAAGTTTTTAAAGTTTTGGTAAAAGAAAAACAAAATCACATTGCAAGATGTGCCTCTTAGTAAGAAATATGGGCCCACGGAGGCCATTAAAGAAGTTATTGTCGGGTTTGAAGTTGAATTAGGGGCAGAGCCTACAGAAGGAGATGAAACAAAACCACGAGAATGACACAATTAGGAAGCTAAAGAGGTCATTGACTCAAAGGCACAATCTGTTGCAGATTTAAAGAAAAAAGAACAAATTCCTACAGTTGTTGTATATCAACATCCACATCATATAGAGAAACAACAGTCATCAAGGCAAGGGCGTGAGCATCAATACATTTATGCACCAATAGGGAACCATAAGGGAAACCAATCAAGAGGTGCATGGAGGCCTACCAGCACTACAGAAAGACATCATGCTAGAGAACCAATATCATGGCAACACTTGTAGGATGTGGATCAAGATCAAGGTGGCAAGGAAGAAGTTGGACATCATGTTCGTCTTCCATTAGGATGGATGGATGGTCGTACTTGGTAAAAGTTGGTTACATTGCTTAGTCGATCATATTGTATGTTTTATTCCTGTGTTTCGAGGATGAAACATGTGAAGGGGGATGGAATGTAGTATACCTAGGGAGGTAATATGAGGTACCTAGGGAGGTACCCAATGGAAATGTGGTTATGTATTATTAGTGGATGTCATTACATATAAGGTGGATTAGGTCCACTATATTATTAAATAAGACCCCACTATGGTAGTTAGATATAATAAATAGGCTTTCTAGAAGATTCCTTCTCTAGAATGTTCTTAGACGATAGAGAATGTTATATAAAGAAGTGTAAGCAATGTATTGAAACATAGTGAAGAATATTGTTATTGTACAAGCAAAGATTGTTTGAGGAGTGCATTCCTTTCATAAGGTGAATATATATGGTGTTACCCTACCTCAAGGGTTTTATCTATTTTCTTGTGTTGAATATTTGGTGAATGGTTTGGTTATTCTTGTTGAGATTGTGAGTTTATTTTAAGATATATTATCAAATCTATTCAGGTATTTAACATTCAAGCATTATACAACTCATGCACTACCACTTAATGCCAAAAGACATCATCTTAAGTGCGGTTATCCAAAGGGCACAAGCAATGGTAGAAAAATACGATAGTATTAAGTTCTAAGAGGTATTAAGAGTTCATGATCCCTTAGTAGACTATAAGGCTAATGAAGCAATGGAAATTGAAATGGGAAAAATCAAGATAAATGGAGTGAGGGGGAAGGGACTTCAAACAACTCGTCTCCCATGAAATTTGTTTGAAAGACACCTTGTTAATGGACACGAGTTGGAATGACATGTGGTGCATGGTGAGGTGGGCAAAGAGATGGGAATTAAGACACTCATTAACAAGAGTACCATCACTTCCCATTTCACTTGCATCAAATTATATTTTGGCAGTCAAGATGGGATGGTAGGGTAAATGTGGGTTTAATGGCAAAGAATGCAGGTTCATGTTCTTTTGTTTATGTTTTTTGTGTGTAGATCTATATGAGGGAAGGAAAGATTTGGATTTATTTTTCTTGGCATGGTTTATGATCCTCCATCTTGGGTTTGCATAGTATGGCTCGCCGAGAAGTTGGGGTTCCTAAAGCATCTACTGGAGAGGAATTGGTTTGGCCTGGAGTTGCGAATTGGTTCATACTTTGGTGGAAAGAAATTGGCTTAGCCTCTTTTGGCAACATGGATAATTTCCACGGTGACTTGGATCGTTGTGCTCTTTGTGAAACAAGAGACCCGAGGAAGGGTTTCAGGAGATGTGAGCACTAATTGATTAAGACTTGGAAAGATTTATCTTTATTTGTCTAAAGGTGGGAAGGATGGAAAGAATATTGGCAATACAAAGTCGTAGTGGAAACCCATAAGATTAATGGGTTTGTCATAATCATTCACAAGCAACTTGAAGCTCAAAAGAAAAAGAAAAATGATTCCATAGCATATATGGAGAGAAACAACAAGAATTCTGCAATTTAAGAATCCAAGTTTGATTCCTTGCATGAAAAAGTATCTATGGTAGCAGCCGAGACACGATTTGTTGAGAGGACTTGGCAATCCTGCCTTCCCCTCCCCCTCCCTCTCCCCCCTCTCAAATGCATCCATAGACGCATTCAGATGTTAGACTGAAAGAGGAAGATACAATGCAACAAGGCCAATGCCTAGAGGGGAATAGTATACAAGTAGAATTCATAGGTATACAACTAAGATAGTATGTCTAGAGGGGAATAGTATACAAGTAGAATTCATAAGTATACAACTAAGATAGTAGGGCTAGAACAACTACTAGAAACAAATTTTGGAATTTCTAAATTTTAT
>ML795344.1:122513-133899 GCA_009831015.1 Picea engelmannii
TCCTCCTCAGTCTGCGTCCTGTAGCCCCTTTTCTTTCCCTCCCCTAACTTGGGAAGTCTTTTCAGTGTACTTTGGAGAGCTCTAGGGCATGGAAGAGAAAACTGGAGCTAGGCGAACATGTTCAGCATGACGTCTAGAATGTACTAGGCATTAACTCCAGGCAAAGTGAAGGATCCCAGCATCATAAGCGATCATGGCTCCAATTCGTGGCAAATCCTGGGAAATTGGTTAAGTTCCCTGAATCAAATGAAGATGAGGGAGCATATCATAGCAGGAGCGGTCCACCTTGCTGGCAAGACCATTCCTGCGAAAAACAGAGCTGTGTCTACTCCTCGTAAGCGCACTGGTACCTGGTTTTTTTAGTTGGATAAAGCAGGAAATTCAAGCAAGATGAACAGGCAAACATCGAGAACGGTTCTAGTGGAAGAACATGAAGAGCTGGTAAGCACGGTCCAGACTCTTCAATTGTAGCTCAAGGCTCTCTCTACACAGGTTCTTTCAATCACGAAGATTACCATCTAGCATAGGAGCGAACAACAGCTAAACAGGGACGAGTGTGAAGTGCTCAGACAATAAATAGAGGCGCTCAAATCTGTGGTCGGGCCTGCGTCACCCACTCCCTCCCAAAACACTTATATCTCATATGAGGCCTCTTCTCCAAGACTGCGCCCTCAATTGGACCTTAACCTAAGGCCTCCAACAGAGGCAGACTCCACCGCACCAGACCATAACATAATTTAAATGTATGCAGTGTTTTTTCATGCTACTACTAGGTACTTTCTGCATGGTTTTTACCATCGATACTCAAATAGGCTTTAGTGTTTTAGTTAGCGCCACCCCTGCTCTCCATTTCCTTCTTGGAGAATTCAGGCGGGTGCAGCAGCAACGTTTTAATATATTTTTACCTAATTTTTGTTAAAAAAGAAAAATAAATTAATAAATTAATTTAAATTTATAAAAAATATAAAATAATAAATAATTTTAATTTTTTAAAAATTAAAATATTAAAATTTTTTACATAATTTTAACAATAAAATTAAGAAAATTTATTAACACATCCAAAAATACAAATTACCTATAAACAAAATACTAATTTAATAGTTTATCAATTTTTTATTTAAATGTTTACATATAACTCATTCCTATATAAAATAAAAAATAAAAAATAAAATAAAATAAAAAACCATTTACTTGTTTACACACAACAACAAAAAAATTATGGATAAAAATCCGAAACTTTTAATAATGCTCCTCACAAATGAGGATACATCTAAACAACAAATGAGGATATATTTATAAAAAATATAAAATAATAATATATATTTTTTAATTTAAATATTTAAAAATTTTACATATTTTTAATAATAAAGTTAATAAAAAATTAAAAATTTATTAACACATCCAAAAATAACAAATTACCTATAAACATAATAATAATTTAATAATTTATCAATTTTTTTTATTCAAATGTTTACATATAACTCATTCCTTAAAAAAATCATTTACTTGTTTATACAAGTCATCAATACTTCTAAATATAATTTATCTATAAAAATCAAAAAACTTTTAATAATGCTCATCACAAATGAAAATGCATCTACACAAACATCCATCCCATAACTTGAAAATAACTTATTCATAAAAATCCAAATCCATTAGCAATACTAAATAAAAATAAGAACATATTTAAACAAACGTCAATCTCATAACCCCAAATCCTTCCATAAATTAAAAACAACCAGAATTGAGATACAACACAACATCTCACTATAGTAGGAATAAATGAACATTTATACTATTTAAGAAAACACATTATTATTCCAAATAAATGGAAGACAATTATTTGGAAGGATGAATATTATTTTAAATAAAATATTATAATGAATTTCAAACAATAATATTTAGAAACATAATTAGTGCATTATATTTGGTAATAATAAGGAACCTCCTACCATGTGCTGGTCGGCACACCGTCCGCCTATTAGACACAGTGTAAGAATTATAAAAACTAACCCTAAATATTCCATTCGTAATTGCCTACAGAGAACTGTAAAACTCCCCGGTGATCAAAGTGAGCATGTTACCACCGCCCAGAAATTATTGCGATGACTATTTCTCAACCAGTGCAACGACAGAAGCTATGGTCTGCGGGCCCTTAACTAAATCTATTGTTAATAAATGCATATATTTGCGGGCCCTTAACTAAATATTTTACTATTTCTATTTCTCTGCGGACTCGCCGACGCGACTTCGTCGGACGGATTGCAGAAAAGCCATTGCAGGCACCACATATCTGACATGGCCCCAATTAAATATATTATACGAGTGTTTGCCCAACGGACCATTTAAATTAACTTCACACGGCCCATCTCTATCGGGAAAAAGAGGTGATATTTACTGGCCATCACCTTTTCCAACACATGAAAAGATTAACCAGCCACAGAATTGATGCAACATACTACACTATTGATGTGTATTTTATTAATATGAATATGTATAGCTACACAATATGGTTATGCAACACACTACATTATTAATGTGTATTTTATTAATATGAACATGTATAGCTACACAATATGGTTATAAGAGGTTACAGAGTTATCAATTTCTGCGGTAAATTAACTAACTAACTAGTTAAGGATGTAATTAGGTATTTTCCTTAACACTCTCCCTTAATTACATCCGGGAAAAACTATCACTATCACCAATGCAATTTTGCCTATCACCAGCATCCAATGCAAAAATGTAATAGACTTCACACTCCCCCTTAAACAAAACTTGGTCCTGACTCTGAGATTAATATCTCACATTTCCCCTGTTAATCGAAGATTCAAAAATGTAATAGACTTCACACTCCCCCTTAAACAAAACTTGGTCTTGACTCTGAGATTAATATCTCACATTTCCCCTGTTAATCGAAGATTCAAATTCTTCAAGATTCAAGTTAGCATACGAGTAGACACCCTTGTATCTACCAAGTGGACTTCAAACCACATTCATTTACCAAAGTGGACTTTATGCCACATTCATTCACCAAAGTGGACTTAATACCACATTCCTTCTGGCCAACGCCTCAAGCTGCTCAAAACCAGAGATAGTTGTGATGTATCATGGTCAGTGCTTCATGCTGCTCAAAACCAAGGATACATGCTACATGATCACATATTGACCTATGTAGGCCTGATTTAATCAGGGCTTACTGAACATAAGGAACACAGTTTGCATATAGTTGTGATGTATCATGGCCAACGATTCATGCTGCTCAAAACCACTGATACATGTTACATGATCACATATTGACTATGTAGGTCTGATTCAATCAGGTCTTACTAAACATGGGGAACAAAGCTTGCCTATAGCAAAGCTCACAACTTCTTACAAATGGGACCAAAAAACTTACTGGAGTGTCTACTGGGGTGTCGGGTACAACCGAACATGTACCCCTCAAATTACAACAATTCATTTCTTATGTATTTGCTGATGAATGAAAAAACCAAAAATTTAGTTATATTTTGTTGCATGTCTCTGCCCATCTATTCATTTCTTATGTATTTGCTGATGAATGAAAAAACCAAAAATTTAGTTATATTTTGTTGCATGTCTCTGCGCATCTTTCTTCTTTGCGACTTTCTTTGTCAAAGATTCTTGCTCTTCAACAATAGAAGAGGCAAATCCTTGGAAGCCTCGATTTTCTTTCTTGTAGACTATTTGCTCCATGACTTTTCTTTCTTGTAGACTATTTGCTTGCTCCATGACGACTCTTCTTCATCTATCGGCTTTGTTGGTTTGGTTGGAATATGCTTCTTTGATTCATATAACTTCTTATCTCTTTGCAACTCTCTTTACAAATGCCAAAATAAATCTCATCACCATCCCTAACATCTTTTTTCTCTTGAATTTACAACATCTTTTTTCTCTTGAATTTACCTTCGTCTTGGATTTCTTTATTCTCCTGTCATTTGTTAGAGTAGCAAATTCTAACAAAATAACACCACCTCCATATTCACCTTCATATTGAGGTCGTGAATCTCAATACAAAAATAATAATCCAAAAAACTTTAGTAACACTTCCAAACCATTAACAATACTTCTAAATAATTTTTCATTATTACAAAGAAAATAAAATCTTTCTTTTCCAACACTTTCTTTTAATATTTGTAAATTATGAACCCAAGAAAAAAAAATAAAAAAAAAATACCTTCATCCACTTCTCTTTCACGGAAGTTTAGGGATGTTTCTTTTCTGTCTTTTTTACATCGCTGTAAATTTCTTTACCGTAGTGACTCCAAGGTCATTCGGTCAATCTCCACAATGGTTCTTCCACCCAACCAACTGATCTTTCACGGAGGTGTACACAACTTCGTACTTCCTCCTTGTAATGATTTCCAATCATTTTTAATATATTTCCTTTTTAATATATTGCCCGGGACTTACCATGATCGACGCTCACCCATTTTTCATAGAAGTTTTAAAAGCATAAATAAATGGAAATGAGCTTTACCAAATCGCGGCGGATGGGTTCTTGGTGAAACAAATAATGACATACTTGGACTACGCATTTTCCACCGAAATTTTTTAACACAACAATTCCCCTGCTTCGCTGTGATGCTCTTCATCATTGAGTTTCCTTCCTCTGCTATAAAGTAGTAGTAGATTGAATCCTCTTTTCTCAAAGGAGAGATAATTTCATAACCCTGGGTTCGGGGCCCTCCAGTGTTGGAGTGAGGCCCAGACATGTTCTAACACTATGAAAAGATTAAGTAGTGACAGAATTGAAGCAACATACTACACTATTGATGTGTATTCTATTAATATAAACATGTATAGTTACACAATATGGTTACAAGAGGTTACAAAACTACACTATTGATGTGTATTCTATTAATATAAACATGTATAGTTACACAATATGGTTATAAGAGGTTACAAAGTTACCAACTCTTGTAACGATAAACTAACTAACTAATTAAAAATATAATTAGGTATTTTCCGTGTAAACAATATGATGTAAGCATCTTTATATTTTATTAGATCCTTTGAAAAGAGGAAACGAATAATCCGGACAAATTACATGCCAAACAGAGATGTACAGAGAACCGAGTTCTAACGCAAATTGAATGTCTTGTATATGTGGCATTCATATGGCCTCATTTCACGCGATGAATTTTGTACTGAAAATTGTTGAAACCACATTTTCTATTGTTGGAATCGTGAATTTGATTATTTGAATGTATTCAGGAACTCATTCTAAATAGTTGGTTCCATTCAATTTTTCTGTGTTTTTAAAGTTATATGTTGTAAAAATATAACTTGTACTCTCTGTTAATATGGAGATAAGGTTTATACCCGTGGGTTCATAATTTTTCGTGTAACAACAAAACCTCTATCGAAAAACCAAAAATAAAATCATTTCACAATTTCCACTATTTGTTGCCAGTTGCTTTATACACAGAATAAAATGAAAATAAAATAAAATCATTTCACAATTTTCAATATTTGTTGCTTTAGAGGCAGAGTAAAATGAAAATAATGGTTCTACCAAAGTAGGGTAGGGTAGGGACAATGAATGTAGAAATAAGATTATCCATACCCATCATAATTCACATTATGTGATTGTATTGTGTATATTGTGAGGTCTCTAAGCTTTTTATGAAAAGGACGTGATTATAATTGAGAATGCAACCATGAAAGCATGATAAAAATAGACAAATAACCCTAAATAAAATGGAAATGTTTCTTATCAAAGTAGAAAGTAGGGACAATGACTGTAGAAATAAGGCGATCGGATCCATCATAATTCACATTATATGATGTGTTGTTTATATGGTGAGGTTTCTAAGTTTTTTTTTTTTTAATGAAAAAGACATGATTAGAATTGAGAATGCAACCATGAATGAATGATAAAAATTGACAAATAACTCTCTGAAACATCTAAGTATACTATTTTCTGAATTTAAAGATATAATTAGATTACAAAGAACACAAATTATATGAGTAGAACATTAAGATGAAAAAGGACTTCCTTATAAAAGATGGTTGTTATATTATTTTTTGCACTTTAATTTTTATTCTAGGTACTTGGTTCCAACTTTATGTTATTATTTTTTTTTTGCATTTGTTAGATGATTACTTATAGTTATGAGGGGGACATCAATGGGAGATGGGCGTGGTAAGTATGGGTACTATAGTTTCATCAAGAATATATTATGATTTTTAATTTAACATACAATTTTTTTTTCACAGAGGGGAATTGGTAATCACATATCATAGTATCCACCAACTTATTACAGATCAAGGGTTCAACTCCTCTCACCACCACTATAACCCTCCCTAGCCTCAATTAGAAATGGCACAAAGAAGTGGATTGATGCACCTAATTGGGGTAGAAACGAGGTCTCCAACTCCCAAACACTCATATGAGACTCCCATGTTAGTGATTTAGCACAGAGGTTAGGAAGAAGGTGATGATGTGTACTTATACACTTAATTTAGTGAGGAGGTTAACAAGGTCGGTGTGTTCTAGGAATAGCTAACAAGGTGTTACAATTGTAATTAAAGTATATATTGTCTTCATTGCAAAAGCCTTATGCTCATGTAGCTCTACCTATGTCAACAAGTTAGCAAGGATTCCTTTGGCTAGGTGGCAAATCTGAAATTGGTAAGAGAGTTACTCTTATGCTTAGGACTACTTTATCATATCAATGTTTTTGCTCCAACTCTAGGGTGTGCAAACCTCATGGGATATTGTTAAAATATATGTAATGATGTTTTAAGCTAAGTGTATTTGGTTACATTCTCTCTTCAGTTTTGAAGAAATTAAGTGTAACAATATTATAGCTAACTCATTTGAATTGGTATTGTATATGTGGTACATGATTTATGGTTCATATTCTTTTGAGTGTATTGAATTGTAATTATGTTATTCTTGTTAAACAGTGACAACAAATTCCTAGGATTAGGATTTCAGATCCTATAATACAGCGTTGGTTGTAACCAATAGGATCAAGTTAGAATTTAGTTATGAACGCATTCAATAATTAGTTTCTAATGTACATTGCTATAAATTGATGTATGCATGTAGAGGTTGAGTGTGAGAGGAGTGAGTGAGCTGATGTAATCTCCATGATCTGAATAATAAGACAACCGATACCTCTGCTTGGTGGATGTAGCCCAACGTTTGGGTGAACCACGTGAAATCTATGTGTTTCTTATCTGCGTGTTTATTGTTTGTCTTATGTGAATTGTGTTTTCCGCATTTGCAATTCTAACAAGTGGTATCAGAGCTTGAGGAGGCCACGCATTAGTCAAATTTCGTGAGGAGGTTGTAGACTGGAAAGACTTCGCTGAAATTTTGAGGTTGTTTATTGTTCTTCGATCGTTGGAAGATTGAAAGGGAGCATTGATTTTGACATCAACGTTGGGCACCCTGCTGGATGGGAGCGTCGATGTGGTGGTTACTTACACGGTTTTCCATCAACGTCGGGCTAGCTACATAAAGGGAGCATCGATACACACCCATTCATAGTCAAGGAGCGCTAGCACTCCCCCCTCCACACTCAAGGAGCGCTCCACCATCAAACTCGCACTCACCTTCAATTGTCCAAGGAACGTCGATCTCCTTTAATTATTTTGTAGGGTATGTAAAACGTGAGGTGAATGATTCTCATGGGCATCTTATTTATGAGGTGAAAAAGGCTATTTAACTCATGGTCACGATGTTGTCTTATTATGCATGGTCGTGAGGTGAATTTGTATTATATGCATATTATATTAAATGCATAAATTCAAGTGGTGAATTTTTTAAAAAGTAAATCTTTTTAATAAGAAATTTTTATTAATTATTAAAGGGTTTTTTGGGTCAAACTTTTTTTAAAATTATTGTTCAACATTGAGTAAAATCATTCCTCAATATAAGGGCCTTGGTTATTACAAGACAGTGGTGTTTTTTGGAATGTTTCCTCTAATGGAAAAGATGCATAGTGCTAAGTTTGAAATTGAGAAGTTCAATGGAAAGATCAATTTCGAGATCTGGAAGGTTAAGATGCACGATATTCTCGTGCAACAAGGCATGGTGAAGGCGCTTTTGGGAAAAGCAAAGCAACCCACGACCATAATAGATGATGACCGGGATGAGATGGATGCAAGAGCACTGAGTGCCATACGCCTGTGTTTGGCCTGTTGGGTATGTGTTATATTCTTTGCACGGTGGAGCCCCCCGCGCGGGGGTCCGGGGGCAGGTTTAGGTGGTTTTTCGGCACATGGTTTTTGTCGATGGTTTTCTATTTCTGGTTAAGGAATTAGGGTTTTGGACTAATTCGGGTCATTGGGTTAGGGTTTTGGATGCCGCTGGATCCTATATGTATATTGTATTGTAAACAATGTATCACAATGAATAATATAGAATATGTTGGTTTTCCCGGTTTGGGTTTCCAGGGGAAAAATCTCTATGTAATGTTTGTATTTGTCATTGTATCTTTTCTATTCTTTTTTTGAATATCTGTTTGCAGTAGATATTGTACAAGGTTAGAATTTGCATGGCCAATGACGTATTGTTCAACATTATTACAGAGAAGACAACAGTCAGTTTGTGGTCAAAGTTGGAAAGCCTGTACATGACGAAATCCTTGACGAACGGGATCTTCCTGAAAAAGACAATTGTACAATTTGCGCATGAAGGAAGGCACGAAGATACCTGATCATTTAAATACTTTTAATACTCTTTTAGTCAAGTTGACTAACATGGGAGTGAAATTTGAATCTGAAGATAAGGCAATTACATTATTGTGTTCTTTGCCCGCGTCATGGGATCATTTTGTTACCCCTATTAGTTTCAGTTCAACATAAAGTATTGAATTTGATGATATTGTTGGAGCTTTACTTTATGAGGAAACAAGGAAGAAATCCAATCTAGAAACCTCTACATCTGAGGCAATGATGGTCGAAGGCAGACCTAAAGAAAGAGGACACGGTCAAAGGGATTTCTCTCGATCAAAGTCGAAGGGAAAGAAGAGCAATCTTAAGTGTTGGTTTTGTGGCAAATCTGGACACCTGAAGAAGGATTGTTGGAAGTGACAACAAGCCTCCAAAGAAGACCCTCCAAAAGAGACGAAGGAAGCAAATGGAACCAAAATAGGTTCAGCAACAGGTTCAGGTATGACTGGTGAAGTTTTATCAATTGGTATTGGTTCACGTCATGATCAACAGTGGTTATTATATTATGGTGCTTCAAACCACATGTGTATTCATAGACACTAGTTTATTACTTATCATTCTATAGATGATGGAATTGTTTACATAGGAAATGATATATCATGTAAAGTTGTGGGAATTAGTAGCATTTGAATTAAGATGTTTGATGGAACTGTTAAAATACTAATTGATGTGAGACATGTACCTAAGCTTAGGAAGAACCTAATTTCTTTGGGATTCTTAGACACTAGAGAATATAAGAGTATTGTTCAAGGTGGAGTTATGAAGGACTACAAAGGAATCCTACTCGTTATGAAAGCAAAGAAGGTTGGTAACATGTTTCTGTTAAAAGGAAGAACTGAGTCAGATCATGCGTATCTGAGAACGACAGTGATTCTGTTTGACTGTGGCATCAACGGTTGGGCCATATGAGCGAACAAGGATTAAAGGTATTATCTGATCGCAAGTTACTTCCTAGTCTAAAGTCTTTAAAGTTAGATTTATGCAAGCATTGTATTTATGGAAAACAGAATAGGCAGAGATTTAAAATCTGAAGACACACAATTAAAGGAATCCTTGATTATATCCATTATGATGTTTGGGGGCCATCCCCTACTATTTTGTATGGAGGATCATCATATTTTGTAACTTTTATAGATGATTTCTCTAGAAAGGTGTGGATCTATATGTTGAAAAGAAAGGTTGATGTATTTAATGTTTTCAAGCAGTTTAGAGCTTTAGTGGAAAAGAGCACTGGTAGATCCATTAAATTTTTAAGAACTGATAATGGTGGTGAATTTACGTCAATGGAGTTTGAGAATTATTGCAAGGAATTTGGGATCGATAGGCATAAAACCATTGCATATACTCTTCAGCAAAATGGAGTTGTTGAACACGTGAACATGACTCTTCTAGAGAGAGCAAGGAGGAACTGTGGGCATAACCAATAACTACAACCTGTTATCTGGTGAATTGATCACCATCAATAGCAATAGAGTGAAAAATTCCAGAAGAGGTATGGACATGTCATCCTTGTAACTATTATAATCTTAAAGTTTTTGGTTGTGAAGCATATGCTCTAATTCCGATTCTAAATTAGATCCAAAATAAAAAAGGCTTATCTTTGTTGGATATGGTGATGGTATTAAGGGGTACAGGTTGTGGGATCCTACTACCCATTAACAGAGATCACCATTTACAGAGATGTAATATTTGATGAATCACCATTAACAGAGATGTAATATTTGATGAATCATCTATCATCAAATCAGATGTAGATGTTCAAATGAAATAGGAAGAAGCACCAAAGTATCAACAAATTCAGTTTGAAACTAATGAAGGTGAACATGAACAAGTTTCAGAAGATGTTCATGAAGAGTCTCTTGCAGCAGAGGAAGACATGGTTGATGATGACAGTCAACAGATTGTGGATGAGCCACAAACTTCCCTAAGGAGGTCTACACGGGTCAAAAATCCTCCAAGAAGGTATGATGATTTTGTTTCGTCAGTTTCTTTAAGTACTAATGATGATGAACCTTCGTGCTACTAGGAAGATGTGAAGGGTTATAACATTGATAAATGGAAAGAAGCGATGAAGGATGAAATGAAGGCATTAGAGAGGAATGCTACATGGGACCTGGTAGAACTTCCAAGAGACAGAAAAACTATAGGTTGCAAGTGGGTCTACAAGTTGAAGAAGGGTGTTGATGATAAGGTGGAAAGGTACAAAGAAAGGTTGGTTGCGAAAGGATATTCTTAGAAAGAAGGTATTGACTTTCATGAGATTTTTTCACCAGTAGTAAAGACTGTTTCAATTTGAATTGTGTTAGCATTAGTTGCATTGCTTGATTTGGAGTTGGAGCAACTAGATGTTAAGACTGCTTTCTTACATGGAGATTTGGGTGAGGAAATTTACATGGAACAAATTGAAGGGTTTGTTTAGAATCGCAGCAAGAAATGTTTTTGCAGGCTCAAGAAATCATTGTATGGTCTGAGGCAGTTGCTCAAACAATGGTACAAGAAATTTGACTCTTTCATGGTGAGCCAGAACTATACAAGGAGTGAGTATGATCATTGTGTCTACTTTAAGAAATTGAATAATGTCATATTCATTATCTTAGTATCGTATGTTGATGATATGCTTTTAGCAAGAAAAAGCATAACTGAGATCAACAGGTTAAAGGCTCAGATGGCTAGG
>ML795344.1:143547-169475 GCA_009831015.1 Picea engelmannii
AGCCCACTTGGGATTTCTTTGTGGATGCGGTAAAGGAACAGTATTACCCTGTTGGAAACTATGAGGACCAGTAGATGAGATGGACCACACTGCAACAAGAGAGGGGCCAAGAAGTGTCAGAGTTCACTAATACTTTCCACACCTTGCGCACCAAGCTAGGTATCAAAGACTCTGAGCGATATTTTGTTCTAAAATACTGTAGGGCTCTACACAGATACATCCAAACTGAAATGGATTTTCTGGATATCTCATCACTCGGTGTTGCTTATTGATATGTTGTTAAAATCGAGCAGAAATTTAAGCACCAAAACAAGCGGGATTTTGGGTCTGCAAATATGCAACAACAAAAGTATGATAAAGACGACCCTAACAAATAGCCTCCCGAAAACCAGTCCAAGCCACGGGAAAAGAAGGGTCACGGAAAGATGAAGAAGGACACCAAAAAATGGTGCAATTTCCACAAAATCCCTTGGCACAACACCGATGAATGTCGCTCAAAACAGTCATTGGTGGTCGAGATCAAAGACAAGGAGCCAAACCCTCATTCAGAATTCGATTCAGAAAATGTTTATAAAAGACAGATCATCGACGCAAATCCCACTGCTATTGTCGTGACCGTAACAATTCAACCAGAAGAAACAACATATACTAAAGTGTGAGAGCACCTTTTTCATTCACAGATGTGGGTGAAGGGGACCTCGCTGCATTTTATTGTTGATAGCGGAAGCCAAAAGAACCTCATATTAGGAGAGTTCGTCAAACAATTGGGATTGTCGACAACACCACAACCGTAGCCATACAACATCGGGTGGCTTCGCCAGGGACGAGCTCTTTGTGTCAGCTAGTAGTGTCTATTGTCATACAACATCCATACCTTCAAGGATGAGGTATTATGTGATGTTGCCCCGTCGGATGTCTGTGATGTTCTCTTGGGCCAACCATATATGTGGAAGTGCCATGCTATTTATGAGTCTCGACCCCGTAGTGTCATTGTTACTATGAGGGGTCATCTCTACATAATACTAGAGGTAATTATGACTATTGTCCCACCTAAACAATGCCACAAGGTAGTATCTCATACTACAAAATTCAGCTTCTTCACAATCTGTTCAAAAGGTGAATAGAAGGATACTACAACTACTACAACCTCGACCCAAGCACCTTCTACCCAAAAGAAGCGGGTCGACAAGACTGCAACAAAGAAAAAAGATTCCTTCTGCACATAGACATCTCATGTAGCCCAGTTGGTTGAAAATATCCAACCCCGCCAGCAACAGGTTCGGGACAACCTTCCACAAACCAAGCAGTGCGACGTCTCCAACAAGGCAAGCAGTACACCAAGATTTAGTGACAGGCACTGTTTTCCCCTCTCCCCCTGGAACACACCACAATGGAGACCATTGCTTCCTAAGGAGGGAGGAATGATCCAGGTGGATATC
Source organism: Picea engelmannii (assembly GCA_009831015.1). Classification (NCBI taxonomy): domain Eukaryota; kingdom Viridiplantae; phylum Streptophyta; class Pinopsida; order Pinales; family Pinaceae; genus Picea; species Picea engelmannii. Next base: position 144,987 of record ML795344.1, read on the forward strand.
GGTGGCCACCCACCTATTCCAACTAGCTCATTTTGGCAGTTTCAGTTTGGCAATTTTGTTCTTAGTTTTCGAGTCCCAAACTTTCAGGGTCGTTTTGAGGCCCTAAACAACGTTTTGAAGGCTCGCTATAGTAAGAATGTAGATGAAGTTAGGGTCTAATGGCAACATGTGTAGTCCTCGGATAGACCTTTACAAAGAGCTAGTGTGCGCCCCAAACGGAGATCATATGCCAAAGTTACGCCCCCGGGAAGTTGATACACCAAACTACCCAAAACAGGGTCCACAAAATTGTTGGTTTTTCATCTTCTAGGTTTAGGGTTTTGGATTTTCTTTATGTTAAAAATGTCTTTAGAACCTCATTGTAAATCATCTTATTGTGAATGTGAGTAGCCATCACATCTCTTCTCATAGATAATCTACCACCATTCTAGCGAGTCTTTCACTCTGTATTTTTACAGTCTTTGTACATTTTCGCTCATTAATAGAAATTGTGTATTAATTTATCTCTGTATTTATGGTTGCATCTCTGATATATTTATGTTATATTGTTGGATATCCGATACATATCTGTACATTTATTTATTATATCTCCGCTCTCATTTCGTGCCGAAAATAATCTGGATCATTAACAAATCTGATCCAAGATCTAGAATGTATGCATGCACAATAATATATGTGGAAGTGGATTTAGAAAAGAGATACTTGAAGCAATAACGTTGTCTATGGATAATTGGTTAAATTTGTAAAAGTTAGATTATGAAAAACTTCCTTCCAAGTGTAAATCTTCTCATGAATATGAGCATTTTGCCAAAGATTGTGAAGTAGTAGTAAAGGAGCAAGCACACGCAGATCAATGGAAACAAGTAAAGAATATTATTGTAAACAAGCAAGCAACTTCTTCCTCAACAATGGCTCAGAGAGGAAATTTGATCCCTTTGTTGCACTAATATGTTATCTTGTCTCCTCCATAATTTCTCCCCAATGGATTGACTTCTCTATCCTCTTACTCGATCGTGCCTACCCCTCCCTCGAATCCTTACCCCTCAAGCTTTTCTTTGACTCATTTTGTATTCATCGAGGGAATCTATAAAGTTTCACAAGCCTGAATCAAACCTTGAATCTCTACATGTGGATAAGGAAATATCCTTAGAAAAATCCCCCTCTCAACCAAGCAAGATGATTGCCCATAATAAGGTCGAGCAACATCAAGAGGAAGAGAATATGAAAGAAGAAAGAATCCCAAATAAACCTAGGAGGAAAACTCTCAAGGAAAAGAGGGAAGAAACCATAAACAAAGAAAAGAATATGGGAACCTAAGCATCAATATAATCGGTGATGGGAGTAACACTTAGCACAAGGGGAGCATCGGGAGGTATTTGTACTCTAAGAGATAGAAACATATTTCAAGAAGTGCATAGTTAGGCCACCCAACGTTAAATACTTACTAGCCTTGTCCACAGAATCACGGGAAATAGTTGCATATGTACAATATACATGCTTGTGTCCTTACCGAGAAAAGAAAGAGTGTTGGAATTCTCTAAGTGAGATGGGAGAATCAACCTTCATTCAGAACAATGTCTTAGTCGAGGACTTTAATATGGTATTGACTGTTGAAGAAAAGGGGAGGCAATGATATCAAATACCATTTTCAAGAGCAGGTGGAGTATTTGATCACAAATTAGGACTTAGTAGACATCAAGCCAAAAAAGGGAAGTATACTTGGATGAACAAAAGGACGGGGTTTAGTCACATTACGGCAAGGTTAGATCATTTTCTTATTCACAATGATCTTTTGTTGGAAAACATTCTCATCTCCTCCTATATCATCCTATTGGGTGTCCTAGATCACAAGCCTATATCTTTAAATTTCCAAGAAGTCCAAAATTATGACCCTCTTCCCTTCCACTTCAATCCATTATGGCTTCAAGAGGCAAGAACAATGGGCATAATTAAGGAAACATGGAAAATCCCAACTCAAGGATCTTCTAGTTGTGTGTGGGAGGCAAATCTCAGGAAGTTAAAGCTCACTCTAAAGGAGTGAACAAGAGATCACTTCCTCCCCCAATATTAAGAGAGAATGGATCTCATCAACAAATTTGGATTCACCAAGCCTCCATGAAGACTTAGGAGGTGACCTAGTAGCGAATAAAGGAGGAACGTGTTCTACCTAGGAAGATGCATTGGGATTTTCGAAAGGAAGAAGAGCTTTGGAGATTAAAGTCCAGAGTCTGTGGCTAAAAGTAAGGGACATACATATTTCCTTTTTACATAAGCGAGCAAGGGCAAGACAACAAATAAATTTAAATGTACAAGAGATAAACATGAGCATGGGGAAAGAATCTCATACTATGAGTCCATAAAATCTATTGCAAAATATCACTTCAAAGGACTATATACAAAAGAGGAAGAAGTGTTACTTGAGGCCTCTCAAGCCATGTTGCAAGGGATTCTCGGGTTTGGTCAAGCTAGAGTACAATTGAAAGATGTCCAAGAAAATAATGGAGGAAGAAGAGGTGAACACAATCTGGGGTCTAGATTTGAACAAAGCTTCAAGCTCAAATAGGTTTACCATGCACTTTTATAGAGCATGTTGGAGTAACATCAAACATTACCTATGTTGGATGTTGAATTGGTCTAGATAGAAACCAAATCTTGGAGGTGGAACAAACTCTTCTTTTGTAGCCCTAATTCTAAAATAATCAGACTTCTTTTTCCAAATTCAACCAATTTCTTTATGCAACACCTCTTACAATATTTTTGACAAAAATCATAGGAAATCATTTGAAAATTATTCTCCCTAGTATAATATGTGGAAATCAAGGGGTATTTGTTCAAAAAAGGTAGATTACTAATAATATTTTGCTAGTCTAGGAGGTTATCCATTCTAGCAAGTACAACAATGAAAAAGGAATGATTGTCAAAATTGACATGGCCAAGGAGCTCCTCTTTGTAGATTTGGTCGGGACTCCAGAGGTTGTGGCCCCTGTTTTGGGTAGTTTGGTTATGATCTCATGCTAGCCAAGGAAAAATTTTCTTGGCTAGCATGAGATCATAACCATGAGGTCAAGCAAGGTTATGATCTCATGCTAGCCAAGAAAAATTTTCCTCTAAGATCAACCATATGGAAGTATATATGTGGCGGACACTGCTTGGAAGTATATATGTTAACTAATGGTTCATAGTAGAATAGAGCCATCCCCAAATAGAGAACTTCTCCTCCCAAGAGCAATTACATCACAGTCTCGTGGACTTCTTAATGAAGTTTTCTATTAAAAGGAATTTGTTGAATCAATGTGTTGTATTAAAGGAGGAACAATTATGGTTAAAAGACTTATTGATGGGGGCATATCCTTGCCTAAAATTAAATTAAGTAGACCTCACAATTAGGAAAAATGGTAGCTCGGGTTTGGGTAGGGAGAGTTTCAAGAGTGGCAAACAAAAAGGAAGTAGCTTACCCTATATTTTGACAAGTCTTTGATGGGAAACCCAGGGGAGGTAGGTGCTTGGGGGGGAACCATCATTGATCTTGAAGGAAATCAGAGATTAAGGTTTGCATGGGCGATTGGAGTTGCCACTAACAACGAGGTAGAGGTTTTGGCCTTGTATTGAAAGGTTTGATCCAATCAGAAAATAGAAGGATTGACAATCTCATAGTGGTAGGGGATTGTTTAAGCATTATACAACTCATGCACTACCACCTAATGCCAAAAGACATTAGATTAAGTAGGATTATCCAAAGGGCACAAGTGATGGTAGAAAAATACGATAGTATTAAGTTCTAAGAGAAGAGGTATTGAGAGTTCATGATCCCTTAGTATATTATAAGGCTAATGAAGTAGTGGCAATTGAAATGGGAAAAATCAAGATAAATTGAGTGGGGGGGGGAAGGACTTCAAACAACCTGTTTCCCATGAAATTTGTTTGAAAGACACCTTGTTAATGGGCACGAGTTGGAGTGGCATGTGGTGCATGGTGAGGTGGGCAAAGAGATGGGGATTAAGACACCCATTGACAAGAGTACCATCACTTCCCATTTCACTTGCATCAAATTCTATTATGGAAGACAAGATGGGATGGCAGGGCAAATGTGGGTTTAATGGTATAGAATGCAAGCTCATGTTCTTTTGTTTGTGTTTTTTGTGTGTAGATCTATATGAGGGAAGGCAAGGTTTGGAGTTCTTCTGCTTGGCATGGTTTATGATCCTCCATCTTGGTTTGCATAGTATGGCTCGCCGAGAAGTAAGTTGGGGTTCCTAAAGCATCTATTGGAGAGGAATTGGTTTGGTCTCGAGTTGCAAATTGGTTCAAACTTTGGTGGAGAGAAATTGGCTTAGCCTCTTTTCGCACCATGGCTAATTGTCACTGTGACTTGGAACGTTGTGCTCTTTGTGAAACAAGAGACTAAGGAAGGGTTTGAGGAGATGTGAGCGCTAAGCGATTGAGACTTGGAAAGCTTTGTCTTTATATGTCTAAAGGTGGGAAGGATGGAAATAAGATTGGCAATACAGAGTCATAGTGGAAACCCGTAAGATTAGTAGGTTTGTAATAATCATTCACAAGCAGCGTGAAGCTCACAAGAAAATGGAAAATGATTTCATAGCATATATGGAGAGAAACAACAAGAAGTGTGCAATTTAAGAAGACAAGTTTGATTTCTTGCATGAAAAGGTATCCAAGGTAGCAGTCGAGACACAATTTGTTGAGAGGACTTGGCAATCCCCAATCCCCTACCACTTCCCTCCCCCCCCTCAAATGCATCCATAAATGCATTAAGATGTGATGATGTTTGAGTGAAAGAGGAAGAGACAATGCAACAAGGCCAATGTCGAGGGGGGAATATGGACACAAGAACAACTTACTAGATAATTAATTCCCATGTTGGTGTCAAACCTAAAGCCCTCAGTGGGCATGAGCTAATGTATGTTTTGCAAAGTAGTTATACTGTTGAATCAATTCACTAGGTAGTATACAATTTGATTTCATAGGTATACAACTAAGATAGTAAGACTAGAACAACTACTAGAAACAAATTTTGAAATTTCTATTTATGTAGCAACTAAAACATGACTACTCTTTTTTACTTTGTATTATCTTAAGTTTAGCAGCAACCAAATTTTAATACAAAATATACATGTTCTTGTGTTTTATTTTTTCATATTCATATTCTTGTTATGAAATTTTCTCATAACAATAAAATAAAATAAGATACATTTAAGATAAAGTTAATTTAGAGTTTAGTTCATTTATTAATTAGATTGAACACAATTTATATTTATTATAATTTATATTACATTATTTTAAAAGATATAAATTTCAATTATAAATTGTATTGAAAATAATTTATTACTTTTAAACAAAATTTATAAATATTAAATTTAAATAGTATATATAATAATTTAATTTTAAAAATATATTTTTTTTTAACTAAATTCATGAAAATATTTGAATATGTTTCACTAATAAATAAATAATACTAAAATAAAAACTTTATAATTTAATAAATTAAATTAAATTTATAAAAAATAAAAAATATTTTTTTTAAATTTAAATATTGAAAAGTTTTACATATACTGAACAATAAATTTAATAAAATTTAAAAAAATATTAATAAATCTAAAATAACAAATGACCTATCATTATTGATAATTTAATAGTTTATCTTTTATATATATTAATTTTTATATTTAAATGTTTATACAACTTTTATATATAGTTTAAAATAATTCATTCCTTTAAAAAAAAAAAAAAAACTATTTACTTATTTACACATTTTATCAATATATAAAATATAATTTATCTATCAAAATTCAAAACTTTCAAAAATAATTTATTGATTTATCAGAATCCAAAACTTTTAATAATATTTCCATCTCACAAATAAAGATGCATCTAAACAAACTCAGATCTCGTAACTTGAAATCCTTCCAATAACTTGAAAATAACTTATTCATAAAAATCCAAATAAATTGAAAATAACTTATCCAAGTAAAAATCCAAATCCATTAACAATACTACTCAATAAAAATAAAGACTTATTTAAACAAACTTCAATCTCATAACTCCAAATCCTTCCATAAATTAAAAACATGTCAATATTAGTAGGAATAAATAATCCATAAATTAAAAACAACCATAATTAAGATACAAAATTAATAAAAATAAATAAACATTTATACTATTTAAGAAAACACATTATTATTGGAAATACATGGAGGCAATTATTTCGAAGGATAAATATTATTTCAAATAAAATATTATAATGAATTTCAAACAATAAGATTTGGAAACATAATTAGTGCATTTCTCCTATAGGGCGTAGTGTAAAAATTATAAAAACCAACCCTAAATATTCCATCCGTAATTGCCTACAGAGAACAGTTATTCCGCTCCCTGTTACCACCGCCCAGAAATTATTGCGAAGACTATTTTTCCAACCAGTGCAACGACAAAAGTTATGGTCAATAAATTGGCCTGCTGTTAATAAATGCATATATTTGCGGGCCCTTAACTAAATATTTTACTATTTCTATTTCTCTGCGGACTCGCCGACGCGACTTCGTCGGACGGATTGCAGAAAAGCCATTGCAGGCACCACATATCTGACATGGCCCCAATTAAATATATTATACGAGTGTTTGCCCAACGGACCATTTAAATTTACTTCACACTGCCCATCTTTCCCGGGAAAAAGAGGTGATATTCCCTGGCCACCACCTCTTCCAATACATACATCTTTATAGTTCTAGCTTTTAGGACAAATTAGATGGGTGTTGTATATGGTTCAGTAATTAGTCTGTTGTGTAATTTTCAATGCTGTAATGGTTGGTATATACATCGTTTAATTATTTTGATATATATATTAGAATTTTGAATATATTTGATAATGTATATACCACTTGTCACAGTATTGAATACTACTCAACAAATTAATTATTACTAGCTTTATACATGAAAACATTCATATAACCTCCTTCAAAAATTAGTCTTTAAATTTGGTGAGCTGAAAATAATTGAAATTATATTATCATTGTTCCGCCTGTGATTTTGATAATTTGGGTGGATTCAGAACTTCCATTATATTCTAAAATTACAGTTCGGATGACATGGATTTTCACACAAATAAGGCGAAATGACTATCCTACGCCGAAAGTGAATTCGTTGTTTCATTTAATAGTTGGTGCAATTGATTTTTTCATTGTGAAGATCTATTATTGGATATATGCTGAAAAATATCCATGGGGTTCATAGCTCTCAGCATATAAACAAAACCTCTACCTAAAAACATAAAAAAATCTTGAATAATTGGCCAGTCATCGGATTTAATGATTTAGGAGAGATTTATGGATATAAGAGTTAGTGCTTCTGATAAATTAAAGAGATATTATTACAAATATTTTTGAATATATGAATATAATTGAGGGAGTTATTTTTATTTAATAGGAATTGAATATAAAAACTAATATTAAATAACTGTAGTGTGTTAATGATTTGGCTCATTGTTTAGTGCATCCTGTCAATTGAATATGTATTATTCATTATTTAACAAATTGGATGAAAAAATAGTGAGCAACTGCATAATACTTAATGCCCTAACATAAATATTCACTAGTTTATTTGAAAGGACTATTTGAAAGGTTCCACTAGTTTATTTGAAAGGTTGGACAGCCAATAACCCTAAGTACAACTAAAGAATGATGTATGCTTTACCCTTTATTCGTTTCCTCTTTTCAAAGGATCTAATAAAATATAAAGATGCTTACATCATATGGTTTACAAGTTAAATTTTGAAATACGTTTTTTTAATATTCCTTTTTATAAAGGAATAGAATATTATTGTACACATAATTTGGATATAGAATACCACTCCCACCATAATGTTTTGTTGATGTTAATCATTCCACAATCTAACTATTTGTTGCTTTAAAAGTAGAATAAAATTCATAAAAGAAAATGTTCCAAATTAGAAGATGTGAGAGCTCTGAGCTTTTCACAAAAAAAGAACAAATAGACATCTAAGCATGGTATTTTCTGAATTCAAAGATAAGATTAGATTTAACATAACACAAAGCATATGGGCAGAGCAAATGGTCACATCCTGCAAGCAAACTTGTGATTCTGTTCTAAAAAGACATGGAAACTCATTGTAACAAAATATACATTCAAATGAAACAACAAATTGCTTCCCGTCAAACACACCAGGTCATTCATTACACAAACATCAATAAGCAAATCATTTAACCATTCCACATAGACAGATTTAATGAAAAGCATGCTAAATGTGCAGAGAATTATGAAGCCATATAAGCAGATATATATAATAATCATGCATATTCAATATCACATAGACAGATTTAATGAAAAGCATGCTAAATGTGCAGAGAATTATGAAGCCATATAAGCAGATATATAATAATCATGCATATTCAATATCACATAGACAGATTTAATGAAAAGCATGCTAAATGTGCAGAGAATTATGAAGCCATATAAACAGATATATAATAATCATGCATATTCAATATCCAGTGATAGGAGACTATAGAAACCATGGCCACAGCTCACTTTAGCAGAGAATTATGAAGCCATGTAAGCAGATATATAATAATCATGCATATTCAATATCCAGTGATAGGAGACTATAGAAACCATGGCCACAGCCCACATAGTGAGCAAGCCATCATTGCCTGGTCATTTATTTATAAATATATAAAACTGTTTGAGAGTCCACCATGCTCTGTTCAGAGTCCAGACATAAGTTTAGAAATACTACTATTATCTGCCATGAGCACTTAAAAGCCTATGATGTGCTCATTATATTTTAATCAAAGTATTAGATAGGACCGAATCTGATCATCCCCACCATTGATGAGCCGCAACGCCCTCTTCTCTGAGCATGCCATATAGGGACAAACATTCCCAATATGCTCTCCTCTTTTCACTATACTTCTTATGTGGGGACTCGTAATGGCACTCGAGGAACAACTCATCAACAAGGCAGATAGCTCCAGTATTGAGCATCTTAGGCAACAACTGAAATTCAGCACCGCCCACATCCATTTTCACAACTACATAGTCCTCTTCAGTGACAGTTTTCATCAACCAATCTGCAAAGTCTAATCCCCTCACCCTTGATAACTTGGGGAGGCTGAGTGATGATCCAGTTTTGGGCTGAATCTGTCCTCCATCAACTGAGCTTAAGCTTAAGGTTAGACTTTCATTCCTAATCCAAGCTGCATAAGGAAGAAATTTTACCTCTGGATGATGTAAATAATCTGCCCCAAATAACCCATCTGCTTCGATGGCAAAGATGTTAAATTTGTGGCTCTGCTTGGGGTAGTGTAACTGGAACCAAGCCCCAATGCTTGATTTGTAAGTGTTGGCCCCAACATCAACGTATACATAATTAATTGGCTTGTTTGGGTAACCTAGAATGTTTGGGAGGTACTGAATATTGTTCAAGTTTTCCTTGGATTCAATCCATGAAACTCTAGGCTGTTCCAGCAGAATATGCTCTAATTTATTCATGGCAGCCCTTTTCTCATCCGATATAAGGCACTTGTTGGTTTTCCTAGGTATCACTTTCTTTAGCCTACTCGCTGCTTGGTGTACCTTTCTAAATGCAATAACAGTGTCAAGGCCAAGGCCAAGCCCATGGGCATCAGAATCAAATCTTCTGAGATATACAATTTTAAAGTTAGGCAATAGCTGAGCTATAGTATTTGAGGGTTGAGGATTTTGTTTTTGGAGTTGGAGATGTACAAGGGCAACACCCCCAATCTTGAGGGTACGTTCTATTTCAGCAGCAGGAAAGGAATGTGTATCAAACAGAACACTGAATTCAAAATCAAATGAGTTATCAGGAAATCCATGTCCATTTTTGTTAAAATCTTGTTTAAAAATCATATCAACTCCAAATCCAACGGCATCTGATATGCCAGGGATGCCTCTTTCCTCCTTGGATATTCCAATGCACAGAGCCTTATCCCCTGTCTTCAACAGGCCTTCTGCAATAACATCCTGAAAAATAGTGGACAAATGTTTAACTCTGTATGCTGCCCACTGTTCCTGTAGATCAAAATCGTCATTGGGCTTCACATCGAACAGCATATCATTGGCAATGCCACTTCCATGGGGAACATTCATGGAATCTCCACAGTCTGCAGGATTGTTGGGCCATTCGCAGGTTGAACTGTGGGTAGTGGCTGCATAAAAAAAGGGAAAAGCAGCCAAGGCCATTGCCAACAGCACAGATCTGGCCACGATTCGCGTAACAGCCATGCAATCAGATAATGTTATGATAATTTTCATTGCTTGCTGGATCTGATGATCAGAGACTGGCATCGGGCTACTGACCTGGCCATAACGGGCATCGCTAGAACCACGTTTCATGGTTTTTTCTCGGTGAGAAATCCGGTGGCTCTCCTGCTTTCCCATACCCACCACAAAAGTGGGCATCATGGATAACTGTGACAGTGCAGGCAACAATAATAAGAAGAATCCGAGATCGAATCTGCTTGCCAAGATATTGGGATCTTGAAAAATGAGATCATAAAAGGGTAGATGAGCCAAGGGGGGAACGGAGAAGAGATTAACGAGTACAAAACCTTGCGGAGGTATGGTTTCCACCCACGAGGGCAACACGAGTATGATGCATCACATTTCCTTTGCAGACAAACATTCTGTTTATTCCAAGCCACTCCATGGAAATAGAAATTCTTACCTCATTCCTCAAGGCATCGATCGATACATGGAACCAACAAATGAAGAAAAGTGAAGATGATTCAAAATAAAATAGTGAGCAAAACATACACGTTATCGTGAACAGAAGCGAGCAGATGTATGGTTTGCACCCACCATTGTTGCTCCTCCCCACAGATTGCTCAACAACCCTTCCATCCTTCCTTCACGCCAACAAGCCCTGCATCCACCTTCACCTTCACCTTCCTTTTCCTTCCACGCCACACATGATGCAGCCACGGAGATTGGCTCCCCTTCTCCTTCCTCCACCACTTCCCCTTACCTCCCCTCCACAGACATCAACTACACTGCCTGAAATAGATGGATGGGTAAGTAGAGCAAGTGTGAGGAGAAGGAACCGAATAATTAATTCACCCAACAAAAAGCAGACTGACGGACGGATCGGCGGTCTACCAGATTCGCCATTAAAAAAAAAACGTTTATTAAAACAAAATCCCGTTTTTTCGACACATCACAAAAATCATCATTGAAAATGAAAAACCGAGTAAACGATCATGTTCACATTTACTATTACTATGTTACCATAGAGTACGCTGAGGATTCTTTTTCCTATCCCGGATAACTTTGAAATGGAATTCGTGAGCATGATAATAAATTTCGTTAGCATGATTATAGTGTCACTATGTTTGGATTTCGTGAGCATGATTATGAATTTTTTCACTATGTTCTAAGTTAAGTTTCTAAAGTGTGTAAGGAAATCGTAAAGTCAAAAAAAAATTAAAAAACCCTTTTTAAGGGATAAATTTACATATATATTAGTAAAATAAAATATATAGATTAAATAAATTAACTACTTAAATAAAGAGTATATTTGAAGATATGGATGAGATAAATTAATTAAGTAAATGAAGATTATATTTTAAAGAGTAGATGAGATAAACTAAGTAAATGAAGATTATATTTTAAGATAAGGTTATGGAAAAAATTATAAATGAGAAATTAAAGAAGAAGATATATATTGGATAAATTATTAATTATTAGTAATAAAAAAAAATTGTGTTAAGAATTTTATTAAAAAATAGTTTTTATTAATGTCAAATCAATTTTATGGTGAGGAGTTTTTTCTAAAAGAAAATTAATTCATTATATTAGTGAAAATATAATATTTTACATCTTCATGACCCTATAAGAATTCATAGCATTACTAGTTCATAAATCATGTTCAAAGAGCCGCTACACACATCCCACCAAACACCCTGAAAAAGAAAATGTTTATATATAAAATACATTTACTTTGTTAAGTTTTCATCACCTTGTAATGTAAAAGGGAAATGGAAAAATAAACAATATATATTTATTTTACAAATAACAAGAAATTGAGATCAAAGTGCATAACAATCAATTTAATGTGAAGACATGAATAGCTTATATATTAAAAATGTTTAAAACACAAAAAGAATATATAATTTGAAACATCATCTAGAGAATAGATATCAATAATGTAAATTTAAAATAGTGCAATTTTTTATCTTTAAAATCTTACAAAAAAAAATTCTTAAACATAAATAAAAAATATTTTACTTATTTCATGTTATAATTTATATTTTTCTTTTAAAAATTGTATTATTATAAAAAGAAAATTATGTTAATACTTCATAAATTTTATATACGATAAATAAATAAATAAATAAATATATAATTATAATAATAAATAAAATATATTTTTAATATCATTAATATTTATTTAATTTCAAACTTAAAAAGAGAAGAGAATATATTTATAAATATAAAATATAAAATATAATCATATTATTATATTATTATTTTTATTAAATTATTCTTTAAAAAGAGAAGAGAATATATTTATAAATATTAAATTATTTCCAAATATAAAATATAAAATATAATCATATTATTATATTATTATTTTTATTAAATTATTTTTTAATAATAATATAGATTAATTAACTTTTTTAATAAAAAATATATATTTAAAATTTTAATTTAATCACAAATCAAATTAATATATAACATTGTTTTATTTTAAAAAAACTACACATAATTTGTCGATTTACTATTGCTTTATTTTTAAAAAAACTATACATAATTGTCGATTTACTATTTAAAAAAAAAACTATATCATAATCTAAACCTATAATATTTAACATCGCTTATCTAAACTACATGTTTTATCTAATAAACCATTTATTTTTTACTTAATATACAAATTTTTATATATTTTATTTTTTAACTTTTTAATGAAAAATTTAGATAAAGTGAACGATCCAGATATAAAGTTTGCAAAGAATACCGTGATACAATCCCCACATTTATTTTCTGGCATTAGCAAAAATATTTATTTTTAAAATATAAAAAAGTACCGTGGGTACAATCACCACATTTATTTTTTAACATTAACAAATATATTGATTTTTAAAATATAAAATATAATAATATTAAAACAAAATATGAAGATACAACAATCACCGCATTTATTTTTTAACATTAACAAATATATTGATTTTTAAAATATAAAATATAATAATATTAAATCAAAATATGAAGATACATAGATAACAACTAAATCAAAATAATAGGAATAATTAAGAGGCACTTTAAAGAATGTCACATTTATGCTTGTTACCTTTTAAGTTTATATAGAAATTATATTATTTAGAAAATGAAATTTAGTAAATATTATGTACTATGTAAAATTTGCATCAATTTCAACCTATTTAATATAGGGTCAGATCTAAAAGTCTCTGGATCTAAGCGCCATCACATCCAAAGGTTTCGTATCAAATAAATTAATATTGATACAAATTCTATATTATGCATAATATTTACTATAACATTTTATTCTTAATTTATTTATATCTAAAATTAAAATAATTTAATTTTTCATTTTATTTGTTTAATATATTATATCATATTTGGTTATGTTTGAGTTTTGCGATTTGAGTTTAATATTTTTACAGTGTGTTTAGTTGAGAGGTTTTTTTTTCCCAACGAGAAATTAACTCGATTTATATTAGAGATATAAATCATTTACATCACAAGTAGCCATTACAATTCGTCCCGGAGACCCAGCCGGATTTGACCTCAAGACCTCCTCCCAACACTTGGAGAAAGGTACTTGTCATTACCAACCGCGCTCTCTCACGGAACTATTTAGTTGAGAGGTTTAGTTGAGAGGAGACACATAAAAATCCTGGGATGTTAAGGGTTGGTGTTTCCCAACATCCTATGCAAGTGATTAACATTTCTTATATTTAACATAAGTGGGCCTAATAGTTAAGAACATGTGTTTCCTTTTATGAGATTACAAGTTCAAATCCAAAAAAAATAAAATATGTATACTTCCTTAAAAAATAGATTATTATCATTATTATTATTATATATAATACAAACTTAATAAATTCTCTATTACAAATCTCCTTTATATATTTTTCACAATAATTAATCTTTTTCACAATAATTATTACATGATATGACATAAAGTCTTCATATTTTAAAGAAAAAAACATATATAATAACATTTAAATTAATTTATGATTCTTTTTAAATAAATAGAAAACAACCAACCAAAATAATAGTAACTCTGAAGAGGCGCTTTAAAGGATGTCACATGTATGCATGTTACCTCTTAAATTTATATAGAAATTATATTTTTTTTTCATATATGATGTACTATGTAGAACTTGCATCAGTCCATCAAATCCAAGGACCTTGGATTTGATGGAGGGTCAAATCAAAAGTTTTTGAATATGATGAGGTCATCAAATCTAAAGACTTTATATCGAATAAGTTAATGTTAAACAAATTCTATATAATATATAATATTTGTCATAAAAATTTACTCTAATTTATTTATATTTAAAATAAAGATAACTTATTTTTACATTTACACATTGTTTTTTAATTTATTTATATTTAAAATTAAAATAACTTGCTTTTCCACGTTGTTTTTATTTATTTATTTATATTTAAAATTAAGATATTTACATTGCTTATATTTAATTTATATTAAAATAATAATTTTAAAAAATATATAATCGTACATGCATATGTAATATTTCCACTACATATGTCCTTTAATATCTTTTTCAACTCCATAGGTAATATTTCTACGACATATGTCCTTTAATATCTTTTTCATCTTCATATGTCCTTTAATATCTTTTTCACGATAATTATTGCATGGTATGGTGTAAAGCTTTCATATATTATATATTTTAAAGGAGGAGACATATATTTTTTCTTAAGTCAATTTAAAAATTTATATTACTTGAAGGAAATATAATACAAAATGGGCATCTTGGTCTGTTTAAAGGAAACCAGACCAGGGGACTCTTGTTGTTGGTTCTGGTAATCAAATTTGGAGGTATTTGGTCTACCAAAATTTGGAAACCAGACCAGACCTCCCTTATCAAGTCTGAGGAGTCTAGTCATAAAAGAGCTAACTAACCGCTCCATTAAACAAAAGCAAAAGTCTACCACAAAAATAACTACCAACTTCTACTTCCTGGGCATAACTGCCATTACAGCTAACAGAAAACATAGACCGAAAGCTAAGAGTCGCTACAACACCTGGGGGTGATTCTTCCCCCCACCCGCTTGGCCCTTGTTGTCTTCCTTTGGGGACACTGTTCTGGTCTTTCTGATCTGGTCTAGTACTCCTTGTCCATCCACGGGTGTAATGTCCATATGGTGGACATATCTTAGGTAAAGGTGGAACTGTGCAACCAACCTCTCCTGCTTGTTTTTTTGGTCCTTTTCAACCTCCACTAGCAGCTTGAGAATAGTTTTCAGACCGCTGAGTCGACATTGGATCTCGTCCAGCATTGTTTTAACCTCTCGGTGGTCTTCCTATCTCGCCTCCTCCTGATCAGATTTTACTTTTCCAACCAACATCTTGATAAACCATGCAATCTCTATCATTTTATGGTAGAGGGTCTCCCTAGGACGTGTAGCCCCCAGGTCTGTCACCCATTCAACTTCATGCGTTATCTCTCCCCACTCTTTACCGCTCCACTCCTCCTTAATTTCTTCTTCCCACTTGTTAATTGTTGCCTTCCCCTTCGGCAAGACCGGCGTATGGAAGGTGTTATCCGCCTCTCTCACAGCCTACTCGATCCTAGTCAAACATCTTGAGCTTTCCGGGATATCCTTCCCATGAGGGCTTCTCTTTCTCTATGTATGCTTCAAGCGCACCATGTTTTTTTGTTTACCTGGAACCCTATGCTGGTTGTTCTCCTTATACCTCACTCCACTCCTCTCCTTACCTGCTCTGCTCCTGAGACTATAATTTTCCTTACTCGCTAAGACCTTCTAGTTGCATTCTTGTATGTTGGTCCTCTTCTTATAACGTTCCCTCATCTGCGGTCATGTACCTCCTACCAATTCTAGCCCTAGGTGGTGAGCTCTCCCTTCATTATTGGCTGGTAAGGCTGGACGGGCCATGATGTTATGAGCTCTTCCCCGGTCCTTGTCGTTACCCCTACTCACGTTGTATCCAGACACTCATGGCCCTGTACTTGTCCTGGGGGTCGGTGATCTTTCCTTGGTTATCGCCATCTCCACATCCCTTAACTCGCCATGAAAATCCAACCTGCTACTTGGTCGTTCTACCTTGCTTTTTCCTCTAAACTTGTTGTTGTATCGTACTTCCTTTTGTTCACCCACCTGCTACATGTCGTGTTCCCACATGATAATTGGTGACTAGGTGTTATAACAATCATATTACCCATGGGTCACACGTCGATTCGAGGAACCTCGCTTCATCCTCGATGTGACTCTCGTCTCTGAAGTTGTCATTGTGATCTTGTACAACCAGGTGGATGCAGTCAGATCTAAGTTGCCCCCTGGGTATTTTGGCCCAAACCTTGTCTAGTTCATGTCCCTCCCTGTTAACCCCCTCGTTGACTAGCTTGTCCACTAGCGCATTTGTTGTCCTATGAATCTATCTAAACTCTATCATATTCAGGGTTCACATATGTTCCTTGATGTTTTGAAGGGATTGCACTAGACGTCAATGCCTTTGCACCTTGCCCACCTTGGTTCCATACTGGAGTTTCTTTGTAGTGCTGATAACCAGAGTCGAATCTCCTTCCACAATGGCATTCATCATTCCCTCTCTGCCTATAATTTCTAGGTTGAGTTCCAGAGCTCCAAACTCCATTGCATTATTTGTAGAGTTGCTTATGCTCCCAGCATACAGGCGTAGGATTTTCCCTCCACTATCTCTTATTACTCCACCAGCTCTTGCCACCCCTAGATTTCCTTTCTCCGCCCCGTCAAAAATTAGTTTAATGAAGCCTGTCGGAGGAGGAGCCCAGGTATTGAATCCTGTCTGGATCTGCGGGTCTCGAGCCACATGTATGCTACAACTCCACTCTTTCAGATAGACCAATTCCAAAATTCGTAAGTCTTGACATGTGTTTTGATTTTTGGATTTGTTAAGGTTAAGGCTCTGCACAATTTCTCTTATTTGAGTTACGATAGTGTCCTTTATCCGCGCAGTCGGTTGGCTTTCATTCTTGAAAATGCACATATTCCTTTCCTTCCAAATCGCCCATATAACCATCCCCGATGTTAGACCCCAACAAAGGTTCACCACCTCATTTTCGTTGTACCTCTCTTTCCAGTTTTTTATTGTCGCTCTAATATCCCCCTAACCCAATTCGACTGGCGGTAAATAAAGGCCACCCAGTCCCATATCTCAATTGTATAGTTGCATTTTTCTAGGAGATGATTCATCGATTCTTCCTTGACCTCACATAGGTGACACCGTGAGGGACCTATGAAACCTCTTTTTGTTAGGTTCTCCCAGGTCAGTATCCTCTTGTGTAGGACCAACCATTCGAACACTTTGATCTTTGGCCATTGGGGGCCCTTCCAGATCCTCTCCTAGTGTGGTTCTGGATTTTCTTGGTCCTGGCCTGCTATGTAATACCGAGCCTCTTTTATGTTGAATTCGCCCCCATTTTTCCTTCCCCACCTTAATTGGTCCTCATCTTCCAAGACCCCAATTTTCCTTTTACCCAATTCCTCCTCGACCTCTTTCATCATCGTGTCTTCCTGAGCTCTATTATGTGGGTTAAGTTTGTCCCAAATCCTCCATCTTGTGTTCCCCTCCCTTTGCTTCCAGTACTGATAGACTTTCATTTTTCCTTGCCTAATCATCTCGTGTTTGAGCCCCTCTTTGCCATGATTTTCCATTATGGGTTCTTGTTGCCACGCATCCTCCCGGAACCTCATTGTTCTCCCATTCCTAATTTCCCAAAAGTTGTGACTCTGTATCCAGTTTTTATTTCTCCAAGCTAGATTCCAGATGGTTAACCCCTCCCTTGTGCCCATGAACTTGATCCGCTCTTGGGTGTTGACTTATGGGGCATGTTTTTATTTCCACAGTTTAACCCATGGCACCAAACTTTCCTTTACCCATCTCCACCATAGTTTAGCCCTGTATGCCTCGTTGGTTACCTGTGAGTATTGTAAAACAAGGCCCCCTTTGTTCTTCGGTCTGCACACCTTGTCCCATGCCACCAAGGCCCATTTATTTTTGTCCTCAGCTATTCTCCATAAGAAGTCTCTCTGGATTGCTCTGATTTTTTGTAGGATGCCTTTGGGGGATGGAAACACCGACATTAGATACGTCGATATTGGTACGTCCAATTCTTAACCCTCTCCTGCAACTTGTTGATAACTCCTTCCCATGTTACGTTCCATCGTGCCCTATCCGTCGGGGGTACTCCCAAATATTTCGTTGGGAGTGCTTTACTCTCAAACCCCAAAATGTTGGTCAAATTCCTTTGGAACGCAGGATTTGTATTGAAGAAGTATATCATGGATTTGGAGTGATTTATTTCGGCCCCTGAGGCCTCTCCAAATTCTTCTAATATTATTTTATATGCCTTTGCTTCCTTTACCGTGGGGGTTCCATGGAGCAGGGTGTCGTCCACTAACTGTTGGTGTGTTGAGGTCGGGCAATCTTTGAACGGTTTTAGGCCTTTTATTTCTCCTTCGACCGTGGCGGACTTTATGCTCCTGATCAACCCTTCCATCATTAGAATGAACAAGAAAGAGGATAGTGGATCCCTTTGTCTTATACCTCTTGTTGGATGGAACGACTTGGTTGGGGCTCCATTGACTAACAACGAGAAGCTGATTGTAGAAACTAGGTTGATGATCCATTTAATCCAGTGCTGGTCAAACCCAAAATCTTCCATCATCTTCACCATATAGTGCCAGCTTATTTTGTCATAAGCCTTCACCAAGTCCAGCTAGATTAACATCCCCACTTTCTTTTTACTTTTCAGGGTATGTATTATTTCATGGGCTTGTATGATATTATCCATAATCTGCCTCCCTTCCACGAAGCCTACATGTTCCTGTGATATCAATGTTGGAAGGAGTGGTTTCAATCTATTAGCTATTACTTTTGAAATAATATTGTACACCACATTGCACAGGGCTATCGATCGGTAGCGATCTGGAGTTCTTGCTTCGTTTTCTTTTGGGACCAGAGTGATCATCGTGGCATTCAGGACATTTAGGATGGAGGCTGAGCGTCTAGAATCCTCCACTATACCATAAATATCATGCTTAACCACATCCCAACACGATTTTAAAAATTCCACTGTAAAGCCGTCTGGGCCTGGGGCCTTTCCATTAGGCATCTCCTGGACCACTTGGTCAACTTCTTCCTTTGCTATGGGTCTGCAAAGGTTGACATTGTGTTCCTCTGTGACCAACTTGGGGATGTGCCTAACTATCCTCTGGATGACAACGGTCATGTCCCAGTTGGTTTCTTTTCCTATCCCCTCAAAGTGTTTGACCAATGTGTTTTCAATTTCTTGGTGGGAAACTCTCTCTATCCCATCCTGATCCCGGATCTTCATAATTTTGTTATGAGATCTTCTCGCTATAGTTGTTTTGTGGAAGAAATTGGTATTCCTCTCCCCTTTCTTAAGCCACCTCATTCTAGATTTTTTTCTCCACAAGGTCTCTTCTTGCTTACATCTTGCTTCCCAATCCCGGATTAATTGGTTTTCTTATTTTTTCCTCTTCTCGGTGTAGCCCTCTTGGATGCATTTCTCCTGTAGCTCTTCCATTCTATCCTCTATCAGTTTTTTCCCTCGGTCAATGTTCCCAAAAACTTCTCTGTTCCACTTCTGAAGTTTTTGCTCTATGTACTTGAGTTTTTTGTGAAGCCTAAACATCTTTTTCCCTTGTTCCAGGATATCCTCTTTCCACCATGCTTTGATGTTCTCCTTGAAGGTTGGATGGTCGATACAAAATTTCTTGAATATGAAGGGCCTGTTCTTTGGTGTTGTCTGAAAATTTGCCTCCAGTTTCAATGGCCAGTGGCCTGATCCCCCCCCAGGGAAGGATACTTCATTCCATCTCTAAACCCTACATAATGATGGATTCTGAGAATAGGAATCTGTCTAACCTCGTGGCTACTTGGTAGTGTGATAGTCTTTTGTTGTTCCAAGTAAACTGACCATTGCTAGTCATGATGTCCACTAGCTCTGTTTTATTTATGAAAGTTGTGAACTCTTCCACATCTCTATCCAATCTCTGGTTGCCTCCTTTTTTCTCAGCCATAGTAGTTATAATGTTGAAATCCCCAGCCAAAATCCAATGAAGGTTACTCTTCCACTCCTTTAGATTTTCTAGGTCCAGGAGCATTCTTCTTTTATCCTCCAATACCTAAGGTCCATATACATTTGTACATAAGACCTCCTCTGTGTTCCTTATTACTTGCATTTTTACAGATAACGTGTACCTAGTGGCTTCAACAGAGAGTAGATTCACCGATTTTGGGTTCCATGGGGTGAGTATGCCTCTCGCCGTGTTTCGACTCTCTAAAGTCAGAAACTTGTACTTATTCCAGTGCTTCTTACTTATTATTTCCATTATGTCCATATTACATTTTGTTTCTTGTATGAAGCATATATCAAGTTGTTCCATCTTCAATCTATTTTTAAGGATTCGTTGTTTTCTAGGGTTGTTCAGGCCCCTTATATTCCAAGTAATAACCTTCATTTAAACATGTGGATGGGAGTTAGGAAAGAGATTTTTGATATTAACTAAATTTATCAGCAGTGCTCCTAATTCATGTAGGGATACGTTGTCTGATTTCCTCCCTTTCTTTTGTCTTGTTTGCTTTGGTGAGTGTTGTGGTTGTCCATCTCCTATTTTGATACCCAAGTTTCCTATTTCGCCATGCATGCACTTGATTCCTCTGGTTTTTGCCTCCTCCCTAAGAAGGAATAGGTATTGGATGCAATCCAATTGCTTCGTTGGTATATTGTCAAGTCCCTGCTTTTTCCATTGTTCCAGTATGTTCTAGAGGTCTATCCCTTCCCTTTCCATGATGTCTTTGAGGTTTGGGTCTTCTGTTCCTACCTCGCTTGGTGCATTTCTGATTCGTTGTCTACCTTCTGCATTGGGGAATTTGTGTCTCCACCTCCTTCTTCCATTGTAATCTCGTTGTATCCATGCTCTCCTTTGGATATTTGGTTTTCGGTGGTCTCATTGGTTTCCTGTTCATTTATGTCCCTTACTTTTGGCCTTTTATTTTCCTCTTCTTCTCTGTGTTTAGGATTTCCCTTCCCTTTTACTTTATTCCTTTCTTCTAGGTTACTTGCTGTGGGGGGCTTTCCTTGTCTCTTATTTCCCCTACCTTTGTAGTTTGGCCTGACAAATCCGTCCTCATCCTGTCGTTGTTTAGTGTTTTCCTGTTTCGATTTTTTGTTTAACGAGCATTCTCTTAGTAGGTTCTCATGTTCATGACACCTTCTACATCGAAACATGATCTGCTCATAGTTTATGCTTTGGATCCATTCCTCGTCCCTGAACTCCAAACTAATTGACTCCAAGAGTGCCCCCCGAGACATCCATCTCTTTACAGATCCTTGCATAGGATGTATACTTCCCTTTTAATGTTGTTTCCAACGTCTTGACATATTTCCCCAGCTTGTTCCCTATGGCTTCAAAGGTGGACGACATTCAGTGATCTAATGGTAGGGAATAAAGCCTAAGCCAAATTGGTGCATTTTTAAAAGTCTTATTTTCTGGGGAGAATTTTTCCTTCCACGGTCGCATGTATAGTCCCATTGAAGCATGGAAATATGGTCCCCCCTCAAAGATTTTACCTCTATCTTCCAAGTTCATAAAAACTGCTGTAAAAAAACCTTTCGATCCCAGGTGGAGTTCGACTTCTCCACTCGGCTTCCATTGATATTTTATCCAGCTGCGTAGGGTCTTTTATGTGGGCCACAGGCCCATACACTTGCAAATTAGGGCATGCATCTTCATCTGATATTGGAAGAGTTGGGTTTGGGGATCTTCTAGGATAACTTTTGGGATTAACATTGTTTTTGTCTTGCATGGATTGTTCCCACCTACCCCACTAGGGTTTGTTGTTTCTAGCGTGCTACTCCGAGCCTCCCTGGCCTCCTCCCCCACTCGATATTTTTTTCCTTAGTTATCCTCTTTATTGTACGATGTCCCTGATCCTGAGGTACCTGTCAGGGGTTCCTTAAACCCCATGCCGCTTGGCCCTTTCCCTCAATCCACCACTACCTGCTTATAGGAGGGAGTTCCCCTCCCTCCCCCTCTGGTCACCATGTTGTTCGTTGCTTAAACTGTAACTCTAGAACCTGTGCCTGGAACCCCCATCAGAGTTGTCAGAGCCGAGTGTAACTCCTCTCAAAATATAGTGTTGTTAAAATATAGTATTCAAGGAGGAGACATATATAATAACATTTAAATTAATTATTAATTTATGATTTTTGCGTTAAAGATGAATGATGATTTCTTACATTTTTACTTTATTAATTGCATGGCAAATTAAGTTAGAAGAAGATCACCATATATACATATAAATAATACATGGTTTAAAATGAGCTTGACAATGTGTTTTGTCAAATCTATTTTTAATTGAAAATTTAAAATAGGTTTAAATATATTTTACTAACAACTCACTTTTGATAAAACAAAGTTACCCAAACATAGAATTTTACAATTTTAGATATAGACATTTGTTTGTCATTAATAGTCTCAATAAATACATAATTTGCATTTTTACGTTGTTTTAAGCTATTAATAAATCATGAACAGTGCAAAAACCTATCAACCAATACCACCTGTCAAGTTAATGTGTCCACCTGGGTAGGTCTTTGCAATGATAGACATAGGTTTGTAGACATATCAATGGCGAAAGCTCTACTATTTTTTAGAATAGTACTAACAATGGTGAAAGTTATGCAATAGCGAAAGCTCTGCTATTATTTTATAATAGGATGATGGGAGGAAGCTCTGAAATGGCGAAGAGGAAGTTCTATATTATTTATTACATGGGTGGTACAGATACATTGTGAAGTGACTAGCGAAACTCATAAGAACCTAAGAATTAACTCAGAATTTAATAGTGAACTACTAAAAACTCTGGCCGAGACTAACTGCTAGGTGAGAAGGTTAGAAGGACCGTAAGGTGGAAGGGACCTATAGGGTGGAGAAGCTTATGTGATGGAAGTTGAGGTCAACACACTCATGGGTGCGGAGGACAAGGCCATTTGGAATAGAGTCGGACTGTTCGCCTCGGTTGATGAGCTGAGATTTGTAGCTAGAGGTGAAATTAAAAAAAGTGGCAAATGCAGAGCTCATTACAGAGCCAACAGTTGCAACAAGAGGTGAGTCGGTTTCACTTCCTCCGAAACCCATCTCTCTTTTCCCTAGAGGGTTGTCTCCTCACCAAGCATATTTTACAGTGCACTTTGTGGGTCAATAAGACACTACATGGAGGTTTACACATCCTATAAGCTCGGGAGGGAGAGTTCACAGAGCCCAGGGAGGGAAGGGCCCTTCGTTGAAAGTGTGGAAGCTAAACAGGTTGAAACACGGGATGGTACTTGGTGGTGACATTGGACTAGATGAGTCCTGCAATTTAGCTCGTTGTGCATTGGTGGGGCGACTCTCTTACCGAACCTTGTGCAGACAAAGTCTACCAGATTGGGTGAGTTCTACATGGGCTCCCATGTTGGGTTACACTCCAGAAGTCATGACCCTTTCCAGGAGTTGGTTTGGATTTATCTTCAAATCCCCAAAAGATACTTTGGATGCTATAGACAAGTTGTTGGTTATCGATGGCAACGACCTCATGTTAAAACGTTGGAGGGTTTGTTTTGACCTGATAATGGAATACTTCCAGTTTCGCCACCTTTGGGTGCTATTACTCGAGCTACCTTTACAACTCTGGAACGCCAAGGCTCTGGCAGCCATTGGAAATGAGCTAGGCCACTTCATAAAGTGGTTGAAGCAGCTAGTAAGGCACCTGATAAACGTATCGAGAAGGTTTTGGTGGAAATAGATATCCACAGTGGATTATTGGAGGGGGAGAATACTGGGTCAAAATTGGACTATTTAGGAGTCCCTTTCAGATGTTCCATCTGCCAGAGAACTGGTCACTTATGGAGGAATTGTTAGGGTCTTGTGGTGGAGGAGGAGTCAAAAGCATCCATGATCAGGAAGGCACATCTCTGTGACTCCCTGAGGGTGGACTCTTATGGGAAAGGGGATTTTAACACAACCAAGGAGGAGGCTAGGTTTCCATTGCCACAAGACACAGTAGCCGGAAAGTTAAAAAAAAAATTGTCCCTCTCTTTATTACTCTTTTCGGCCTAGGAAAGTGATTTTCTAGATCCTCCCTCCATTCAGAAAGTTGAGGTCCCTCCTGCTTACATCTTCGAAGACATAGCTGAGCTTTCCTTGGGGGGGGGG
>ML795344.1:195321-213625 GCA_009831015.1 Picea engelmannii
ATGATTCATCAAATATTACATCTCTGTTAATGGTGATCTTGTGGGTAGTAGGATCCCACAACCTGTACCCCTTAATACCATCACCATATCCAACAAAGATAAGCCTTTTTTATTTTGGATCTAATTTAGAATGTTGATGTTTCAGAATTAGAGCATATGCTTCACAAACAAAAACTTTAAGATTATAATAGTTACAAGGATGACTTGTCCATACCTCTTATGGAAATTTTCACTCTATTGCTATTGATGGTGATCAATTCACCAGATAACAGGTTGTAGTTACTGGTTCTGCCCACAGTTCCTGCTGCAAGTTGACGTTACTCAACATACTCCTTGCTCTCTCTAGAAGAGTCATGTTCATGTGTTCAACAACTCTGTTTTGCTGAGGAGTATATGCAATGATTTTGTGCCTATCGATCCCAAATTACTTGCAATAATTCTCAAACTCCATTGACGTAAATTCACCACCATTATCAGTTCTTAAAAATTTAATGGATCTACTAGTGCTCTTTTCCACTAAAGCTCTAAACTGCTTGAAAACATTAAATACATAAACCTTTCTTTTCAACATATAGATCCACACCTTCCTAGAGAAATCATCTATAAAAGTTACAAAATATGATGATCCTCCATACAAAATAGTAGGGGATGGCCCCCAAACATCAGAATGGATATAATCAAGGATTCCTTTACTTGTGTGTCTTCAAATTTTAAATCTCTGCCTATTCTGTTTTCCATAAATACAATGCTTGCATAAATCTAACTTTAAAGACTTTAGACTAGGAAGTAACTTGCGATCAGATAATACCTTTAATCCTTGTTCGCTCATATGGCCCAACCGTTGATGCCACAGTCGAACAAAATCACTGTCGTTCTCAGATACCGTTGTCGCATGATCTGACTCAGTTCTTCCTTCTAACAGAAACATGTTACCAACCTTCTTTGCTTTCATAACCAGTAGGATTCCTTTATAGACCTTCATAACTCCACCTTGAACAATACTCTTATATCCTCCAGTGTCTAAGAATCCCAAAGAAATTAGGTTCTTCCTAAGCTTAGGTACATGTCTCACATCAATTAGTATTTTAATAGTTCCATCAAACATCTTAATTCGAATGCTACTAATTCTCACAACTTTACATGATATATCATTTCCCATGCAAACAATTCCATCATCTATAGAATGATAAGTAATAAACCAGTGTCTATGAAGACACATGTGGTTTGAAGCACCATAATATAATAACCACTGTTGATCATGACGTGAACCAATACCAATTGATAAAACTTCATCAGTCATACCTGAACCTGTTGCTGAACCTGTTTTGGTTGCATTTGCTTCCTTCGTCTCTTTTGGAGGGTCTTCTTTGGAGGCTTGTTGTCCCTTCCAACAATCCTTCTTCAGGTGTCCAGATTTGCCACAAAACCAACACTTAATATTGCTCTTCTTTCCCTTCGACTTTGATCGAGAGAAATCCCTCTGACCGTGTCCTCTTTCTTTAGGTCTGCCTTCGACCATCATTGCCTCAGATGTAGAGGTTTCTAGATTGGATTTCTTCCTTGTTTCCTCAGACAATAAAGCTCCAACAATATCATCAAACTCAATACTTTATGTTGAACTGAAACTAATAGGGGTAACAAAATGATCCCATGACACAGGCAAAGAACACAATAATGTAATTGCCTTATCTTCAGATTCGAATTTCACTCCCATGCTAGTCAACTTGACTAAAAGAGTATTAAAAGTATTTAAATGATCAGGTATCTTCGTACCTTCCTTCATGCGCAGACTGTACAATTGTCTTTTCAGGAAGATCCCGTTCGTCAAGGATTTCGTCATGTACAAGCTTTCTTGCTTTGACCACAAACCGACTGTTGTCTTCTATGTAACAATGTTGAACAATACGTCATTGGTCATGTAAATTCTAACCTTGTACAATATCTACTGCAAACAGATATTCAAAAAAAGAATAGAAAAGATACAATGGCAAATACAAACATTACACAAAGATTTTTCCCCTGGAAACCCAAACCGAGAAAACCAACATATTCTATATTATTCATTGTGATACATTGTTTACAATACAATATACATATAGGATCCAGCGGCATCCAAAACCCTAACCCAATGACCCGAATTAGTCCAAAACCCTAATTCCTTAACGAGAAATAGAAAACCATCGACAAAAACCATGTGCCGAAAAACCACAAAAACACATGACACGTTTCCTGAGGCAGGTGTCACGTTTCTCGAGGTAGATTTTTTTTTCGGGGCGTTGCGCCCAGACCCCTGCACGGGGGGATCCACTGTGAAAAGAATATAACACATACTCAACAGGCCAAACACAGGCGTATGACACTCAGTGCTCTTGCATCCATCTCATCCCAGTCATCATCTGTTATGGTTGTGGGTTGCTTTGCTTTTCCCAAAAGCGCCTTCACCATGCCTTGTTGCACGAGAATATCATGCATATTAACCTTCCAGATCTCGAAATTGATCTTTCCATTGAACTTCTCAATTTCAAACTTAGCACTATGCGTCTTTTCCATTAGAGGAAACATTCCAAAAAACACCATTGTCTTGTAATAACCAAGGCCCTTATATTGAGGAATGATTTTACTCAATGTTGAAAAATTATTTTAAAAAAAGTTTGACCCAAAAAACCTTTTAATAATATATAAAAAAGGTTTGATAAAAATTTCTTATTAAAAAGATTTACTTTTTAAAAAATTCACCACTTGAATTTATGCATT
Organism: Picea engelmannii; assembly: GCA_009831015.1. Lineage (NCBI taxonomy): Eukaryota > Viridiplantae > Streptophyta > Pinopsida > Pinales > Pinaceae > Picea > Picea engelmannii. Next base: position 198,076 of record ML795344.1, read on the forward strand.
TAATATAATATGCATATAATACAAATTCACCTTTTTAATTCACCTCACGACCATGCATAATAAGACAACATCGTGAACATGAGTTAAATAGCCTTTTTCACCTCATAAAGAAGATGCCCATGAGAATCATTCACCTCACGTTTTACATACCATGCAAAATAATTAAAGGATATCGACGCTCCTTGGACAATTGAAGGTGAGCGCGAGTTTGATGGTGGAGCGCTCCTTGAGTGTGGAGGGGGGAGTGCTAGCGTTTTTTTGGACTATGAATGGGTGTGTATAAACACTCCTTGGACAATTGAAGGTGAGTGCGAGTTTGATGGTGCAACGCTCCTTGAGTGTGGAGGGGGGAGTGCTAGAGCTCCTTGACTATGAATGGGTGTGTATCGATGCTCCCTTTATGTAGCTAGCCCGACGCTGATGGAAAACCGTGTAAGTAACCACCACATCGATGCTCCCATCCAGCAGGGTGCCTAATGTTGATGTCAAAATCAACGCTTCCTTTCAATCTTCCAGCGATCAGAGAACAATAAACAACTTCAAAATTTCAGCGAAGTCTTTCCAGTCTGTAGCCTCCTCACGAAATTTGACTAATGCGTGGCCTCCTCAAGCTCTGATACCACTTGTTAGAATTGCAAATGCGGAAAACACAATTCACATAAGACAATCAATAAACATGCAGATAAGAAACACATAGATTTCAAGTGGTTCACTCAAATGTTGGGCTACGTCCACCAAGCAGAGGTATCGATTGTCTTATTATTCAGATCATGGAGATTACAACAACTCACTCACTCCTCTCACACTCAGCCTCTACAAGCATATATCAATTTATAGCAATGTACATTATAAACTAATCATTGAATGCGTTCATAACTAAATTCTAACTTGATCCTATTGGTTACAACCAACACTGTATTATAGGATCTGAAATCCTAATCCTGGAAATTTGTTGTCACCGTTTAACAAGAATAACATAATTACAATTCAATACACTCAAAAGAATATGAACCATAAATCATGTACCACATATACAATACCAATTCAAATGAGTTAGCTATAATATTATTACACTTAATTTCTTCAAAACTGAAGAGAGAATGTAACCAAGTACACTTAACTTAAAACATCATTACATATATTTTAACAATATCCCATGAGGTTTGCACACCATAGAGTTGGAGCAAAAACATTGATACGATAAAGTAGTCATAAGCATAAGAGTAACTCTCTTACCAATTTCAGATTTTCCACCTAGCCAAAGGAATCCTTGCTAACTTGTTGATATAGGTAGAGCTACCTGAGCATAAGGCTTTTGCAATGAAGACAATATATACTTTAATTACAATTGTAACACCTTGTTAGCTATTCCTAGAACACACCGACCTTGCTAACCTCCTCACTAAATTAAGTGTATAAGTACACATCATTACCTTCTTCCTAACCTCTGTGCTAAATCACTAACATGGGAGTCTCATATGAGTGTTCGCGAGTTGGAGACCTCGTTTCTACCCCCATTAGGTGCATCAATCCACTTCTCTGTGCCATTTCTAATTGAGGCTAGGGAGGGTTATAGTGGTGGTGAGAGGAGTTGAACCCTTGATCTATAATAAGATGGTGGATACTATGATATGTGATTATCAATTCCCCTCAATCATGATACGTGATTTCTAGGGCATCTGCATCTATCTGTCCTTCAAATATGGGAATATCAAAATTAACTTGTACCTTTAAAGGCGAGGTGCATCCAAAGTGGTCGCTTGATGAAGACGTGCATGTTGTCATCGACAGACATTGAAGGATGTGGGAAAAATTCTCCATCATTTTGTCCCTTTGTCGCATGAGAGCTTGCTCAAGCAACAGATTAATAGAATTGTCTGCTTTGTCGTTTTTATTTTCTTCCACCATGGAGGGTTTCTTGGGCATGCAAGAGCGATTGTCCTCAAGAGAGACAAGCTCGAGACCCAACTTTCTATACTCATACCTCGTCGGGGACATGCACTGAAAAACGATCAAGAGCGGCCTGCTCTGATACCACTGATCTAGATTATTTTCAGCATGAAATGAGAGCGGAGATATAATAAAGAAATGTACAAATATGTATCGTATATCCAACAATATAACAAAAATATATCAGATATGCAACTATAAACACGGAGATACAATAATACACAATTTCTATTAATGAGCGAAAATGTACAAAAACTGTAAAAATACAAAGTGAAAGACTCGCTAGAATGGTGGTAGATTATCTATGAGAAGAGATGTGACAACTACTCGCATTTGCAATAAGATGATTTACAATGAAGCTCTAAAGGCCTTTTTAACATAAATAAAATCCAAAACCCTAACCCCGGAAGATGAAAAACCAACAATTTTGTGGACCCTGTTTTGGGTAGTTTGGTGTATCAACTTCCCGGGGGCGTAACTTTGGCATACGATCTTCATTTGGGGTGCACGATAGCTCATTGGAAAGGTCTATCCGAGGAATACACATGCTACCATTAGAATTTGACTATGTCTATAGTTTGAATGTGGTGAGCCCTAAAAACGTTATTTAGGGCCTCAAAACGACCCTGGAAGTTTGGGACTTGAAAACTAGGAATAAAATTGCCAAACTGAAACTACCAAAATGAGTTAGTTGGAATAGGTGGGTGGCCATTGATATCCACCTGGATCAGTCAATTCACTTTCCAACGGTATTTCCAAGGATTCATCATTCCCACAGTGTAGGGGGAGATGAAGCAAATGGACCCACACTGGGATGACTGAAGGAACATCAATTTCAGGATTGAAGTTTGTTGATGGTTTAGGTATATCCCTTTTGGGCCCATGAAGTACAAGCTATTTGGAAAAATAATATCTCAATCTTCTTTCAGTTCAAATAGAAAGGCATAGAAACCTCTACCACAAAATAGATATGAAAACATCCATTAAGATAAGTTCTTTTGCATCCATTAATCCATTGCTTGAGGGGGAGGGCTAGAGCCCGATAAAATGACCAATGAAACCAAATTCAGTAATAGCCAAAGCCTTGAGGTGTGGCTCAATAGGAAGACGTTTAACATCAAGGGTTGAAGTTGACTTCTTTACAAATCTAGAAGGAGCAAATTTTAGAGAGGGCTTACCAAGCAAAGCGACTAGGGGCTAGAAGGTCGTGGTTGCGATAGGAGGAGGGGGATTTACCCCTACCAAATCCATGTTCGAGAGGGACAAACATGGTGGGTGCAAGAGGGTGAAGACTAGGGTTATAGTTGGCACTCAAGATTGCAGGCATAACATGCTAATTCTTGAGCATACCACTACTCTTGCATACAATCATTTCATAAGAATAATCTTATGAAACAAGTGATTATATAATAAATTGAGATCGGATAAATAGAATTGAAAATGCAGAAAACACAATTCACATAAGACAATCAATAAACACGCAGATAAGAAACACAAATATTTCACGTGGTTCACCCAAACGTTGGGCTACGTCCACCAAGCAGAGGTACCGGTTGTCTTATTATTCAGATCATGGAGATTACAACAGCTCACTCACTCCTCTCACACTCAGCCTCTACAAGCATACATAAAATTATAGCAATGTACATTAGAAACTGATTATTGAATGCGCTCATAACTAAATTCGAACTTGGTCTTATTGGTTACAACCAACGTTGGATTATAGGATCTGAAATCCTAATCCTGAGAATTTGTTATCATCGTTTAACAATCTCCACCTTGACAACAATTAACCCGATACCTTGCTCTTTCTTTCGTTCATCACCTTTTCTGCAAGACAAGAGAAGCCAAGCACCATCGCAACTTCTCCAACAATACTGGTTTTGTGAACATGTCTGCGCAGTTCTCTTTTGTATGCACTTTCTCAGGAGAGACTCCACCTTCATCAATGACATGTCTTACAAAATGGTACTTGATAGGTATATGTTTTGTTTTACTGTGGTAGGTTGGAATTTTAGCCAAGTGAATAACACTTTGACTATCACAAAGTAACTTTACTTTGTCCTGCATCCTTCCAAACTCACCCAACAAACCTTTCAACCAAACTGCCTCTTTGCAAGCATGTGAAGCAGCTACACATTATGCTTTTGTAGTGATAAAGAAACAATGTTCTGTAGCTTTGACATCCAACTAATAGCTCCACCTGCAAGAGTAAAGACATACCCCGAAGTCGACCTTCTCTTGTCCAAATCCCCTGCAAAATCAAAATCAACATATCCACAGACTAACTCACGACCACTGTTATAGGTGATACAGTAATCACTTGTGCCCCTCAGATACCGAATCACCCATTTCACTGCTTCCCAGTGCTCTTTACCTGGATTTTCCATATACCTGCTGACAACTCCAACTACATGTGAAATGTCTGGCCTTGTACTAACCATCACATACATTAGACTTCATAATGCATTGACATATGGTATTCGAGACATAATTCCTTTTCTTCTTTTGTACTAGGACATAAACTTGAAGAAAGTTTAAAATGGGAAGCCAAATGGATTGATACTGGTTTCACATCGTTCATACCAAACCTCAAAAGTATCTTCTCAACATACTTTTGTTGTAACAACCAAAGCTTACCATTCCTCCTGTCTCCGAATATCTCCATGCCCAAAATCTGCCTTGCTGCTCCTAGATCTTTCATATCGAACGTCCTAGCCATCTGAGCCTTTAACCTGTTGATCTTAGTTATGCTTTTGCTTGCTAAAATCATATCATCAACATACAATAATAAGATAATGAATATGCCATTATTCAATTTCTTAAAGTAGACACAATGATCATACTCACTCCTTGTATAATTCTGGCTCACCATGAAAGAGTCAAATTTCTTGTACCATTGTTTGGGTGACTGCCTCAGACCATACAATGATTTCTTGAGCCTGCAAAAACATTTCTTGCTGCGATTCTGAACAAACCCTTCAAGTTGTTCCATGTAAATTTCCTCATCCAAATCTCCATGTAAGAAAGCAGTCTTAACATCTAGTTGTTCCAACTCCAAATCAAGTAATGGAACTAATGCTAACACAATTCAAATTGAAACAGTCTTTACTACTGGTGAAAAAATCTCATGAAATTCAATACCTTCTTTCTGAGAATATCCTTTCGCAACCAACCTTGCTTTGTACCTTTCCACCTTATCATCAACACCCTTCTTCAGCTTGTAGACCCACTTGCAACCTACAGTTTTTCTGTCTCTTGGAAGTTCTACCAGGTCCCATGTAGCATTCCTCTCTAATGCCTTCATTTCATCCTTCATCGTTTCTTTCCATTTATCAATGTTAGAACCCTTCACATCCTCCTGGTAGCACGAAGGTTCATCATCATTAGTACTTAAAGAAACTGACGAAACAAAATCATCATAGCTTCTTGGAGGATTTTTGACCCGTGTAGACCTTCTTAGGGAAGTTTGTGGCTCATCCACAATCTGTTGACTGTCATCATCAACCATGTCTTCCTCTGCTGCAAGATACTCTTCATGAACATCTTCTGAAACTTGTTCATGTTCACCTTCATTAGTTTCAAATTGAATTTGTTGATACTATGGTGCTTCTTCTTGTTTCATTTGAACATCTACATCTGATTTGATGAGAGATGATTCATCAAATGTTACATCTTTGTTAATGGTGATCTTGTGGGTAGTAGGATCCCACAATTTGTACCCCTTAATACCATCACCATATCCAACAAAGATAAGCCTTTTTTATTTTGGATCTAATTTAGAACGTTGATGTTTCAGAATTAAAGCATATGATTCACAACAAAAAAATTAAGATTATAATAGTTACAAGGATGACCTGTCCATACCTCTTCTGTAATTTTTCACTCTATTGCTATTGATGGTGATCAATTCACCAGATAACAGGTTGTAGTTACTAGTTTTGTCCACAGTTCCTGCTGCAAGTTGGCATTACTCAACATACTCCTTGTTCTCTCTAGAAGAGTCATGTTCATGTGTTCAACAACTCCGTTTTGCCGAGGAGTATATGCAGTGGTTTTATGCCTATCGATCCCAAATTACTTGCAATAACTCTCAAACTCCATTGACGTAAATTCACCACCATTATCAATTCTTAAAAATTTAATGGATCTACCAGTGCTCTTTTCCACTAAAGCTCTAAACTGTTTGAAAACATTAAATACATCAACCTTTCTTTTCAACATATAGATCCACACCTTCCTAGAGAAATCATCTATAAAAATTACAAAATATGATGATCCTCCATACGAAATAGTAGGGGATGGCCCCCAAACATCAGAATGGATATAATCACAGATTCCTTTACTGGTGTGTCTTCAGATTTTAAATCTCTGCCTATTGCCTATTCTGTTTTCCATAAATACAATGCTTGCAAAAATCTAACTTTAAAGACTTTAGACTACAAAGTAACTTGCGATTAGATAATACCTTTAATACTTGTTCGCTCATATGGCCCAAATGTTGATGCCACAGTCGAACAGAATCACTGTCGTTCTCAGACACCGATGTCGCATGATCTGACTCAGTTCTTCCTTCTAACATAAACAAGTTACCAACCTTCTTTGCTTTCATAACTAGTAGGATTCCTTTGTAGACCTTCATAACTCCACCTTGAACAATACTCTTATATCCTCCAGTGTCTAAGACTCCCAAAGAAATTAGGTTCTTCCTAAGCTCAAGTACATGTCTCACATCAGTTAGTATTTTAACAGTTCCATCAAACATCTTAATTCGAATGCTACTAATTCCCACAACTTTACATGATATATCATTTCCCATGTAAACAATTCCATCATCTATAGAATGATAAGTAATAAACCAGTGTCTATGAAGACACACGTGGTTTGAAGCACCATAATCTAATAACCACTGTTGATCATGATGTGAACCAATACCAATTGATAAAACTTCATTAGTCATACCTGAACCTGTTGTTGAACCTGTTTTGGTTGCATTTGCTTCCTTCGTCTCTTTTGGAGGGTCTTCTTTGGAGGCTTGTTGTCGCTTCCAACAATCCTTCTTCAGGTGTCCAGATTTGCCACAAAACCAACACTTAAAATTGCTCTTCTTTCCCTTCGACTTTGATCGAGAGAAATCCCTTTGACCGTGTCCTCTTTCTTTACGTCTGCCTTCGACCATCATTGCCTCAAATGTAGAGGTTTCTAGATTGGATTTCTTCCTTGTTTCATCAAACAGTAAAGCTCCAACAATATCATCAAACTCAATACTTTATGTTGAACTGAAACTAATAGGGGTAACAAAATGATCCCATGACGCGGGCAAATAACACAATAATGTAATTGCCTTATCTTCAGATTCAAATTTCACTCCCATGGTAGTCAACTTGACTAAAAGAGTATTAAAAGTATTTAAATGATCAGGTATCTTCGTACCTTCCTTCATGCGTAGACTGTACATTTGTCTTTTCAGGAAGATCCCGTTCGTCAAGGATTTTGTCATGTACATGCTTTCCAACTTTGACCACAAACCGACTGTTGTCTTCTCTGTAACAATGTTGAACAATACATCATTGGCCATGTAAATTCTAACCTTGTACAATATCTACTGCAAACAAATATCCAAAAAAAGAATAGAAAAGATACAATGGCAAATACAAACATTACACAAAGATTTTTCCCCTGGAAACCCAAATCGGGAAAACCAACATATTCTATATTATTCATTGTGATACATTGTTTACAATACAATATACATATAGGATCCAACGACATCCAAAACCCTAACCCAATGACCTGGATTAGTCCAAAACCCTAATTCCTTAACTGGAAATAGAAAACCATCGGCAAGAACCATGTGCTGAAAAACCACCTAAATACATGACATGTTTCCTGAGGCAAGTGTCACGTTTCTCGAGGCATAATTTTTTTTTTCGGGGCACTGCCCCCGGACCCCCGCGCGAGGGGCTTCGCCGTGCAAAGAATATAACGCATACCCAACTGGCCAAACACAGACGTATGGCACTCAGTGCTCTTGCATCCATCTCATCCCAGTCATCATCTGTTATGGTCGCGGGTTGCTTTGCTTTTTCCAAAAACGCCTTCACCATGCCTTGTTGCACGAGAAGATCATGCATCTTAACCTTCAAGATCTCGAAATTGATCTTTTCATTAAACTTCTCAATTTCAAACTTAGCACTATGCATCTTTTCCATTAGAGGAAACATTCCAAAAAACACCACTGTCTTGTAATAACCAAGGCCCTTATATTAAGGAATGATTTTACTCAATGTTGAACAATAATTTAAAAAAAAGTTTAACCCAAAAAACCCTTTAATAATACATTAAAAAAAATAAAAATTAATAAAAATCTCTTATTAAAAAAATTGACTTTTTAAAAAATTCTTGAATTTATGCATTTAATATAATATGCATATAATACAAATTCACCTTTTTAATTCACCTCACGACCATGCATAATGCATAATAGGACAACATCGTGACCATGAGTTAAATAGCCTTTTTCACCTCATAAATAAGATGCCCATGAGAATCATTCACGTCACGTTTTACATACCATGCAAAATAATTAAAGGAGATCGACGCTCCTTGGACAATTGAAGGTGAGCGCGAGTTTGATGGTGGAGCGCTCCTTGAGTGTGGAGGGGGGAGTGCTAGCGGTTTTTTTTTACTATGAATGGGTGTGTATAGACGCTCCCTTTATGCAGCTAGCTCGACGCTGATGGAAAACCGTGTAAGTAACCATCACATCGACGTTCCCATCCAGCAGGGTGCCCAACGCTGATGCCAAAATCAATGCTCCCTTCCAATCTTTTAGCGATCGGAGAACAATAAACAACCTCAAAATTTCAGCGAAGTCTTTCTAGTGTGCAGCCTCCTCACGAAATTTGACTAATGCGTGGCCTCCTCAAGCTCTGATACAACTTGTTAGAATTGCAAATGCTGAAAACACAATTCACATAAGACAATCAATAAACACACAGATAAGAAACACATAGATTTCACGTGGTTCACCCAAACGTTGGGTTACATTCACCAAACAGAGGTATCGGTTGTCTTATTATTCAGATCATGGAGATTACAATATCTCACTCACTCCTCTCACACTCAGCGTCTACATGCATACATCAATTTATAACAATGTACATTAGAAACTGATTATTGAATGTGCTCATAACTAAATTCTAACTTGATCTTATTGGTTACAACCAACGCTGTATTATAGGATCTGAAATCCTAATCCTGAGAATTTGTTGTCACCATTTAACCAGAATAACATAATTACAATTCAATACACTCAAAAGAATATGAACCATAAATCATGTACCACATATACAATACCAATTCAAATGAGTTAGCTATAATATTATTACACTTAATTTCTTCAAAACTGAAGAGAAAATGTAACCAAGTACACTTAACTTAAAACATCATTACATATATTTTAACAATATCCCATGAGATTTGCACACCCTAGAGTTGGAGCAAAAACATTGATACGATAAAGTAGTCCTAAGCATAAGAGTAACTCTCTTACCAATTTCAGATTTGCCACCTAGCCAAAGGAATCCTTACTAACTTGTTGATATAGGTAGAGATACATGAGCATAAGGCTTTTGCAATGAAGACAATATATACTTTAATTACAATTGTAACACCTTGTTAGCTATTCCTAGAACACACCGACCTTGTTAACCTCCTCACTAAATTAATTGTATAAGTACACATCATTACCTTCTTCCTAACCTCTGTGCTAAATCGTTAACATGGGAGTCTCATATGAGTGTTTGGGAGTTGGAGACCTCGTTTCTACCCCAATTAGGTGCATCAATCCACTTCTTTGTGCCATTTCTAATTAAGGCTAGGGAGGGTTATAGTGGTGGTGAAAGGAGTTGAACCCTTGATTGTAATAAGTTGGTGGATACTATGATATGTGATTACCAATTCCCCTCTGTCAAAAAAAAATTGTATGTTAAATTAAGAATCATAATATATTCTTGATGAACCTATAGTACCCATGCTTACCACGCCCATCTCCCATTAATGTCCCCCTCATAACTATAAGTAAACATTTAACAAATGCAACAAAAAATAATAACATAAAATTGGAACCAAATACCTAGAATAAAAATTAAAGTGCAAAAAATAATATAACAACCATCTTTTATAAGAAAGTCCTTGCAAAAAATAATATAACAACCATCATCTTTTATAAGGAAGTCCTTTCTCATCTTAATGTTCTACCCATATAATTTGTGTTCTTTGTAATCTAATTATATCTTTAAATTCAGAAAATAATATACTTAGATGTTTCAAAGAGTTATTTGTCAATTTTTATCTCAATTATAATCACTTATAATCACGCCCTTTTCATAAAAAGCTTAGAGACCTCACAATATACAGAACACAATCACATAATGTGAATTATGATGGGTATGGATAGTCTTATTTCTACATTCATTGTCCCTACCCTACTTTGGTAGAACCATTATTTTCATTTTATTCTGCCTCTAAAGCAACAAATATTGAAAATTGTGAAATGATTTTATTTTATTTTCATTTTATTCTGTCTATAAAGCAACTAGTAACAAACTAGTAACAAATAGTGAAAATTGTGAAATGATTTTATTTTTGGTTTTTGGACAGAGGTTTTGTTGTTACACGAAAAATTATGAACCCATGGGTATAAACCTTATCTCCATATTAACAGATAGTACAAGTTATATTTTTACAACATGTAACTTTAAAAACACAGAAAACTTGAATGGAACCAACTATTTAGAATGAGTTCCTGAATAGACTCAAATAATCAAATTCACTATTCCACCAATAGAAAATGTGGTTTCAACAATTTTCAGTACAAAATTCATCGCGTGAAATGAGGCCATATGAATGCCACATATACAAGACATTCACTTTGCGTTAGAACTCGGTTGTCTGTACATCTCTGTTTGGCATGTAATTTGTCCGGAAAGTTAAAAACGTGATGATGTATGTATTGGTGGTACCTCGGGATTATCACCTGTTTTTTCCCGGAAAGGATGTGCAGTGTGAAGTGAAATAAATTATATGTAGGAAAACATGTGTAGAGAATAGTTGTTATTAGTTTTTGTCATGAGATTATAGCAATGAGTTTGCGATGTGACATTAATTTGTCTTTTAACATAAATTTGTCTATGCAATGTAATGTTTAACATATGAAAACAAATATTTATTTTTGGATATAATAAAAATATTTGTGTTTTTCATTTTTAATTGGTTGATAGAGTTGAAGTGTTATTGCTCCATTCACTTTTTTCAATATGTAGAATTAATTACATAATCAATTAATTTCATCAATCACCACATCTAAATATAAGAAGTTTTACTATGTATTCATTATTATGCATTATTATATTTATATTGTATTTATTATCTAATATATTATTTATTATTATATTTATTATATTTGTATTTATGAATATTATAGTTCCATTAAGCTTATGGTTCATTATATATTTTGAATAACAAACAACCCTCAATTATTATCTTTTAACAAAAAAATATCCATTACTTATGCATTTAGTTATATTAAGTTTCATTGTTCAACATGTATTTCCCAACTAACTCGGCAAAAAAAATAATTTTATTAACTATTTTATGAAATAGTTTTTTTTTTTTTAAATTCAACAATATTATAAAATATTGTTTGATATACATTCTTTTCCTGCCACTGAAATAGACATACTTTCAAGATTGGGGGTGTTGCCCTTGTGCAATAATATTCTATTTCTTTTATAAAAAGGAATATTAAAAAAATGAAATTCTATTTCTTTTAAAAAAACAATAAATGTATTTCCAATTTTAACCTGTAAACGATATGATGTAAGCATCTTTATATTTTATTAGATCCTTTGAAAAGAGGAAACAAATAAAGGTAAAACATACATCATTCTTAGAGTTGTAGTTGTACTTAGGGTTATTGGCTGCCCAACCTTTCAAATAAACTAGTCCTTTCAAATAAGTTAGTGGATATTTATGTTAGGGTATTAAGTATTATGTAGTTGTTTATTATATTTTTATTCAATTGATAAGATGCATTAAGGAATGAGCCAATCATTAACATATTATAGTTGTTTAATGTTAATTTTTATATTTAATTCTTACTAAATAAAAATAACTCCCTCAATTATATATTTAAAAATATTTGTAATAATATCTCTTTTATTTATTAGAATAACCAACTCTTATATACAGAAATCTCTCCTAAATCATTAAATCCAATGACTGGCCAATTATTCAAGATTTTTTTATGTTTTTAGTTAAAGGTTTTGTTTATATGCGGAGAGCCCCATGGATATTTTTCTGCATATATCCAATAATGAAAAAGTCAATTGCACCAACTATTAAATGAAACAACGAATTCACTTTGGGCGTGGGATAGTCATTTCGCCTTATTTGTGTGAAAATTCATGTCATCCGAACTGTAATTTTAGAATATGATGGAAGTTCTGAATCCACCCAAATTATCAAAATCACAGGCCTAACAATGAATAATGTAATTTCAACTATTTTCAGCTTACCAAATTTAAAGCTTCATTTTGAAAGTGAGGTTATATGAATGTTGTAGTGTATATGGCGAGCAATAATCAGTTTACTGGTAGTATATACACCATCAAATATATCCCGAATCCTAATATATATTAAAATGATTAGACGATATATATATCAACAGCTGCAGCATTGAAGGCTGTACAACAAACTGGTTGTGACCCATATACAACACTTCACTTATTCGTCTGAAAAACTAGAATCATGACTATGTATGTATTGTTAAAAAAAATACCTAATTACATTTTTAATTAGTTAGTTATATAGTTTACCCTTACAAGAGTTGGTAACTTTGTAACCTCTTGTAACCATATTGTGTAACTATACATGTTCATATTAATAAAATACACATCAACAGCTGCAGCATTGAAGGCTGTACAACAAACTGGTTGTGACCCATATACAACACTTCACTTATTCGTCTGAAAAACTAGAATCATGACTATGTATGTATTGTTAAAAAAAATACCTAATTACATTTTTAATTAATTAGTTATATAGTTTACCGTTACAAGAGTTGGTAACTTTGTAACCTCTTGTAACCATATTGTGTAACTATACATGTTCATATTAATAGAATACACATCAATAGTATAGTGTGTTGCATCAATTCTGTATCTACTTAATCTTTTCATGTATTAGAAGAGGTGGTGGCGAATATCACGTCTTTTTCCGGGAAAAGATGGGCAGTGTGAAGTAAATTTAAATGGTCCGTTGGGCAAACACTCGTATAATATATTTAATTGGGGCCATGTCAAATTTGTGGAGCCTGCAATGGCTTTTCTGCAATCCGTCCGATGAAGTCGCGTCGGCGAGTCCGCAGAGAAATAGAAATAGTAAAATATTTAGTTAAGGGCCCGCAAATATATGCATTTATTAACAATAGATTTAGTTAAGGGCCCGCAGACCATAGCTTCTGTCGTTGCACTGGTTGAGAAATAGTCATCGCAATAATTTCTGGGCGGTGGTAACATGCTCACTTTGATCACCGGGGAGTTTTACAGTTCTCTGTAGGCAATTACGAATGGAATATTTAGGGTTAGTTTTTATAATTCTTACACTGTGTCTAATAGGCGGACGGTGTGCCGACCAGCACATGGTAGGAGGTTCCTTATTATTACCAAATATAATGCACTAATTATGTTTCTAAATATTATTGTTTGAAATTCATTATAATATTTTATTTAAAATAATATTCATCCTTCCAAATAATTGTCTTCCATTTATTTGGAATAATAATGTGTTTTCTTAAATAGTATAAATGTTCATTTATTCCTACTATAGTGAGATGTTGTGTTGTATCTCAATTCTGGTTGTTTTTAATTTATGGAAGGATTTGGGGTTATGAGATTGACGTTTGTTTAAATATGTTCTTATTTTTATTTAGTATTGCTAATGGATTTGGATTTTTATGAATAAGTTATTTTCAAGTTATGGGATGGATGTTTGTGTAGATGCATCTTCATTTGTGATGAGTATTATTAAAAGTTTTTTGATTTTTATAGATAAATTATATTTAGAAGTATTGATGACTTGTATAAACAAGTAAATGAATTTTTTAAGGAATGAGTTATATGTAAACATTTGAATAAAAAAAATTGATAAATTATTAAATTATTATTATGTTTATAGGTAATTTTTTATTTTTGGATGTGTTAATACATTTTTTAAATTTTATTAACTTTATTATTAAAAATATGTAAAAATTTTAAATATTTAAATTAAAATATATATATTATTATTTTATATTTTTTTATAAATATATCCTCATTTGTTGTTTAGATGTATCCTCATTTGTGAGGAGCATTATTAAAAGTTTCGGATTTTTATCCATAATTTTTTTTTTTTGGTTGTGTGTAAACAAGTAAATGATTTTTTTTCTTTTTTCTTTTTAGGAATGAGTTATATGTAAACATTTAAATAAAAAATTGATAAACTATTAAATTAGTATTTTGTTTATAGGTAATTTGTCCTTTTTGGATGTGTTAATAATTTTTTTTAATTTTATTGTTAAAATTATGTAAAATTTTTTAATATTTAAATTTTAAAAAAATTAAAATTATTTATTATTTTATATCTTTAATAAATTTATTAATTTATTTTTCTTTTTTAACAAAAACTAGGTAAAAATATATTAAAAGGTTGCTAAAAAATGGAGGCAAAGTATAGAGTCTTTGTCACAAGAAATCAAAACCCGCCTGAATTCTCCAAGAAGGAAATGGAGAGCAAAGGTGGCGCTAACTAAAACGCTAAAGCCTATTTGAGTATATGGTCCGGTGCGGTGGAGTTTGGAGGCCTTAGGTTAAGGTCCAATTGAGGGCACAGTCTTGGAGAAGAGGCCTCATCTGAGATATAAGTGTTTTGGGAGGGAGTGGGTGACGCAAGCCCGACCACCTCTATCTGCTGTCTGAGCGCTTCACACTCGTTCCTGTTTCGCTGTTGTTCGCTCCTATGCTAGATGGTAATCTCCGTGATTGAAAGAACCTGTGTGGAGAGAGCCTTGAGCTGCAATTGAAGAGTCTGGACCATGCTTACCAGCTCTTCATGTTCTTCCACTAGAACCGTTCTCGATGTTTGCGTCATCTTGCCTAAATTTCCTGCTTTATCCAACTAAAAAAACCAGGTACCAGTGCGCTTACGAGGAGTAGACACAGCTCTATTTTTCGCAGGAATGGTCTTGCCAACAAGGTGGACCGCTTCTGCTATGATATGCTCCCTCATCTTCATTTGATTCAGGGAACTTAACCAATTTCCTAGGATTTGCCACGAATTGGAGCCATGATCGCTTATGATGCTGGGATCCTTCACTTTGCCTAGAGTTAATGCCTAGTACATTCTAGACGTCATGCTGAACATGTTCGCCTAGCTCTAGTTTTCTCTTCCACGCCCCGAAGCTCTCCAAGGTACACCGAAAAGACTTCCCAAGCTAGGGGAGGGAAAGAAAAGGGGTTGCAGGACGCAGACTAAGGAGGATCGTGTGCCAAGTAGTCGA
>ML795344.1:213654-224747 GCA_009831015.1 Picea engelmannii
GGTGGCATGTGGAGGGGGCTGCGAGGCCACGTGCTGAGGTGAGAGGGAGGTAGGGTAGGTGTCACTATGTGGATGGAAGGACGAATTGTCCAGACCTTGACTGCCATCGTGGCCCAGACGATGTGCTGAGTGGGCTGAGGAGATGTCTGTCGGGTGTCTAAAGTCATGGGATTGGTCTGAAGAGAGAAATTCTGTTAACGACTAACGAGCCTTGCTCGAGATCAATTGTCAGGTTCACTTGAGCATCTGCCAGATGATTGTTCAGTCCGAGGACGTGAAAGAGGGAGATATTGTGGAAGAGCTTGATAATTGTCGAAATTCTTTGAAGGATGGCTTTTAAGTGTAAATTTGGGGGGTGAGACCCTTTGTGAACATATCCTATGATTATCTTGGAGTCCCCAATCACCGAAAGGGAGTGTATGTTCTTGCTTTTGGCGAGATGAAGTCCTTGGTACAGAGCATATGCTTCAGCTTGATTATTGGTGGCGATGCCCAGATTCCAATGAAAGGATAGCACTTGGTTTCCTCGTGGGCAAATGATCACCCCTCTTGCTCCTACCACCCCGTTTACTTATTAAATTATAAAGCTTTTGTTTCAGAATTATTTATTTATTAGTGAAAGGTATTCATATACTTTCATGCATTTAGGTAAACAAAAAAATATTTTTAAAATTAAAAATTATCGTTTAATTTTTTTAATGTCTATAATTTATTATTATATATACTATTTAAATTTTAAATTTAATATTTTCAATACAATTTATAATTGAAATTTATATCTTTAAAAAAATGTAATGTAAATTATAATAAATATAAATGTGTGTTCAATCTAATCAAATAAATTTATATCTTTAAAAAAATGTAATATAAATTATAATAAATTTAAATGTGTGTTCAATCTAATCAATAAAGGAGGTAGCTTCTACTAATGTGTGTATCACCACTCATATTAGAGTAGGTTTCCCACTGCCATCTACGCTCAAGTGCAGTCGGCCCGATAACTCGCTGAAACGCTACTTTTTATGAACATCTATAATCTACCATAGGCACTAGCAAGATGGTGGTGGGTATTGATCTCGGTCTATAACTGCGTATGTAAAAGGAATAGGCCCTAGGCAACTTTGTTCTTTTGGTCTTTAGTTCGTTTCTAACCCTCTAATTGAAACCAAGGAAATAAACTCTAAATTAACTTGATCTTAAATGTACCTTACTATATTTTATTGTTATGAGAAAATTTCATAACTATGATTTTTAAAAATAAAAACAAGAACAAGTATATTTTGTATTAAAATTTGGTTGCAACTAAACTAAAGATAATACAAAGGAAAAATGAGTAATCATGTTCTAGTTACTTCATAAAATTTAGAAATTCCAAAATTTGTTTCTAGTAGTTGTTCTAGCCCTACTATCTTAGTTGTATACTTATGAATTCTACTTGTATACTATTCCCCTCTAGACATACTATCTTAGTTGTATACCTATGAATTCTACTTGTATACTATTCCCCTCTAGGCATTGGCCTTGTTGCATTGTATCTTCCTCTTTCAGTCTAACATCTGAATGCGTCTATGGATGCATTTGAGAGGGGGGAGAGGGAGGGGGAGGGGAAGGCAGGATTGCCAAGTCCTCTCAACAAATCGTGTCTCGGCTGCTACCATAGATACTTTTTCATGCAAGGAATCAAACTTGGATTCTTAAATTGCAGAATTCTTGTTGTTTCTCTCCATATATGCTATGGAATCATTTTTCTTTTTCTTTTGAGCTTCAAGTTGCTTGTGAATGATTATGACAAACCCATTAATCTTATGGGTTTCCACTACGACTTTGTATTGCCAATATTCTTTCCATCCTTCCCACCTTTAGACAAATAAAGATAAATCTTTCCAAGTCTTAATCAATTAGTGCTCACATCTCCTGAAACCCTTCCTCGGGTCTCTTGTTTCACAAAGAGCACAACGATCCAAGTCACCGTGGAAATTATCCATGTTGCCAAAAGAGGCTAAGCCAATTTCTTTCCACCAAAGTATGAACCAATTCGCAACTCCAGGCCAAACCAATTCCTCTCCAGTAGATGCTTTAGGAACCCCAACTTCTCGGCGAGCCATACTATGCAAACCCAAGATGGAGGATCATAAACCATGCCAAGAAAAATAAATCCAAATCTTTCCTTCCCTCATATAGATCTACACACAAAAAACATAAACAAAAGAACATGAACCTGCATTCTTTGCCATTAAACCCACATTTACCCTACCATCCCATCTTGACTGCCAAAATATAATTTGATGCAAGTGAAATGGGAAGTGATGGTACTCTTGTTAATGAGTGTCTTAATTCCCATCTCTTTGCCCACCTCACCATGCACCACATGTCATTCCAACTCGTGTCCATTAACAAGGTGTCTTTCAAACAAATTTCATGGGAGACGAGTTGTTTGAAGTCCCTTCCCCCTCACTCCATTTATCTTGATTTTTCCCATTTCAATTTCCATTGCTTCATTAGCCTTATAGTCTACTAAGGGATCATGAACTCTTAATACCTCTTAGAACTTAATACTATCGTATTTTTCTACCATTGCTTGTGCCCTTTGGATAACCGCACTTAAGATGATGTCTTTTGGCATTAAGTGGTAGTGCATGAGTTGTATAATGCTTGAATGTTAAATACCTGAATAGATTTGATAATATATCTTAAAATAAACTCACAATCTCAACAAGAATAACCAAACCATTCACCAAATATTCAACACAAGAAAATAGATAAAACCCTTGAGGTAGGGTAACACCATATATATTCACCTTATGAAAGGAATGCACTCCTCAAACAATCTTTGCTTGTACAATAACAATATTCTTCACTATGTTTCAATACATTGCTTACACTTCTTTATATAACATTCTCTATCGTCTAAGAACATTCTAGAGAAGGAATCTTCTAGAAAGCCTATTTATTATATCTAACTACCATAGTGGGGTCTTATTTAATAATATAGTGGACCTAATCCACCTTATATGTAATGACATCCACTAATAATACATAACCACATTTCCATTGGGTACCTCCCTAGGTACCTCATATTACCTCCCTAGGTATACTACATTCCATCCCCCTTCACATGTTTCATCCTCGAAACACAGGAATAAAACATACAATATGATCGACTAAGCAATGTAACCAACTTTTACCAAGTACGACCATCCATCCATCCTAATGGAAGACGAACATGATGTCCAACTTCTTCCTTGCCACCTTGATCTTGATCCACATCCTACAAGTGTTGCCATGATATTGGTTCTCTAGCATGATGTCTTTCTGTAGTGCTGGTAGGCCTCCATGCACCTCTTGATTGGTTTCCCTTATGGTTCCCTATTGGTGCATAAATGTATTGATGCTCACGCCCTTGCCTTGATGACTGTTGTTTCTCTATATGATGTGGATGTTGATATACAACAACTGTAGGAATTTGTTCTTTTTTCTTTAAATCTGCAACAGATTGTGCCTTTGAGTCAATGACCTCTTTAGCTTCCTAATTGTGTCATTCTCGTGGTTTTGTTTCATCTCCTTCTGTAGGCTCTGCCCCTAATTCAACTTCAAACCCGACAATAACTTCTTTAATGGCCTCCGTGGGCCCATATTTCTTACTAAGAGGCACATCTTGCAATGTGATTTTGTTTTTCTTTTACCAAAACTTTAAAAACTTATTTTGCACATTAATATTAATGGTACCCACTAATTCTATTCAAGGACATCCAAAAACAATATCCACTTCATCCATATCCATAGCATAAAAATATGAATGCAACACATATTTATCCATGGTAATCTTCAAATCTTTAACAATTTGAAAATTTTCACCCTCAACCTATTTGCTTTGAATATTCTTTATTGGAATTGCAATCTATTAACCAATTAAACATTGATAAAATTTTGCTGGCAACTGGGGTTAATAGAAACAATGATATTTTATTTATGAATACAACCATGAACTTGTAATATGGAGTTGTCGCGGGAAAAAAAAACCCTTTGTACTTTTTGTATCCCCTTTCCAACATGAGACCACGTATCTAAAAATACCTTTTCAAATTCTTTATCGGAGAGTGTCATTATCATATTATAATCAAGCAATTCCCACCACCTACCACATCACCTTGTAATTGTAAATTGACCAAACCTCTCCAATGCTCTTTCCACAGTGACTTCTCTTCTTTGAAAATTTATTCAATATTAGGGCCATTATATTTCCCTGTAAAATATATCTTTCTATGAAAAACCCCCAAAAGAGAACTAGGGTTTGTAAAAAAAACGCGCACTGTTTTCCGGAAAACCCTGAAAATTGTCAAATTTAAAACATTGATAACTTCACTTCCGGACTTCGTTTCAGCTGATTTGTTTTTTGAAATTGGATATTTTTCCGAGAGGAATTCAAATATCCAATTTGTTTTGGAAAATTCTGCTAAAAAAGTTTCAGATATGAACTTGAAGTGTGACGCCCCCCTTTTTCCTTTAAAAATTCTACAAAAGAACAAAAAATGTATTCCCTTCTTTGGCCAAGGAAAACGCTTTGATACCAATTGTTAAGTACCATAATAGATTGGATAATATATCTTAAAATAAACCCACAATGTCAACAAGAATAACCAAACCATTCACCAAAGTACTGAACATAAGAAATAGAGAAACCCTTGAGGTAGGGTAACACCATATATTAATCCTTATGGAAGGATAAAACTCCTCAAACAATCCTTGCTTGTACAACGAAAATATTCTTCACCATCCTCCAATGCATTGCTTACACTTTTTTATATAACATTCTCTATCTTCTAGGAACATTCTAGAAAATGAATCTTCTAGAAAACCTATTTATTATATCTAACTACCATACTGGGCGTTATTTAATAATATAGTGGACCTAGTCCACCTTACATTGAATGGCCTCTACTGATAATACATAACCACATTCCTATTGGGAACCTCCCTAGGTATACTAGAACCAATCCCAATGTTTTTGGATTGGATCAAACCTTTCAATATAAAGCCAAAACCTCTACCTCGTTGTTAGTGGCAACTCCAATCCCCCATGCAAACCTTAATCTTTGATTCCCTTCAAGATCAATGATGATTCCCCCCCACGCACCCACCTCCCCTGGGTTTCCCATCAAAGACTCGTCAAAATATAGGGTAAACTACTTCCTTCTTGTTTGCCACTCTTGAAACTCTCCCTACTCAAACCCGAACTACCGTTTTTCCTAATTGTGAGGTCCACTTAATTTAATTTTAGGTGGGGCTATGCCCCCATCAATAAGTATTTTAACCATAATTCCTCCTCCTCCTTTAATGTAACCACAGTGATGCCACAAATTTCTTTTAATAGACAACTTCATTAATAAGTCCACAAGATTGTGATGTAATTTCTCTTGGGAGGAGAAGTTCTTATTTGGGGGTAGCTCTATTTCTTGCCAACCAGATCTCCCAACACAAGAACTTAGGCATTGCCAGCCATACCCTTTTTAGCAAATCTTTATTCACAAATGTACCTTGGTATTTTTTGTGATATATTTAGAACATTTATTATCGGTCCTATGGAGTCTCTTTGTTTCTCTCGAGATTTGTAAAACATAGGTACCATACATGTTTTGTGAATTGACATTTCATACATAGATTATTTGTCATTTAATCCTCCACACAACAAAGAGGACACCTCAACAGACTTTGAACATCGTGTCTTTTCATATTTTTCACAATTAGGATTCTACTATGAACCATTAGTTAACAAAAAATTATCACTTTTGGCAAGCAGTCTCTACCACATATATACTTCCATACGGTTGATCTCAGAGGAAAATTTTTCTTGGATAACATTAGATCATAACCTTGCTTGAATCTATAGGGTCCTCCTTGGGGGCCCCAACCTCTAGAGTCCCAACCAAATCTACAAAGAGGATCTCCTTGGCCATGCCAATTTTGACAATCATCCCTTTTTCATTGTTGCACTTGCTGGAATGGATGACTTCCTAGACTAGCAAAATATTGTGAGTAATCTACCTTTTTTGAACAAATCCCCCTTTACTTTCACATATTATATTAGGGAGAATAATTTTCAGATGATTTTCTATGATTTTTGTCAAAATATTGTAAGAGGTGTTGCATAAAGAAATTGGTTAAATTTGGAAAAGAAGTCTGGTTATTTTAGAATTAGGGCTAGAAAAGAAGAATTTTCTCCACCTCCAAGATTTCTATCTAGCCCAATTCAACATTCAACATAGGTCATGTTTGATGTTACTCCAACATACTCTATACAAGTGGATGGTAAACATATCTGAGCATGAAGCTTTGTTTAGATCTAGACCCCAGATTGCGTTCACCACTTCTTCCTCCATTATTTTCTTGGACATCTTCCGATTGTACTCTAACTTAACCAATTCGGGAATCCCTTGCAACATGGCTTGAGAGGCCTCAGGTAACACTTCTTCCTCTTCTGTATATAGTCCTTTGAAGTGATATTTTGCAATAAATTTTATGGACTCATAGTATGAGATTATTCCCCCATGTTCATTTTTATCTCTTGTACATTTAAATTTATTTGTTGTCTTGCCCTTGCTTGCTTATGGAAAAAGGAAATATGTATGTCCCTTACCTTTAGCCACAAAATATGGACTTTAATCTCCAAATCTCTTCTTCCTTTCAAAAATCCCAATGCAACTTCCTAGGTAGAACACGTTCCTCCTCTATTCGCTGCTAGGTCACCTCCTAAGTCTTCATGGAGGTTTGGTGAATCCGCAGTTTCTGATGAGATCCACTCTCTCTTGATATTGGTGGAGGAGGTGATTTATTGCTCACTCCTTTAGAGTGATATTTAACTTCCCGAGCGTTTCCTCCCACACACAACTAGGAGATCATTGAGTTGGATTTTTCCACATTTCCTTAATTATGTCCATTGTTCTTGGCTCTTGAAGCCATAATGGATTGAAGTGGAAGAAAAGAGGTTCATAATTTTGGACTTCTTGGAAAGTTAAAGACATAGGCTTGTGATCTAAGACACCCAATAGGATGATATAGGAGGATATGAGAATGTTTTTGAACAAAAGATAATTGTGAATAAGAAAATGATCTAACCTTGTCGTAATGTGACCAAACTCCATCCTCTTGTTCATCCAAGTATATTTATGTAATTTACCCAACCACCAAAGCTGGTCACGCCATGAATTTTTTTTCTCTTTAACAACTCTGATACCATAATGTAACGTACCCAACGCTCAAGTGAGCAACATTATGTGCAGAAACTCATTAAATTATTAAGATTTACTACTAATTAAATTCTTGTAGCTTACCAGTTGCAGATCACACACAATATTGACCAATTGACTGATACCACAGTCCTGAATGCATTTAGCAACATATATTAAACATGAGTATAATTGTTCAAGAAAACAATAAAACACACAACATTCATATAAGCCATTTACATAGCATAATTAACATAGGAACATAACATAAACACTTATCTCTTAATGATTAACCAACTGGATGCAAACAAAGGATGAACCTCCCAAGCATAGGCACTGCTGATCATTTTCTCTCATCAGCAAGCCACCCTCGAGATGAGGCTATGAGTCCACAAGGAGATCCGACCCACTAGCTATCCACTCTCCACACAGAGCAGCCCCAAACCTAGGTTCTAGTCTCACAACAGTTCCAAACCTCCAACACCTTCACTACCCAAGGAATGTACCCCCTTCACTACTCATAGCCCCTCGGGTTGTACCATTCATTTATCAGGGCCACTAGTGCATTTGGTTGGCCATGAATCACCTTCCCCACAACCCGTACTACCCAAGGAGTGTACCCCCTTCACTGCTCATAGTCCCTCGGATTGTACCATTCATTTATCAGGGCCACTAGTGCATTCAGTTGACTAGGAATCACTCGGTTGGGAAATCTAGGAACTCTCAGTTGCTTCATATTTTCTCACAACAACCTTCACAAGGCTCAGAGTCATTTTCTCCACAGAAAATCACACCACAAGATCACAACCCAATTTACAGGCACATAGGCTTGTTTCTCAGCATAATAACACAACCAAACAATGGATTCCTTCAAGTATACCATGGTTGGTCCTCTTCCGATCCCTATGCTCTTTATTTGCTGCCCCAAAATCTCCATGTAAATTTTTTCTCTATTTTGCATACGTATTTTCTCTTCTTCCTTGCTTGCTTGACTCACACTCTTCACAAGGATGATTGTACTTCAATCCATGCTCTTCAATAACTACGGGATGTGACCACTCACACCCACCCTCTTACATGAGTTTAATGATTGGTCTCTCATACACTCAATCATCAAATAGGAGGTTACACGCAAAGATAATAATTGCAGGAATGTGGGTTGGATTAATACCCATGAATAATTCCTCCTTGGACCCCTCTCTCTTGTGGAATCATAGCCCCCCATCATTCTTCATCTCTTTCATATAACAGCCAACGATTATTACTTTTATTAATTAATCAATGTTCATAACATGCAATTCAACATCCAACCACATTAGATCAATATGGGCTCTTCACCCCAATGCATCGACTCACCAACCTAATTCACATTTATACAATTACATTATAATTTGTGGGGATCATAACTAGTGATGTTACATCCCCTCCCTCTTATTTTTTCACCTCTCTCAGTGCACAACACCCTACATGTGTAATTTTATTTTACAATTCGAGCTCCCCGACCAATAATCAACATATAATCTCTATGGCCCGAAATCACACAGGAATTCCAGTCTAAACAAATTACATAGGCACTTTGGCCCCAATACCACACATACATAGGCACATCCTACCCCCAAAATCACAAATACAAAGGCACCTTGGACCGAAACATATACATAAGCCATTGGCATTCTCCTACATCTATCCTGATTTCCACTAGCTCTCTTCCTCTTGACCTACCCAACCCAAGGAATATACCATTCATTTATCAAGGATAACCCAAGGTATGTACCATCTGTTTATCAAGGCTAACCCAAGGAATGTACCATTCATTTATCAAGGTTGACCCAAGGAATGTGACCCCTTCACTGTCCTCAGTCCCTCGGGCTGGACCATTCATTTATGAAGGTCTCTTTGGCATAGGTAACTAGGAGTCTCACTACTGGGAACTCAAGGGACTCATTGCTAGGAAAAATATTACTAAGATAACCAACGAAAACCTTGTTGTTATAGTGCGACTCACACAAGAGTGCACTCTTTAGGCCCGACAACCTGGTTCTTCGAAAGTGCAAATCACACTAGAGTTCACTCTTCAGGCCTGACAACCTGGTTCTTCGACAGTGCAACTCACACTAGATTTCACTCTTCAGGCCTGACAATCTGGTTCTTCGATAGTGCAACTCACACTAGAGTTCACTCTACAGTCCTAACAACCTGGTTCTTTGAAAATGCAACTCACACAAGAGTTTACTCTTCAGGCTTGACAACTTGGTTCTTGGACAATGAAACTCACACTAGAGTTCACTCTTCAGGCCTGACAACCTGGTTCTTCAATAATGCAACTCACACTAGAGTTTACTCTTCATGCCTGACAACTTGGTTCTTCGACAATGCAACTCACCCTCTAGGCTCATGCATCCCTTTCATTGTTATACAGTTCCTGAGGTGATCCATCATTTGCCAAGGTGTTCTCACGTAGACAAATGCCAACTTGTTGCTAGACTTCCACTAGAAATATATAACCCGTGGCGACCATCCCATATTCATTACATGCATACATGAGACATCATCATCTAATTATAAAATTTCAAATCTGTTTTACAAAGGAAAACATAATTTCCCAAACATGAGTCTTTTTTTTTTCTCATAATTGTTTGGCTCTTGCAACAATAGATTTCAGTCTTCCCTACGAGATTACATCCATGCCACATCCAAGAGCATTCTTCCTGCAATTTCTTCAACTCCATGCAACCAAACAAATTGTTAGTATATCGTAACAATTTTCAATTATCAATTTCTCAAATCTGGTTATATAGGAAAATAAAAATCCCACTCATGAGATTTCTGCTTTTTATGTCGGTTCTTGCGACAACAAATTTCAGTATTTCATATGGGCATACATCATCGCCATATTCAGACCATTATGCCTGCAATTTCCTCAACTTTCTTGCATCCAAACAAGATTGTTAGCACTCATGCATATTTTAGTAGTTCATGAAATAATATCAGAATTGTATCTACCCAAGAATTCAATTATTTCCAACCATTATTCACATTAAAATGACATTCTACTATTCATCATATTATCTAGAATAACACTAGCATTCATTGTACATGCATTATCAACACATCAAGCTTTTCATAAGGCAATCAAACTTATCAGTAAATAAAACCAATGTGCCAATAATCTTGGCCACATCTACACAATGCATCATTGCATTGATTCTAGAATACCATATGTTCATGTCATGTATTCCACCATGTGAGTTGGAAGGTATGACCCATGCATCAATACACCATCCAAAACCTTTCCCACAACATGTTTGATCCTTTGGATACCTTCCTCTTCAACCCATACACAACACTAGGAACATCATCCATTAGTGCTATTTAGCATAGGCAAAAAGGTGGCAATCCAAACCTTAGTTACATAGGGAATAACCATCATGCACTTAGATAGCACTATAGAATTTCCATATCCAAAATCATCATGGCCTCATACATGACCATCTCAAATGACATTCATTGTTACAACATGAGTAATCTCGCCTAACTTAACTCGGTTATGAATTGATAACCAACATAATACAATATGCAATTAAATTTCCCATAAATGCATTAGAGCAACAAATAATATTTGCATACTCAAGGCCTCCTGCCTTTTCATCAATTCAAATATTGATATTAGAATGAGGGAATTCTTACCTTCATTCCCTTCAACATTTATATGTTATAACAACCCCAATGCATACCTGCATGGTTGTTATCAATTTACTTGATGCTACATGATCTTTTACATTTGTAGAAGCTCGTCGACTCCCTTCACTAATTTTATTGGTCAACATTTTCTCCATCCTCATTGGTCTTCATATGGATGGATACTATAAG
>ML795344.1:224847-237675 GCA_009831015.1 Picea engelmannii
ATAAAATTTAGAAATTCCAAAATTTGTTTCTAGTAGTTGTTCTAGCCCTACTATCTTAGTTGTATACTTATGAATTCTACTTGTATACTATTCCCCTCTAGACATACTATCTTAGTTGTATACCTATGAATTCTACTTGTATACTATTCCCCTCTAGGCATTGGCCTTGTTGCATTGTATCTTCCTCTTTCAGTCTAACATCTGAATGCGTCTATGGATGCATTTGAGAGGGGGGAGAGGGAGGGGGAGGGGAAGGCAGGATTGCCAAGTCCTCTCAACAAATCGTGTCTCGGCTGCTACCATAGATACTTTTTCATGCAAGGAATCAAACTTGGATTCTTAAATTGCAGAATTCTTGTTGTTTCTCTCCATATATGCTATGGAATCATTTTTCTTTTTCTTTTGAGCTTCAAGTTGCTTGTGAATGATTATGACAAACCCATTAATCTTATGGGTTTCCACTACGACTTTGTATTGCCAATATTCTTTCCATCCTTCCCACCTTTAGACAAATAAAGATAAATCTTTCCAAGTCTTAATCAATTAGTGCTCACATCTCCTGAAACCCTTCCTCGGGTCTCTTGTTTCACAAAGAGCACAACGATCCAAGTCACCGTGGAAATTATCCATGTTGCCAAAAGAGGCTAAGCCAATTTCTTTCCACCAAAGTATGAACCAATTCGCAACTCCAGGCCAAACCAATTCCTCTCCAGTAGATGCTTTAGGAACCCCAACTTCTCGGCGAGCCATACTATGCAAACCCAAGATGGAGGATCATAAACCATGCCAAGAAAAATAAATCCAAATCTTTCCTTCCCTCATATAGATCTACACACAAAAAACATAAACAAAAGAACATGAACCTGCATTCTTTGCCATTAAACCCACATTTACCCTACCATCCCATCTTGACTGCCAAAATATAATTTGATGCAAGTGAAATGGGAAGTGATGGTACTCTTGTTAATGAGTGTCTTAATTCCCATCTCTTTGCCCACCTCACCATGCACCACATGTCATTCCAACTCGTGTCCATTAACAAGGTGTCTTTCAAACAAATTTCATGGGAGACGAGTTGTTTGAAGTCCCTTCCCCCTCACTCCATTTATCTTGATTTTTCCCATTTCAATTTCCATTGCTTCATTAGCCTTATAGTCTACTAAGGGATCATGAACTCTTAATACCTCTTAGAACTTAATACTATCGTATTTTTCTACCATTGCTTGTGCCCTTTGGATAACCGCACTTAAGATGATGTCTTTTGGCATTAAGTGGTAGTGCATGAGTTGTATAATGCTTGAATGTTAAATACCTGAATAGATTTGATAATATATCTTAAAATAAACTCACAATCTCAACAAGAATAACCAAACCATTCACCAAATATTCAACACAAGAAAATAGATAAAACCCTTGAGGTAGGGTAACACCATATATATTCACCTTATGAAAGGAATGCACTCCTCAAACAATCTTTGCTTGTACAATAACAATATTCTTCACTATGTTTCAATACATTGCTTACACTTCTTTATATAACATTCTCTATCGTCTAAGAACATTCTAGAGAAGGAATCTTCTAGAAAGCCTATTTATTATATCTAACTACCATAGTGGGGTCTTATTTAATAATATAGTGGACCTAATCCACCTTATATGTAATGACATCCACTAATAATACATAACCACATTTCCATTGGGTACCTCCCTAGGTACCTCATATTACCTCCCTAGGTATACTACATTCCATCCCCCTTCACATGTTTCATCCTCGAAACACAGGAATAAAACATACAATATGATCGACTAAGCAATGTAACCAACTTTTACCAAGTACGACCATCCATCCATCCTAATGGAAGACGAACATGATGTCCAACTTCTTCCTTGCCACCTTGATCTTGATCCACATCCTACAAGTGTTGCCATGATATTGGTTCTCTAGCATGATGTCTTTCTGTAGTGCTGGTAGGCCTCCATGCACCTCTTGATTGGTTTCCCTTATGGTTCCCTATTGGTGCATAAATGTATTGATGCTCACGCCCTTGCCTTGATGACTGTTGTTTCTCTATATGATGTGGATGTTGATATACAACAACTGTAGGAATTTGTTCTTTTTTCTTTAAATCTGCAACAGATTGTGCCTTTGAGTCAATGACCTCTTTAGCTTCCTAATTGTGTCATTCTCGTGGTTTTGTTTCATCTCCTTCTGTAGGCTCTGCCCCTAATTCAACTTCAAACCCGACAATAACTTCTTTAATGGCCTCCGTGGGCCCATATTTCTTACTAAGAGGCACATCTTGCAATGTGATTTTGTTTTTCTTTTACCAAAACTTTAAAAACTTATTTTGCACATTAATATTAATGGTACCCACTAATTCTATTCAAGGACATCCAAAAACAATATCCACTTCATCCATATCCATAGCATAAAAATATGAATGCAACACATATTTATCCATGGTAATCTTCAAATCTTTAACAATTTGAAAATTTTCACCCTCAACCTATTTGCTTTGAATATTCTTTATTGGAATTGCAATCTATTAACCAATTAAACATTGATAAAATTTTGCTGGCAACTGGGGTTAATAGAAACAATGATATTTTATTTATGAATACAACCATGAACTTGTAATATGGAGTTGTCGCGGGAAAAAAAAACCCTTTGTACTTTTTGTATCCCCTTTCCAACATGAGACCACGTATCTAAAAATACCTTTTCAAATTCTTTATCGGAGAGTGTCATTATCATATTATAATCAAGCAATTCCCACCACCTACCACATCACCTTGTAATTGTAAATTGACCAAACCTCTCCAATGCTCTTTCCACAGTGACTTCTCTTCTTTGAAAATTTATTCAATATTAGGGCCATTATATTTCCCTGTAAAATATATCTTTCTATGAAAAACCCCCAAAAGAGAACTAGGGTTTGTAAAAAAAACGCGCACTGTTTTCCGGAAAACCCTGAAAATTGTCAAATTTAAAACATTGATAACTTCACTTCCGGACTTCGTTTCAGCTGATTTGTTTTTTGAAATTGGATATTTTTCCGAGAGGAATTCAAATATCCAATTTGTTTTGGAAAATTCTGCTAAAAAAGTTTCAGATATGAACTTGAAGTGTGACGCCCCCCTTTTTCCTTTAAAAATTCTACAAAAGAACAAAAAATGTATTCCCTTCTTTGGCCAAGGAAAACGCTTTGATACCAATTGTTAAGTACCATAATAGATTGGATAATATATCTTAAAATAAACCCACAATGTCAACAAGAATAACCAAACCATTCACCAAAGTACTGAACATAAGAAATAGAGAAACCCTTGAGGTAGGGTAACACCATATATTAATCCTTATGGAAGGATAAAACTCCTCAAACAATCCTTGCTTGTACAACGAAAATATTCTTCACCATCCTCCAATGCATTGCTTACACTTTTTTATATAACATTCTCTATCTTCTAGGAACATTCTAGAAAATGAATCTTCTAGAAAACCTATTTATTATATCTAACTACCATACTGGGCGTTATTTAATAATATAGTGGACCTAGTCCACCTTACATTGAATGGCCTCTACTGATAATACATAACCACATTCCTATTGGGAACCTCCCTAGGTATACTAGAACCAATCCCAATGTTTTTGGATTGGATCAAACCTTTCAATATAAAGCCAAAACCTCTACCTCGTTGTTAGTGGCAACTCCAATCCCCCATGCAAACCTTAATCTTTGATTCCCTTCAAGATCAATGATGATTCCCCCCCACGCACCCACCTCCCCTGGGTTTCCCATCAAAGACTCGTCAAAATATAGGGTAAACTACTTCCTTCTTGTTTGCCACTCTTGAAACTCTCCCTACTCAAACCCGAACTACCGTTTTTCCTAATTGTGAGGTCCACTTAATTTAATTTTAGGTGGGGCTATGCCCCCATCAATAAGTATTTTAACCATAATTCCTCCTCCTCCTTTAATGTAACCACAGTGATGCCACAAATTTCTTTTAATAGACAACTTCATTAATAAGTCCACAAGATTGTGATGTAATTTCTCTTGGGAGGAGAAGTTCTTATTTGGGGGTAGCTCTATTTCTTGCCAACCAGATCTCCCAACACAAGAACTTAGGCATTGCCAGCCATACCCTTTTTAGCAAATCTTTATTCACAAATGTACCTTGGTATTTTTTGTGATATATTTAGAACATTTATTATCGGTCCTATGGAGTCTCTTTGTTTCTCTCGAGATTTGTAAAACATAGGTACCATACATGTTTTGTGAATTGACATTTCATACATAGATTATTTGTCATTTAATCCTCCACACAACAAAGAGGACACCTCAACAGACTTTGAACATCGTGTCTTTTCATATTTTTCACAATTAGGATTCTACTATGAACCATTAGTTAACAAAAAATTATCACTTTTGGCAAGCAGTCTCTACCACATATATACTTCCATACGGTTGATCTCAGAGGAAAATTTTTCTTGGATAACATTAGATCATAACCTTGCTTGAATCTATAGGGTCCTCCTTGGGGGCCCCAACCTCTAGAGTCCCAACCAAATCTACAAAGAGGATCTCCTTGGCCATGCCAATTTTGACAATCATCCCTTTTTCATTGTTGCACTTGCTGGAATGGATGACTTCCTAGACTAGCAAAATATTGTGAGTAATCTACCTTTTTTGAACAAATCCCCCTTTACTTTCACATATTATATTAGGGAGAATAATTTTCAGATGATTTTCTATGATTTTTGTCAAAATATTGTAAGAGGTGTTGCATAAAGAAATTGGTTAAATTTGGAAAAGAAGTCTGGTTATTTTAGAATTAGGGCTAGAAAAGAAGAATTTTCTCCACCTCCAAGATTTCTATCTAGCCCAATTCAACATTCAACATAGGTCATGTTTGATGTTACTCCAACATACTCTATACAAGTGGATGGTAAACATATCTGAGCATGAAGCTTTGTTTAGATCTAGACCCCAGATTGCGTTCACCACTTCTTCCTCCATTATTTTCTTGGACATCTTCCGATTGTACTCTAACTTAACCAATTCGGGAATCCCTTGCAACATGGCTTGAGAGGCCTCAGGTAACACTTCTTCCTCTTCTGTATATAGTCCTTTGAAGTGATATTTTGCAATAAATTTTATGGACTCATAGTATGAGATTATTCCCCCATGTTCATTTTTATCTCTTGTACATTTAAATTTATTTGTTGTCTTGCCCTTGCTTGCTTATGGAAAAAGGAAATATGTATGTCCCTTACCTTTAGCCACAAAATATGGACTTTAATCTCCAAATCTCTTCTTCCTTTCAAAAA
Source organism: Picea engelmannii (assembly GCA_009831015.1). NCBI lineage: Eukaryota > Viridiplantae > Streptophyta > Pinopsida > Pinales > Pinaceae > Picea > Picea engelmannii. Next base: position 230,181 of record ML795344.1, read on the forward strand.
TCCCAATGCAACTTCCTAGGTAGAACACGTTCCTCCTCTATTCGCTGCTAGGTCACCTCCTAAGTCTTCATGGAGGTTTGGTGAATCCGCAGTTTCTGATGAGATCCACTCTCTCTTGATATTGGTGGAGGAGGTGATTTATTGCTCACTCCTTTAGAGTGATATTTAACTTCCCGAGCGTTTCCTCCCACACACAACTAGGAGATCATTGAGTTGGATTTTTCCACATTTCCTTAATTATGTCCATTGTTCTTGGCTCTTGAAGCCATAATGGATTGAAGTGGAAGAAAAGAGGTTCATAATTTTGGACTTCTTGGAAAGTTAAAGACATAGGCTTGTGATCTAAGACACCCAATAGGATGATATAGGAGGATATGAGAATGTTTTTGAACAAAAGATAATTGTGAATAAGAAAATGATCTAACCTTGTCGTAATGTGACCAAACTCCATCCTCTTGTTCATCCAAGTATATTTATGTAATTTACCCAACCACCAAAGCTGGTCACGCCATGAATTTTTTTTCTCTTTAACAACTCTGATACCATAATGTAACGTACCCAACGCTCAAGTGAGCAACATTATGTGCAGAAACTCATTAAATTATTAAGATTTACTACTAATTAAATTCTTGTAGCTTACCAGTTGCAGATCACACACAATATTGACCAATTGACTGATACCACAGTCCTGAATGCATTTAGCAACATATATTAAACATGAGTATAATTGTTCAAGAAAACAATAAAACACACAACATTCATATAAGCCATTTACATAGCATAATTAACATAGGAACATAACATAAACACTTATCTCTTAATGATTAACCAACTGGATGCAAACAAAGGATGAACCTCCCAAGCATAGGCACTGCTGATCATTTTCTCTCATCAGCAAGCCACCCTCGAGATGAGGCTATGAGTCCACAAGGAGATCCGACCCACTAGCTATCCACTCTCCACACAGAGCAGCCCCAAACCTAGGTTCTAGTCTCACAACAGTTCCAAACCTCCAACACCTTCACTACCCAAGGAATGTACCCCCTTCACTACTCATAGCCCCTCGGGTTGTACCATTCATTTATCAGGGCCACTAGTGCATTTGGTTGGCCATGAATCACCTTCCCCACAACCCGTACTACCCAAGGAGTGTACCCCCTTCACTGCTCATAGTCCCTCGGATTGTACCATTCATTTATCAGGGCCACTAGTGCATTCAGTTGACTAGGAATCACTCGGTTGGGAAATCTAGGAACTCTCAGTTGCTTCATATTTTCTCACAACAACCTTCACAAGGCTCAGAGTCATTTTCTCCACAGAAAATCACACCACAAGATCACAACCCAATTTACAGGCACATAGGCTTGTTTCTCAGCATAATAACACAACCAAACAATGGATTCCTTCAAGTATACCATGGTTGGTCCTCTTCCGATCCCTATGCTCTTTATTTGCTGCCCCAAAATCTCCATGTAAATTTTTTCTCTATTTTGCATACGTATTTTCTCTTCTTCCTTGCTTGCTTGACTCACACTCTTCACAAGGATGATTGTACTTCAATCCATGCTCTTCAATAACTACGGGATGTGACCACTCACACCCACCCTCTTACATGAGTTTAATGATTGGTCTCTCATACACTCAATCATCAAATAGGAGGTTACACGCAAAGATAATAATTGCAGGAATGTGGGTTGGATTAATACCCATGAATAATTCCTCCTTGGACCCCTCTCTCTTGTGGAATCATAGCCCCCCATCATTCTTCATCTCTTTCATATAACAGCCAACGATTATTACTTTTATTAATTAATCAATGTTCATAACATGCAATTCAACATCCAACCACATTAGATCAATATGGGCTCTTCACCCCAATGCATCGACTCACCAACCTAATTCACATTTATACAATTACATTATAATTTGTGGGGATCATAACTAGTGATGTTACATCCCCTCCCTCTTATTTTTTCACCTCTCTCAGTGCACAACACCCTACATGTGTAATTTTATTTTACAATTCGAGCTCCCCGACCAATAATCAACATATAATCTCTATGGCCCGAAATCACACAGGAATTCCAGTCTAAACAAATTACATAGGCACTTTGGCCCCAATACCACACATACATAGGCACATCCTACCCCCAAAATCACAAATACAAAGGCACCTTGGACCGAAACATATACATAAGCCATTGGCATTCTCCTACATCTATCCTGATTTCCACTAGCTCTCTTCCTCTTGACCTACCCAACCCAAGGAATATACCATTCATTTATCAAGGATAACCCAAGGTATGTACCATCTGTTTATCAAGGCTAACCCAAGGAATGTACCATTCATTTATCAAGGTTGACCCAAGGAATGTGACCCCTTCACTGTCCTCAGTCCCTCGGGCTGGACCATTCATTTATGAAGGTCTCTTTGGCATAGGTAACTAGGAGTCTCACTACTGGGAACTCAAGGGACTCATTGCTAGGAAAAATATTACTAAGATAACCAACGAAAACCTTGTTGTTATAGTGCGACTCACACAAGAGTGCACTCTTTAGGCCCGACAACCTGGTTCTTCGAAAGTGCAAATCACACTAGAGTTCACTCTTCAGGCCTGACAACCTGGTTCTTCGACAGTGCAACTCACACTAGATTTCACTCTTCAGGCCTGACAATCTGGTTCTTCGATAGTGCAACTCACACTAGAGTTCACTCTACAGTCCTAACAACCTGGTTCTTTGAAAATGCAACTCACACAAGAGTTTACTCTTCAGGCTTGACAACTTGGTTCTTGGACAATGAAACTCACACTAGAGTTCACTCTTCAGGCCTGACAACCTGGTTCTTCAATAATGCAACTCACACTAGAGTTTACTCTTCATGCCTGACAACTTGGTTCTTCGACAATGCAACTCACCCTCTAGGCTCATGCATCCCTTTCATTGTTATACAGTTCCTGAGGTGATCCATCATTTGCCAAGGTGTTCTCACGTAGACAAATGCCAACTTGTTGCTAGACTTCCACTAGAAATATATAACCCGTGGCGACCATCCCATATTCATTACATGCATACATGAGACATCATCATCTAATTATAAAATTTCAAATCTGTTTTACAAAGGAAAACATAATTTCCCAAACATGAGTCTTTTTTTTTTCTCATAATTGTTTGGCTCTTGCAACAATAGATTTCAGTCTTCCCTACGAGATTACATCCATGCCACATCCAAGAGCATTCTTCCTGCAATTTCTTCAACTCCATGCAACCAAACAAATTGTTAGTATATCGTAACAATTTTCAATTATCAATTTCTCAAATCTGGTTATATAGGAAAATAAAAATCCCACTCATGAGATTTCTGCTTTTTATGTCGGTTCTTGCGACAACAAATTTCAGTATTTCATATGGGCATACATCATCGCCATATTCAGACCATTATGCCTGCAATTTCCTCAACTTTCTTGCATCCAAACAAGATTGTTAGCACTCATGCATATTTTAGTAGTTCATGAAATAATATCAGAATTGTATCTACCCAAGAATTCAATTATTTCCAACCATTATTCACATTAAAATGACATTCTACTATTCATCATATTATCTAGAATAACACTAGCATTCATTGTACATGCATTATCAACACATCAAGCTTTTCATAAGGCAATCAAACTTATCAGTAAATAAAACCAATGTGCCAATAATCTTGGCCACATCTACACAATGCATCATTGCATTGATTCTAGAATACCATATGTTCATGTCATGTATTCCACCATGTGAGTTGGAAGGTATGACCCATGCATCAATACACCATCCAAAACCTTTCCCACAACATGTTTGATCCTTTGGATACCTTCCTCTTCAACCCATACACAACACTAGGAACATCATCCATTAGTGCTATTTAGCATAGGCAAAAAGGTGGCAATCCAAACCTTAGTTACATAGGGAATAACCATCATGCACTTAGATAGCACTATAGAATTTCCATATCCAAAATCATCATGGCCTCATACATGACCATCTCAAATGACATTCATTGTTACAACATGAGTAATCTCGCCTAACTTAACTCGGTTATGAATTGATAACCAACATAATACAATATGCAATTAAATTTCCCATAAATGCATTAGAGCAACAAATAATATTTGCATACTCAAGGCCTCCTGCCTTTTCATCAATTCAAATATTGATATTAGAATGAGGGAATTCTTACCTTCATTCCCTTCAACATTTATATGTTATAACAACCCCAATGCATACCTGCATGGTTGTTATCAATTTACTTGATGCTACATGATCTTTTACATTTGTAGAAGCTCGTCGACTCCCTTCACTAATTTTATTGGTCAACATTTTCTCCATCCTCATTGGTCTTCATATGGATGGATACTATAAGAAACAATATTGTCATGCTATAATCATGTTTCCTAGATACAAATTCCATCATTAGTTTTATTCAAATATCATAGCATCATTATTTCATATATATATATCAACAGACTACTCTTAGTCTATAATTATGCCACCAACATGTTCAAGCATGTCTACATGCACAAACACACATTAGTATGCACCAAGCATTTGATCTTTCATGCCTATTTTATGCACATTCATTCTATCTTTATTCTATGCATCCTGTGTCAATTCTATCACACACTCCACTGCATATCTATTTCATATTAATCAATTATTCAGATTTATTGTTGTAGATGATTGTATTTGAATTTCTGTAGAACCTTGCTTCCCTGTGCACTGCTATTTTGCTCAATTATGCACCACTGGCCCTTATTCTACACTCGTTCACCAAGCCTCACTTGATCGTTCTGTATTTCAAGCCATTAGTTGGTCCACTAGTGATTCCATCTCGCAACTACTTTATGCAAATGATTTTGTCCCAACATCTTTCTGCTAAATTCTCAATATTCATAGTGTTGTAACATGCACTATTCCAACTGAATATTAACACTGGAATTCAATTAACCACTTCCCATTTTTCTTGACCAAACCGACCTTGGAATACTACTATCATTGACTGGCATTTCAACATTCTGAAATACTTCTTTCATGTCTTCTTTCTAAAATTCTTTGCCACCCATGGCTTTGCTCAATATTAAATATGTATCTTCACTTCATTGAGTGATTCGTTGTGAAGCACCTTTTGGCCATTCATGACCACCCTGCTCCAATGGAAATGCCACCCTTTTCCATTGCACCTGTACCTTGCTTTTGCTGCGCACTCTGATAATAGAGGCGTCTTTCTTTCTTGTGCAATTTTAGACAAGAGTTGCTAGACCATGTCTAACAATTCCTTTTTCCTACATTCCCATGGTTCCTCATAGACATGACTGATCCAACTATAAGTCACACCTCATCTCATGATATCCTTTCTCCTTCTCTTGCAACAATCTTTTGTTTCCTTTACTATATTTATATCTTCAAGGTTACGGAGTCGTCCTTACTTCTTGTGCATGCAATGACATTCTTTACTTCTCGGGTTCATACCCTATGTGAAATATCTATTGACATTCCTTTTCAATCCATTCAATCTTTATAACATTTGAATACTAATATCACTTTTATTTTATTTAGACCCTTGGCAACCTTGCAACACCTCCCCTGCACTTTCCTTTTCATTTCTTTGATGCTTCAACCATATTCACAAGATTGACCTCTTTCATGTCCAATGGACCTCGGGATTAATTTAGAACATAACCACACAATTCTCAGTTGCGTAATCTTATCCTCTTTCTAGAAATCCTTTTCACACAACACTCTCTACAGAGTGCTCTTCTGCTTAATGACAATGCCCTGTTAGTAAACTTAGCCTCTCTTTTGTCAAGATATTTCTCTTCAAGTGTTCTTGTAGGCTTATGCAACATATTTAAGCTCTGAAGTATCTCTTCCTAATCCTTCATAATATTTTCATTATTATCCTTGTAGCTCTACACTTCCCTATGAAGACTTCTCACAATGATAGGATCTTGCCCATCTCTTCTTCCATTTGACTCTGTCTCAAAACTCCCCATGTCTCCATGCAAACCTATGATCTCTTCCTCATGGATGTAAGATCCTTGAGCATCTTCCATAACTCTAGTCCTCATATAAGAACTAAAATTTATTTATGTACCTCTAATTCTGCAAGAAAACTGCATGTAATAATCACTATTAGAACATGCATATTATAAAATATTTTATTAATTATAATACATATTATTTCTTCATCAATTTATGAAGAACATATTGCACCAATTCGAATTTTGATTTGCTTGATGTAGTCCTCCCCGAAACTTCTTCCCAACGACTGTAACATTTCCCGAAATTGAGCTTTGGTTTGAAAGTTATATCCCTCTGAAGTTCTTGTACAAGCCTACAACATCTCAGGAGACCCGAAGTCCTGAATTCTTCTCTCACTCCAAATTCCATGGTGGGGATTGATACACCTTCATATCCAATGGTCTTGTTAAAAAACGCACAACCACTTGATAATTAACTCTCTTACAACTTCACGTTGTGCTTTCGCTCTCCTTTGTTGATCCATCTTAATGGGTTCATCATGGATCTAAGTCATATTTATTCTTCATACCTTCCAGGAACCCACCACCAACACTTAGCTTCTTTTTCCTTCACGGACTCATGAACTCATAAACTTGTAACCTTCCTTTCATAAGTCCGTCCGAAAAGTCCCAACACTTAGTCATTTCTTGTAACACCCTATTTCCCCCAGCTTGTAAATATAACTGGATTGGCCAAGAACTATGGAAAACTCATAAATGTGAATATGTGATGTAAATGGACCTTGAGGAAGAGGTCAATGAATGTGAATAACATTTTGAATTTATTGCAGGACTGCTGAGAGGGGATGTGTAGAAAAGAGACCACGATGGCGGTGGAAGGCACCTGAAAAGGTGGCGTTAACTTCCACCGAGAATTAATACTGTATTTGGACTCCACTGGCCCGGAGAACCAAAAGCGACTCGCTGGCCCTGAATTTAATGCCTTGCAGGCTGGCAGGTTGATGGATTAATGAGGGATGGGGAGGTGAACCGCCTATCCGTAGAGCCGTCAGGCCTGAACAACACGAGGGTAATCGCGCCACACGCAACCTTACAAGAGGATAAGGCATGGGGAAGAAGCGATTCGAGGGGGCAGACGTGAGGGGAACTCTGGAATTACGTAGAGTGAGTGATAGCAGAAAGGAAGGATTGCAACCTTCGCTCCTGGTCACTGGCAGACAGAGAGACGCAGTCTCACAACATCGTGGTCTCAGCTCGGGGGTGGCTAGTGGTAAATCCGCTGGGAGTCACTGAGCCTACGGTTGGGTGGAAACGAGCACCCCTCTCAATAGTCGCACCCACTTCTGATGTTATTTCTGATAAGTGTTTTTCATATTGCATCTTGAAATTCATATGCTGACATATATGCTCATAAACTGTGAAATTGTGAACGATTACAGTATAAGAATGTCTGTGCAGTGTTTTGATAAGAA
>ML795344.1:266109-282169 GCA_009831015.1 Picea engelmannii
ATTTTTCATGGTCAATGTTATTCATGTAATGAATATGGTCACAAAGCTTTGGAGTGCAGATATTATGGAAGGAGAAATGAAAGAAGATTTCATAACACCATAAGGTGTTGGAGATGTGATCAAGTAGGACACATTGTTGTTCATTGTAACACCATGAGATGCTACAACTGTAGTGGATTTGGCCACAAATCCCAGGAGTGCTGGAACACAAGAAGAAAGTCTATGATGAGGAATTCACATAGCATGACTAGAAGAAGGAATGAAGTAAGGAAGGGAGACATATTTGAAAAAATGGAAGCTCAAAGCTCAAGTTCTGAGAAGCAGGGACACCTTCAGAAGTGGGTGAAGAAGGCTAAGCATCCAGAGCAGAATGGAAGCCTTAAGGGAAGCTCAAGTGTGTCATCTACTGAAGCATACACGGGTGATAGTGGTAACAATCGCGCACATACACGCTTTGAACTTGAATAGGTCGCGTACATATGCGAGCTGTCTGTACAATAGGACACATATATGTGGTAAATCCTTGGGAAAGGGGCTATGCACATGGGTTGCAGCTTGATGTAATGATATAACTCTGTGTTGCAGGGTCTGACATGGTTTGTTGTAGGTTCTGACATTGTTTTCTGTAGGTTTTCATGATTCTATATTGGATTATGTAATGTGATGATAAAAAATAACGAAACATTATCTTGGATGCAAGGCACAAACCCATGAGTATGGATTGAGGCATTTTCTGTTGAAGAAAAATGCTGGTTATGAAAGTGAATTTATGGCACCTTGGTTATGTGATATATAATGATGATGCTAGCTAGAGATGTCATTGATCTATTGAAGCATACTACAAGTACATGTTTTGTTGGATGCTTAGTATTTGCTATAGTGAATGGATGATTGAGGTCGATCTGTTGGGGTACATGACCGGTGCATATTTGAGTTTCATTGATATATCTTGTGATATATGTTGGAAGCATATTTATTGTGCATGCATTTGACATATGGATGGGCTACATATTGGAACATGTAGTTGGTGAGTTGATGAGGTGATCATGTTGTACATCATTGATGAGTCATAGCTTGATCTATAGTTGATGCATGATTGGTACATTGGTAGAGGAACCTACTAGCAGTTTGATTGGCACATGTTTTATGGAGGATTTGGCATACATGTATGAGGATTCATCATGTTGTGGTATTGGTACATGGTTGATGTACTTGCTTGGTACAAGTAGTGATACATGTTGATGTACATGTTTGGTATATGTTTTGATGATGAGTACTTGGCTGAAACTACATCATTGGTATTACTTGATTAGCATATATTTTGGTACATTAGACATTTGATGATTGTGGCATTTGATTCATGGTAGAGACATATCATGAGTGATATGACACATTGTTTGGCATGTTGGTAGATGCACATGGTTGGCATATTGGTAGATGCACATGTTGGAATGTTGATAGAGGCATATGGTTGATACATTTCATGGATGATATCTTTTGGGACATTGTATGATATTGATGTACATGGGTGTTGTGCATGATGAACACACATTTTGGCACATGATGTACTTGGTTGATAGTTTGCTCATGATTCTCTATTTTAGTTTTGACATATCTTTTGCTTCATGATGTTTGGTATGGCATGAGTTTGATGCATGGACAGGTCCAAGGATCGTCATGTGGTAGCATATTGTTCATATTGCAGAGAAGATAGGGGGAGACATACCCATAGGGGGAGTCATTCTTCTTCCCATGATTCTAGGAGGAAAGAGCCCTATACTTGAAGAAAGATCACATAGGCATAATTCCAGGGGGAGTTATGGTCACAGTGGGAGTATGAATGATATATCTTCAGCATTACATCAGATTTATATCCCTCTTTCAAAAGGGGAGAGATTATTCAGAGGAATATTAAAGGCATTCAGACAGGGGGAGAAGCCCCAAGGGGAGAATGACCCTTTTCCATTGATGTCAAAGGGGGAGAGATAGTCACATTGATGTGATTGATGATTATTGATGTGGAGAGATAGTCACATGGATGGGATTAATGACTATTGATGTAGAGCATGCCTTGTCTACATGTTGACGACAATAATTGGTGTTGACATCAATGCCAAAAGGGGAGATTGTTGGATCATGTTGTCATTGATGCCAATGGTTTGATTGATTGATGTCAAGTGATTGATTGATGATTGATGTCAAATGTAATATATATTGTCCTTGATGAGAATGTATAGATGTCAAGTATATGATGCATATGATGTCATGCATGGATGAAGATAGATCAATGAGTTGTCATTGATACATGATGCAAAGATGAAGATGGATCGATGTGGTTTCTTTGATATATGATGCATAGTTAGATTGATCATTATAGTCTTATCATGGTTGATAAGGTGCACAAATGGATGAACTCCAAAGTGGTCCCCTAATGGTGAAAGCCCTCATGGGAAGACACTTTGCGGTTGCGTTATCCTATAAGTATGGTTGAAAACCCATGCTTATATGTGGAATAAAGAGATGAAGATCAGTGAAGCTGTTGGTGAAACTATCCTAGATGGATAGTGCTTGATATGCCATTTCTGGTGGTTTGTGGAATGTCACATAACTCCTCATGGTTTGAGAGTTATGGCCTTACGAAGTTGGAGGACCCTCATATGTTGGCTTGAAGCCCCAAAAGGTCAAAGAAGTCAAGAGCTTGCAAATAATAATTTATTATTTAAATGATAAAGTAAAGTGACAAAGTCAAGAAGAATGATTTAAATAATAAACTGAAGTGACAAAATCAAAGAAGATTATTTAAATGAAAAAGTGAGGTGACAAAATCAAGAAAGAATATTTAAATGATAAACTAATGGAGAACTTTCTAATTATGGAAAGTGGTTAACCCTAGAATGAGGAAAATAGGTTAAGTGACCTAGAAATGGGTTAAGTGACCTAGAGGTGGGTTAAGTGACCTAGAAGATGAAGAGTATAAATAAGAGGCAAAGGTCTCTTGAGAAAAGTATCTCTTGTGTATCTTTTGTGTGTATCTCTTGAGCATAATCGAATATCTATTATGAGAGAGAGAGAAGATCTGGAGGATCTCATGGACGCATCAAAGTTTCGGCATTGTCTGAGATCATGACGACAAAAGTCTCGGAAGTTCAAAAACCCTAGTTTTTGAGGTATACGCTGGTTGTAGTGGGCTGGGGCGCGTACATATGCGGGCTGAATGAGGACATGTCGCATACAGTTGATGAAGCCTTGAAGACTTGTGTGTGAGTTGATGATAGGCTCTTGAATATTGAAGCAGGTTCCAGATATACATTCTATGGGCTCAGATCTGCCATAGAAACTCTGGTATGGTTATATTGTTGTCTTGATGGATACTCTTTTTTTGTGTGTGGTGAATGCTTAAGGCATTCTTGGTATGGTTGTTGTGATGTGGTTTGTATTGGTTGATGGAGTGAGAAACACTCTTATGATTCAATGTTGATGTGATTGTTATAGTATACTGGTAGATTATACATGATTGAGTAGCATTCATATTGTATGGTTGAGAAGCATAAGTAGGCTCTTGGAGAGCTTGGATGTGTTGTGACTGACTGTGGGTCAGATTTGACAGTGAAAAACATAAGAGAATGTGATTGTAGGTTGCAGAAGATCTAAGTGTGTGAAGCAAAGAAAAACCCTAGTTTCTCAAAAGTATACGCATGTTGTAGTATAGATTGGCCACTTACATATGCGGGATGTACTACTGGTAGGGCACGTACATATGCGTGTTGGACTACCGACAGGTTAGGTACATGTGACAGATTGATATCTATGGAGGATTGTTGCCTCATCTCAGTTGGTGTTGAGGGTGTAAGTCGAGTCTTTCATTATAGAGCTGGTGCTCTTGTAGATTTGTACTCTATTCAGTTGCTGAAAAACCCCAAGGATTATAGTCTGTAATAAAAAGAAAATTGTACATACATATTGTGTTCTTTATGTTCCTTGTGGTGATGATTTGTTGATGATATATTGCTGATATATGTTGCTGATATACATTCACATCTAACTGGTTATAATGACAAAAATAAGTAAATGAGTAAAAGGTGATTGCTAACTAATGATTTTTGTGTAAGAGGGAAGTTTTCGGAAAAAGAGCCCTACACTGTTCACCCCCCCCCTCTCAGTGTAGTCGGTGTTTCCAACAATAGCATCTCAGCATGACTGTGATCAGGAGCCACACTACTTGGCATGATAGTTGAGAGTCAGTGAGGACATGATCATGGCAGCCACTAGGTGCATTGATGACACACATGCATTGGTGGTCGATTGTTGTTGGAGGGAATCAATGGCACATGATAGTTCAGATGGCGGATTTTCCATGGATGAATTTCATACTCTCAGGGACAGAGTGTCTGTGATGAGGACCGACTACCAATAGTTGTTGATAGAAAATGACTACCTATTAGAGATTGGCGAGATGTATCACAGGGCCCTGAGGGAGCAAGAGTTGGAGGTGAACAGACTCACTCATGAGTTGGAGAGCACACGAGGATTCTTGAGAGACACACAGACAACCCTTCAAGAATCAGAGTCCAGATTAGAGGATATTCTTGAGGAGATTAGACTGAGATCCACTACATCTATCTTAGTAGAGAGTCAGATATATCCTCCAGTCACATTGCTAGGGGATGTTGGTGGCTTAGCAGAGGAGCACCAGTGGATGGAGGAGCATGAGGAGTACTCAGAATCACTGATGAGTATGGAGAGTTATGATCCGGAGGCATTGGAGCTACCCACCACGAGGATCTTTGAGAGAGACAAGCACTCACATACGCATGGGGAATCCAGAGCTAGGGGCAGTTATGAGGATACTTCCATTTGTGTCTCAAGAGTGGTTGACCTTCATGTAGAGGTTGACCCAATAGTACACCCGGGACCCATGATGTTGTAGGAGTATACATGAGATTACATGAGTATGCAGGGGCATACAATGGTGAGTGATAGTACACAGAGACATGCAGAGGTGTACGGTGGGATTTAGAGGGACGTATTGGATTGCAGGGGGGATACACACTTAGTGGAGCATGGAGACGCCTCTCCTTTGCAACAACACATAGTCATGAGAGATCACCTTCACAGTATCAACAGTTTCATGAGCCATGATGGATGGAGAGTGGTTGACCAACAGTTTGAGGATTTACCCCTGGTTGTACCTATTGATTGGGGTTCAGTGATGACTACAAAAGAGTATTTACCATGGGTACTGGTGGACGATATTTTGGTTGAATCCTTGGGATTGACCAAAGAATATGATACTTTCTAGTCCTACAGTCCGTTACAAATGTTTTTGTTAGCCTTTCCCAATACTTTCATCATCGACAACAACATCAGGGGAGATAGACAGTGGCAGAGGACATGGAGAGTTATTAGGCCGAGACCACCTGACAAGAGTGCTTTTATGACCTACAATAGGATAGGGCTAGATCACCATAGGTGGACATTTGAGACGTTGTGCATGATGGTGAGCATCTTAGGCCATGGGATAACATACATCTCAGAGGGTGACACAAATATAGATTCTCATGGGGATGAGTACGTAGGGATTCTGACATTGATCAATATGACACATGAGCTGTTAGTGGGGATTGGAAATGATAAACTTCCAAGTTTTCCATGGGATCCGAGAGTCCATTTTGTTAGTAGGTTGTTTCACCTTATGATGACCCAGGTTGTTCCAGAGAGCCACTTACTTCACTTTAGGTTGGTTTTGAGTGGGCGTGCATGGGATTGTCCTATGGAGCAAGGCAATCTCTCCCTTTTGATCCTCATGATCGAGCATGGAGATGGTTGGGCATATAATACTTCCACATAAGTTCTTTTACCGATGCAACTTCTAGACAACAGGTCCAGTTTCCACAGGTATTCCAACTTGAGGATCCAGGAGTGGGGGATCTAATATGTATACGGGGAGAAGACAGTCATGATCAAAGTAGTGCAGTGCCAACGTGGTGATCTTTGGCAGAGACTAGCATGGGACCCGGGAATTGCAGGATTGAGCATTTCATTGACTGATGGAGGCGAGTGGACCCTTGTAGGTGAAAGTTATTTTGACTTTCCATTGAGCTTCAGTGTTGAGGAGAGTATGTCACTTGAGGGTGATTCATGGAGGTATTGTAGTACCTCACTATGGTAGCAACATGTGCAGTTGGTGGAGATTGTTTTGGTCTTGGTATGGACTTGGAGGATGGACTAATTCCGGGATGAGGCCATGTGTCATGTGCAAGAGACTCATGGTGCTAATATGCTTTAGGATTATGCTTCACTGGGTATTGCAGTTCACGTCCTGATATGGGACCTAGGGGATGGAGTGCATGATAGTTCATCTTTGGATGGAGCCTACTGTGTGTCCCACAGGTGGACATGGGACCCCGGTATTATATTTGGATGGATTCAGTTATTGCTTGAGGACAAGCAATATTCTAGCAGGGAGGAGTGTAATGTTCCCACTTTGGGACATCATTATATTACAGAGTGTTATGATGACTAGAGTAGCCAGATGAAGGTTATAGAAAGTACATGGGATATTGAGGGGTTATTTGGGGTTCGACTTGCATCACTCATCTTATTTCATCATCATGATCCATTTCACACAACTTGACTTTGGTTCTGTTGCATTCCGACGATTTCCGTAATTTTGAGTTATTTTGAGCTATATGTTAATTAAATTCACTAAGGAGGTCATATTGGGCATAATACTGGGAGGAACCTCTTAGTGTAATAGCTTATTGGAATCGAGAGGAATAACACTACAAGATAGGATGATGAGAAGTGACTTTCAGTGGTCAGGGAAGCCACAAGGAGGGATAAACTACATTTTAGAGGAAAAATGGTTAATTAATTAATTAAAGTGATTTAATTAATTAATTAATAATTAAATAAAGTAAAAGTCACTTGGAGAGACAAGGTGAGAAAGGAGGATAAAAGAGAGACATGGGCCTTTATTCTCTCATTATGTTGTTTATCATTTTGATATCTGGCATCTTGTTAGTGAGCCCATGCACTTGGGGGTTTTAAGGGTTTTGACTTAACAAACACTAAAGATCAGCTCGGTGGTGAAAGATCCCACCCAACCTGGTCCAAGCTTGGTCACAGAGGTGAAATATTCCTCCCTCACCATTCTTCATCAGATCTACTCAGTCACCGGTGGATTCTATAGCAGCCACAGGTTTAGAGAGAGACAATGCACAACTACAGGGGGTTTCCAGCAGGAGGGCGCACCATCTTGAGGAGAGTGGTTCGATCTAGCCAGAGGAGAGGGATTAAGGGAAAACGAACTTCTGGGTATTTCTTGTGAGGCCTATGGCGCCTTTTCTAGCCTTTTCCAGGAGAGGTTTCTCTACCAGATTATTTCTTGGAGCTTGGTATGAGTTGGGAAGAAGGAGGGCGCACCACATATTGAGGATCCAGTCTTATGGGGGGTCAGTTCTTCATTTTTCAGCCCGAGACTTTGCCAGGGGGTTCCCCTGGTCCCGATCTACAATTTTGCACCTTTCACAGGGGATTTGGCAACTTATTTCTTGGATTCCTAATTCTTGGTTTGCTTCATCCAGTGAGGGGCACATTGTGCTAGGAAGATCTTCATATTTCAGTTGGGTTAGGAGTTGGTTCATATGGGTTTTTGGTCTATAGCTTGGAGAGGATTTTGGAAGCCTATATATTCTTCTATCTTGTATTTTGGAGGCTATACATTATATTATCTTATATGTATTCTAGATCTGCCCCATTTTGTATGAGGACAACCATTATTATGAATAAAATAAGATCTGTGGTATTTTTTGTTATTCCTTGTGTTGTTGGTCTTGAATATTTTTGAGGTATGTTCCATTGCTATATCTATTTTATTATTGTTTCAAACACACATAAAACCCATTAGTATAATCCCTACTGCAACCTAAAAGACCAAAATCTGCAAAGTGTTTGACAAAATGCCACAACCAAAAAACATTTAAAAATCAATGAAAAACACAATGTTCTTGGCATATTGGCTTGGGAAAATTACAAAGTGCCTGTCACATCCATTGTTTCCTCTTCCTTTGCTACATCCCAGTCTATTACCTTGAATCTAATCTCAAAAGCCACCCTCCATAGGACAATGAATTTAGCTTCCAGTCGCCTGATCCTATCTAGGGATTCGACATGCTTGTCCTCCTTGTCGTCCACATACAAGGAAATGAAAGTTTTTTAAAGTCGGTGAAACTCCATTGCTCTAAATACTTTGCTATCTCTTAATCTTAAGAAACTGAATTCTTTTTCCCATTCTTGAATTCTCCCTTGATTTGGTGCTTTGGAGTCTGCACCCTTTTCTGTCATGCCCAGTTCACTAATTCCTCCATCTTTTAATGGGTTTTAGGAAGAATTCTCTGGTTATAAATATATCTAGCTTGATCCACATCTTTCTCCACCCATGAGTAGTGAGACCTAAGCGTAGCCCTTCTGAAAAAGGAGGTTTGTTTGCTCCTATCATCCTGACCCCACAACTACTGGATTATGGAATTTCCTTAGACATGTCATCCACAGTAATTTCAAAGAAATGAAGGAAAGGGAAAGGTAAACCCTTGAGGAGAAATTCCATGTCACTCCTGTGTTATTGACCACTATAAATGACACCCAACTGAAGTTGGGTCACCTCAGAGTAAAGAAACTTGCCAACAGAGTCTGGACATGGCAAGTGATAAAACAAAGGGGTGTTCAAGGGAGCCAAGCTCACTCTTGAAATAGGAAACACACAACGAGATATGAAAGACAATCCCTAATCTAGCAACAATTCAAACGCAGAGAGAGAAACCCATAGAAAAGACCCAGGATCCCTAGAACTCCATCAAAATGCCACACCTACAAAATGGAGAGCCAAGAGGAAGCCCATAAAGGTAAGCACCTAGTGGAAAAAAACAAAGGATTACCTAGACAAAATTACTGAGCCAGATCGATGAGGGTCTTAATTTAGTGCCCCCAGGAGAAGCATTCAATTGATCATTGCTTCGTCGCTTATGCAAACCCTCTCCACTAGGGACCATAATCTCCCACTCCCTCATCATAAAAACATATTTAGAGTTTAACTAGAGCTCATAAGTATCTACCATCATTTGAAATATAGCTCCCGAGCCTAGAAGATCACTTTTCCAAATTCGGGACTTGCTCATGTACGCTCGCTCTGGTTTCATATTTGGACTGTTCATTTCATTTGCTAGAGAATGGGAGGTCATAATTCTCCCTCCATCCCAACTCCTTGTACATGTGAACCTTCTAAAGTTTCACTTGTTCCTTACGTGCCATCATTACTTGCCACATGTGTCGCATGTGTGGCCCATGCCCCATGTGTTACCATCGCATTCAGGGGTACTAAATTTATTCTTAAGAATACGACCTGAGTGGGCCTAATAGTTAAGAACATGTGCTTCCTCTTAAGAGATCACAAGTTCAAATCCAGAGGCAGGTAGGGTATGTATACCTCCGTAGACTTTACCAGTCAAATCGCTGGGTGGAGGGGGTCTCATACACCAATTTGGTGTCTGGCTTGGTTGTGACCTTAAAATTAAATTATTATTATTATTATACAATTTGGAAAATGTACATATTTTCACACTTGAAAAAAAGGAATATATACATTTATTCAATATTTATATTTAAAAAAAATTTAAAATTATTTATTATTTTATATTTTTTCTAATTTTAATTTTACTTATTAAATTATAAAGTTTGTATTTTAGTTTTGTTTATTCATTAGTGAAACATATTCATATATTTTCATGCATTTAGGTAAACCAATTTTATTTTTGAAATTAAAATTATTTGTTAATTTTTTTTGAAATAATTTATTATTATATATACTATTTAAATTTAAAATTAATAATTTTTTTTTTCTAAAATTAATATATTATTTTCAATACAATTTATTAATATTTAATTATAATGGAGATTTATATATTTTAAAATAGTATAATAAAAACTCTAATAAGTATAAATTTGTGTTCACTCTAATCAATAAATGAACTTAACCCTAATTTAACTTGAACTCAAATGTACCTTACTTTACCATATTTTATTGTTTATGAGAAAATTTTATAACAATGATCTTTAAAAAAAGAAAAATAAGAACAAGTATTTTTTTTATTAAAATTTGGTTGTGTACAACAAGATAATAAATATAAGGAAAAAATTAGTCATGTTTTAGTTGCTTCATAAAATTCGGAAATTTCAAAATTTGTTCTTAGTAGTTGTTCGAGCCTTATTATTGTTAGCACTAATTCTTGCAAGCAGGGTGTTTTTTCCCGATTTCAGACCCTTGATGCAGAATGAGAAGAAAGGGGGGTGTGAAAACCCATCAAATGCATTCTAGTCCAAGGCCACAGCCTAAGCACCGAGTGCAGCCCATAGGAGGAGTCCATTTCAGGTTTAAAAATCAAGCGAGCGAGCAGTCTGATTTCAACGGCAAGGATCAATTGGCAAAGCAGATCGACGGTCGGCGGGGAATCCCAGTTAACAGATTTGCGTCGGGATTAGCGCAATGGATAGTGCCTATATTACAAATCTGGGTCGTCCGATCCAGTCGGGACAGGTGGCAACCAGTCGACATTTCGAGGATCAGTGTTTCGGGAGACAAGGGACCTCCCATTCACTGCAGCTGAAATTGCCGATCGACGAAATGCCGAAGGCACCTTTGGAGTTGAGCCCACAGTCCTAGCGCTAGGTCACGTCAAGCGAGCCTGGGAATGAAGGCAACCCTCTTTTAAATAACAAATGCTATCTTGATCGTTCACCTGAAGGACACACGACACACATCCGTGCTTTCGCAGTTTAGTCGATCGTGATTTCAAGGAAGAAGCGCATCGTGAACTCCTGGTGCAAGAAATACCGAAAGGATCAGGACCATTGACCAGGAGGACATGCGGCGCATGATCTGAGCCACGGGTGGGGCCCTTCAGGATTTTCATAGTGCCAACGTCGAAGACATAATCTTAGTCGTCCATCCAAAAGGACGTGTGGTGCGCGATCACATCGGCATGTCGACATTTGAGAGTTCTAAGGGTAAGGGCTTCATATCTCAAAGCCCCAAACTCTGAAGCGCCAAAAGCACCTTTGAGGATAAGCGTAGGGTCACGACCTGTGGTCACTTGAGGGAGTAGAAAAGGCTGTACAAAGGGGGCCAAAAGTGTCGATTTGAGTTTCAGAAGGGGAGCACCGTGTTATCCAGATGCCAGTTTGACTTGATCTCAATCCTGATACCTGCTTGGAACGAATGAAGAAGAGAGGGGGTGGTTGAAACCTCGCCTCAGCCATTAATTGCAAGGTATGGAGGTCCTGGCAGGAAGTCCGCCTGAGGTGGTCCTCTGTACTGGTTTTTTCCCACAGAAGCCATGCCGAGTCCTTAACTCCCTAGGGAAGTCTGCGCACGCTAATTCAACCTTTAAGGGCTCAGCTACCCCCTGGCGTGAGCCATGCAGAATTAAGGTGGCATATGACAGAGGAGTGCAGGCTAGATTTGATTGAAGAGATGCCTCATCCCGAAAGTCTAGGAGGCCTCTGATGGGCAAATGTTTAGGAGTATATATACTTAGTTTTGATATTTTTCAAGGGATTGATGGTAGAGCGAAGCTCTCGATTGTAAAGTTTTAATAGAAACTCTAGTTCTCTGGTTATGCATCTGTATGTAAGATTTCTTGTTTAATGACATACAGTTTCCTTAACCCATCTAGCTTTTATCTCATACCGAGGGAGTTCATGATTGACTGATTCACATGAATTATTGCAATTATGTTACGATAAAGGATTTATTGTTGCATTGTTGTATTCTCCGGTTTTCTGTGTTTGAATGTAAGAAGATCTTGTGTTTAGATGTTTTCTCCTACAGTCTGTTAGAAACTTGATGTTTACGACAGACCTTTTCATTTCTCTTATACAAGTCTTCCCCCTATTCACCCTTACTACAACTCATTGTCTGAAGTTTATCTAAGACCTCACTTGCCCATGCATGCCTGGCGTAGTTTCGGAGTTAGAACAATATTGTTTTGAGTTAACTTCCATTCGATCAACCCCTTTTTATAAACAAATCGTGACATAAACTGATGGCCGTCGGGCTCTGCTCCTATTGCAATCCAAGAGTGACTTCTGACGCTAACAATTATCCTAGTTGCATGCCCATCAATTTTATTTGTATATTTCCTAGTGAAATTATTCAAAAGCATAACTACTTTGCAAAACATGATAAAACCAAAATTACATTAGCTCATGCCCGATGAAGACTTTAGGTTTTACACCAACATGGGTGTTGGCTATCTGGTATGTTGGTCGTGTGTCCATATTCCCCTCTAGGCACTGGCCTTGTTCCACTATTTCTTGCTCTTTCCCTCTAACATCATCACATCTAAATGAGCCTATGGATGCATTTGGGGGGAAGGGGGTGGGTAATTGAGGATTGCCAAGTCCTGTTAACAAATCGTGTCCCAACTTCTACCTTGGATATTTTTTCCTTTAATGACTCAAACTTGGCTTCTAAAATTGCATACTTCTAGGTGTTTCTCTCCATATAATATGTTATGCAATCATTTTCCTTTTTCTTGTGAGATTCAAGTTTCTTGCGAGTGATTATTACAAACCCATTAATATTTTGGGTTTCCACTACGACCCTATATTCCCAATATTCTTTCCAGCCTTCTCACCTTCAAACACATAAAGACAAAGCTTGTTGAGTCTCAATCGCTTATCATTCACATCTCCTCAAACCCTTCCTAAGGTCTCTTGTTTCACAAAGAGCACAGTGGTCCTAGTCACAGTGGAAATTAGCCATGGTGCCAAAAGAGGTTGAATCAATTTCTCTCCACCAAAGTTTGAAATAATTTGCAACTTAAAACTGAGCCAATTCCTCTCCACTACATGCTTTAGGAACCCCAACTTACTTCTCAACAAGCCATACTATGCAAACCCAAGAGGGAGGATCACCAACCACACCAAGAAGAATAAATCCAAACCTCGCCTTTCCTCATATAGATCCACACATAGAAAACATAAACACAATGACATGAACCTGCATTCCATGCCATTAAACCCACATTTTCCCCACCATCCCATCTTAACTGCCATAATATAATTTGATGCAGGTGAAATGGGAAGTGATGGTACTCCTGTCAATGGGTATGTTAATGCCCATCTCTTTTCCCACCTCACAATGCACCACATGCCGCTCCAATTCATGTCCATTAACAAGGTGTCTTTCAAACAAATGTCATGGGAGATGGGTTGTTTGAAGTCCCCCCCTACCATTCCATTAATCTTGATTTTTCCCATTTCAATTTCCATTGATTCATTAGCCTTAGAGTCTACTAGGAGATTATGAACTCTCAATACCTCTTAGAACTTAATACTATCACATTTTTCCACCATTGCTTGTTCCCTTTGGATAATCGTACTAAATCTAATGTCTTTTGGCATAAGGTGGTAGTGCATTCAAGTTGTATAATGATTGAAGAATCCCATACCACTATGAGATTGTCCATCCCTCTGTTTTTTTATTGGTTCAAACCTTGATACAAGGCCAAAACCTCTTCCTTGTTGTTAGGTGAAACTCCAATCCTCCATGCAAATAATAATATTTGATTGCCTTTGGAATCTATGATGATCCCCCCTAGGACCTACCTATGCTGGGTTTCCCTTCTAAAACCCATCAAAATATAGGGTGAGCTACTTCCTTCTTATTCGCCACTCTTGAAAATCTCTGTCGCCAAACCTAACCTGACATTTTTCCAAATTGTGAGGTCTGCTTAATTTAATTTTAGGTAGGTCTATGCCCCCATCAGTGAGTATTTCAACCATAATTTTTCCTCCTCTCATACAACCACATTGATGCCACAAAGTCCTTTTAATATAAAACTTCATTAATAAGTCCACAAGACTGTGATGTAACTGCTCTTTTGAGGAGAAGTTCTTAGTTGGGGATGGTTATATTTCTTTCCAACCATATCTTCCAACATAGGAACTTAGGCATTTCCAACCATACATTTTTTAGCATATCTTCATTCACAAATGTACCTTGGTATTTTTTGTGCTATATTTGGAATATCTCTTACCAGTCCCATGGAGTCTCTATATTTCTCCCAAGATATATAAAAGCTAGGTACCATACCTGTTTTGTGAATAGACAATTCATAAAGAGAATCTTTGTCATTTACTCCTCCACACAACAAAGAAAACACCTTGATAGACCTTAAACATCATGTCTTTTTAGATTTTTTGTAGTTTCAATTCTACCATGAACCATTAGTGGACAAAAAATTCTCACTTTTGGCAAGTAGTCTCCACCCCATATATGCTTCCATATGGTCGATCTCAGAGGAAAGTTTTGCTTGGCTAGCATTAGATCATGACCTTGCTTGACTCTATAGATTACTCCTTGGGGGCCCAACCTCTAGAGTCCCGACCAAATCTACAAAGAGGAGTTTCCTCTCTCAAGTGATTCAAGAGGGATAAGAACTGATTCTTGATAAATTTAGGAGACGACAACTGTTTCCATCCTATCTCGACATTATAGGTCATACAATGATCAAATTCCTTGACTTTGCAACCACTACTTTATTCCATTTAGCTCATGGATTTGATCTAAAGGAGGTCTCCCCATAATCTAATCCTCTCATATTATAATTTTCTTACCATTACCGAGAACCCAAGATAAATGTGTTTGGATGATATTTTCAACTTCTTTAAAAAGATGCCAAATGGGTGAACCTCTCACCTCTGAAATATTTAAGTCCAAGCTTATCAATCTACTAAAGTTAAGATAATTTTTATGACATTAATTTCCACCATTCATTTCCCGATGAAACCAATCTCCATAATGTTCTTTGCTCCCAATGCTAAATTCATAAGTACAAGATCTTTAATATTCAACCCCTCTTTCTGCATAGGTGTCCTCAATATATTCGAATTCATTAAATGATACATTTTTGTGTTTGTCTTCCCCCCTTGCCAAAGAATTTTTTGAATGTCCCTCTCGATATTTCTGAGTGGATCAATTCTTTTACACCTCGTGTGATTATAATTCATTTTAGATTGCCAATAGTCTTCTCTTGATCATGTCTTCTACTCAAAGATTCTACCATCAAGATATAAAGGAGAAGAGACATGGGGTAACCCTATGACAATCCCCTCTTGATTTGAAAGAATAGGGATAGTATTCCATTAATTAATAGTGTTGTCCATGGGAATCCAATTCATGTCTATATCCAATGAATGAAAGACTCTGCAAAACCAAACTTTCGTAAAACATAAACAAAAAGGAGTGGCTTACCTTATCAACATGTTGGTCATGTCAATTTTTACAATCATCCCTTTTTAATTTTTTCACTTCTTGGAATGGATGACCTCGTAAACTAGCAAAATATTGTCAGTAATCTACCTTCTTTTAACAAACCCCCCTTTATTTTTACATATTATATTAGGGAGAATCATTTTTAGATGATTTGATAGGTTTTTTTTATCAAAATCTTGTAAGAGGTGTTGCATAAGGAAATTGGCTGAATCTGGAAAAAGAAGTTGGATTATTTCATAATTAGGGTTGTAAAAGAAGAGTTTGTTCCACCTCCAAGATTAGGTTTCTGTATGGAGCAATTCAACATTTGGCATAGGTCATGTTTTATGTTACTCCAACACACTCTATAAAAGTGGATGGTAAACCTGTCCAAGCCTAGAGCTTTGTTCATATATAGACCCCATATTACATTCATATCTATAAAAGTGGATGGTAAACTTGGTTTGAGATGCCTCATGTAACACTTCTTCCTCTTATGTATATAGTGCTTTGAAGTGATCTTTTGCAATAGATTTTATGGACTCACAATATGATATTCTTCCCCCATGTTTAGGTTTATCTCTTCTACATTTAGATTTATTTTTTGTCTTGACCTTGCTTTCTTATGGAAAAATGAAATATTTATGTCCCTTGCCTTTAGCCACAAACTCTAGACTTTAATATCCAAATCTCCTCTTCCTTTCCAAAATCCCAATGGAACTTCCTAGGTAGAACACATTCCTCCTC
>ML795344.1:287017-298634 GCA_009831015.1 Picea engelmannii
CTGGTGTACTGTGTATGTGTGTGATTGTTTATTTATTACTGCTCATTATTGGATAATAATTCTACATTGATATAACATTTGAAGAAAAAGGATTATAATTACGTTATTACTGATTCACCCCCCCCCCTCTTAGTAATCCAACAAGTTGAACCCTTGATCTATAACAATGAGTTGGTGGATACTAGGATATGCGATTACCAATTTCCCTTCATGAATAAAAAAACTCTATGTTAAATTAAGGATCCTAATGCATTTTTGAAAACACCATAGAACCCAAGTTTACCACGCCCATCTCCTATTGATGTCTCCCTCAACTATAATTAAACACCCATCTCTCGTTAATGTCCCCCTCATAACTCTAAGTAAACATCTAGCAAATTCAAAAGAAAAATAATAACATAAATTTGGAACCAAGTACCTAGAATAAAAATCAAAGTGCGAAAATTAATATAACAACCATATTTTACAACTAAGTCCTTTCTCATATTAATGTTCTGCCCATGTAATTTATGTTCTTTGTAATCTATTATACCTTTAATTTCAGATAATAGTATACTTAGGTGTTTCAAAGGGCTATTTGTCAATTTTTATTATTCATTCATGGTTGCATTCTCAATTCTAATCGTGTCTTTTAATGAAAATCTTAGAGACCTCACATTATACACAAAACATCACATAATGTGAATTAGGATGGGTGTGGGTATCCTTATTTTTACATTGTTTTATAGATCTAGAGGAATTGATAACTGGTTGGGATTACCTGGGCGAGGCCTAGGTTCAAACCCAGTCGACTACCACTATAACCCTAAGGCTAGTGCCAACAACCTGCAAGCACGAAATTTAAGACTCGGCAAGGGCCGATAAATCTAAATACACAGTCGCGAGGAGGGTTCCACTCCTAGGGACATCTACCCTACTAGCCTTATCACAACGAGCCAAAATATCATCAGAGAACTAGCCTTATTTCTACATTCATTACCCCTACTTTCTACTTTGGTAGGGAACATTTTTATTTTACTTTGCCTCTAAAACAAAAAGCAACAAATAATGAAAATTATGAAATGATTAAGACTAACAAGCATGGTGTGGAATGATAGTCTATGTGAAAATTATATAATGATTATTGGTGATTTATTGTGTTAAATATATTAAAGCCCAATAAAATTAAAATAAAATACATGTACATCATTCTTTAACTTGCAAACTATATGTAGATTTCTTTTTATTTTATTAGATCTTTTGAAAAAAAGAAAAGGAACTTTTATGCATTGCGCAACTTGGACATTTATATTCATCCCCTATGGGATAAATAAATATGGCTCACACAGATTTCTCAAACAAAATCTAAATACAAAATGTATAAAATGAAAACAACGCTCAATGGAAGAAGAAGTCATTTTTGTTAAGGCTCACAACAACAAAGGTGCCACCTCCTCACAACATTGCATACATAGAGACTTTAGCATGACAAATGAATTTTACAATTATATATATATATATATATATATATATATATATATATATATAATCAACATTTTTGAGAAGTATAAAAAAGAAAATCGACATTGCTAAAATAAGAACAAATTCTCACAAGCTACATAGTGAAACTGAGTGTTGGACAATTCCCAAAACTTCGTGGATGAAAGAATATGTCATCTTTATGACACTAAGCATGTAGAAGATAAAAATCACTTCCTCTTAGATTGCCCTGCATATACCCATATTACATCCCAATTTAAAAATATTTTCCACAATACAAACCTTCCACTCAGAATTGGGAGTGGAGACATTTCTTACACACACAAATATTTTTCACATATTATTGATTGAACAAACATTACATATATATGAACAGATGAACCCTCTAGATCCGAGAATAATGGATCTAGGATTCTAAAAATAACTAATACAACTAGTAACCTAATTCCAATAATAAACTATTACAGTTTCAATGACAACTCATTTCTTCATTATTCCAACTGCCCCCCTTAATGGAGAAATGAGTTTTCTTACACAACTTTATGGAAAACAATGTTAAACATTTTTAAACTATGATCTTTGTCTAGTATGGTCCTCATCAACATTTCTACCCACTCTAAAATTTCAAAGACTATTCTCTTTCTCAACCATCAACTTCGAGCTACCACTTGATCCATTTAAGATACAATTGCTTCTGACCATCAATGACACATTTGTAGGATCAATGATTCTCGACTACCATGAAAAATAGTCTCGATACTAAATCACTAGATATGAGCATATTTTCATCTGTGAAAATACAATGAACTATATATTTCAACAATTATATAGGAAAGTAGTTTAGATATTGAATGTATCCAGTAGTCAATCATACAAGTTGACTTTTTTTCACGTACACACAAAGATAACCCGTTGTTCTTGGAGCACCAAAGGACAACAAGAACCTCCAACTTATAACATAGCATAAACATAATCAAATCAATGATATGTTCTTATAGCACTGAATACATATGAACCACTAACTTAAATTATGTTACTTTGTTCTATGTCTATAAGTAGTCTTTCATCATATACGTTTACAAAAAAAATATAAAACATTCAGAAGTACAAACTGCTATACCATACTAAATGCCTTACAAATATCTTGTACAACCATCTCACAAAGCTCTTCATCTTCATCTTTCCCAAGAAATTCGTCGGGAACCAACACTCTCTTCGCCTTCTAACTCGACATTTACAAGTTCCAGTGGGACGACTTTGAGTACGAGATGAATAATATCTTTGAAGAATATCCTTGACAAAAAGAACACACTCCAACTTTTTCATTCCCCTGGACAACGTTGACACCATGCCTCTCAAGTATAGAAGCAAACCCATTGGACCTGCAATTTAGCGCAACTTCACCATCTTCTCTAGTACCTCAGAATGATGGTTTGATTTATGATCTCGTATAGATAAAGTCAATCGGAGATACTCTTCTTTGTTGTACCAGATAGTCATCCATTGAGTGAGGCCTTGATGGAATGTTTTTTTGTCGATTTCTCACTTTACTTCCTCACTGACTGTTAACCAATATAGGCAAGGAATTATTGTGCAATAAAGAACAAATTCATATTATTAAAGTGAAGGGAGAACCATGCAGGAAGAATAAATTAAGATTTAGGCGAAGTATATATATAAATAGGGCTGTAGTGAATATATATCAAGACTATAGAATTGAATTCTTATCAGCTGCAACCCAAAGATATTATTTGACAAATGTTAAAGATGAAGATCATAAAAGACGAAGACCTTGAATTCAACTAGATCACATCTCAAGACTTCCACGCATCAGTTTGATTTTTATATCCCACACAAGCACATGCGCTACAGACGGGGCTCCTACACACAAACAAATCACCCACACAATAACAATTACTCAAAAAAACAAATATCTACTCTCCTACATCAACAAATTAAAATTGAGGAATTTCCATGACCTCGACCCCTCTCGTGAGAGAGTCAGGTCTAAGCCTGCTTTGATACCAACTCAGAAATGGGGAGTGGAGACATTTCCTCACACACACAAATATTTCTCACATATTATTGCTTGAACAAACACTACATATATAGGAACAAATGAATCCTCTAGATATGGGAATAATGGATCTAGGATTCTAAAATAGCTAATACAACTAGTAACCTAATTCTAATAATAAACTATTACAGTTTCAGTGACAACTCATTTTTTCATTATTCCAACTCTTCCTAACCTCCTAAGTCATCAAAACTATGGTGATCTTGGAACGCTTCTCTCAATGCTTTTCGAGCATAGAAATACAATTTTAAAGAAATCGAAGTAATCTCTTGTCTTCTTAAGGTTTGATAAACCAATTGGTCTCAATGGACATTAATCATCATCATCATCATCATCACATGTATTTAAGGTCCAATAGACCAATTGGTCTTAATGGGCATTCATCATCATGATCATCTAGAGATTTGAATTTATCATGAACATTAAGTCAAGCAATAATATCCATAAATCTTTATGACAATAATGTCAAGATCTTTTTGGTTTTTGGGTAGAGGTTTTTGGCCTTGTATCAACCTTATCTCCATATTAACACACTACAAGTTATATTTTTATAACATTCATCATCATCATCATCATCATCATCATCATATTTGGATTTATCATGAACAATAAGTCAAGCAATAATATCCATAAATCTCTATTACAATAATGTCAAGATTTTTTTGGTTTTTGGGTAGAGGTTTTTGGCCTTGTATAAGGTTTGAACCTTATCTCCATATTAACACACTACAAGTTAAATTTTCATAACATTTATCCTTTGGATTTAACAACATAGATCTCCACAATACATTAGAGTTTGTGAATACGTTCAAATAGTTGAAATCATGATTTTCATGATAGAAAATGTAGTTTCAACCATTTTCAATTTTCAAGGCTGTATAAATTTATGTAAAATTGCAATTTTCTATTGTTTAAATTGCATTTTTAAATACATAAATAGATTCAACCCAAAAAATAAACAATTAAAACTTACCACCGCTTGGAATGAGACCATATGAATGACCCATATACAAGACAAGGCACTTTGTGTTAGAGCTTCATTGTATGTACATCTTTGTTTGTTTGGCATGTAATTTGTCTGGAAAGTTAAAGGCATGATGATGTATGTATTGGAAGAGGTGGTACCGAGGGAACATCATGTGCAGTGTGAAGTGAATTTATTGTGTGTACATCTTTGTTTGTTTGGCATGTAATTTGTCTGAAAAGTTAAAGGCATGATGATGTATGTATTGGAAGAGGTGGTACTCGGGGAACATCATGTGCAGTCTGAAGTGAATTTAAAGCCCTAGGCTAAAGATTCTAGGAATTGAATTTTTTTTTCGGGGATATTTACCCGAAATCCGGCAAGAAATTGTTAGACTCTTAGATTTAAGTGATTATTTCTATAGAATCAGAGTGTCGTGGAAGTTTTTCAGCATACTAAGTTCATTGCTAAATTGTTGGACTCTTAGATTTAAGTGATTATTTCTATAGAATCAGAGTGTCGTGGAAGTTTTTCAACATACTGAATTCATTTCTACATTTAAAAAAACAAAAAATAATGATTCATACAAGCAAAAAAAAAACCATTTCATAAAACCACTGCTAGCCAAAATCGAATTTAAATAATAACCCTCACATATAATATATGTGAGCCTGCTCACATATAATATATGTGAGCTCGCTCACATATAATATATGTGAAGGCAAACACGTGTTGAGTATGCTATATTTAATTTCGGGGGCCATGTCAGATTGCCTTTTCTGCCAAAGCCGCGTCCGCAGAGAAAATAGAGAGACTATGGTATAATATTCTTATATGCATTTATTAACAACAGATAAACAATTAACCATATCTTTAGTTGTTGGAGAAATGATCATCGCAATAATTTTCGGGCGGTGGTTTAACAGGTCCACTTTGGAACACCGGTGAGCTGTAATCCGGCGGGCCAATTTTCGAATGGAATTTTTGGATTGTTTTGTATAATAATTCTTACTCAACGCCTGATTCTTCCAGCGTTTCCACTTGTGTGCATATGTTAAATTTTAGTGTTATTAGATAAATTTTAATTTTAATTTTGAATTTAATTYATAGTTTAGTTTAAATGTTTTATGTTTTTAATTTTTTTTTTTATATTAGTTTTGTTTAAAATTTAGTTAGTTTAAATGTTTTATGTTTTTAATTTTTTTTTGTATATTAATTTTGTTTAAAATTTAGTTAGAAATTTAAAAGGATGGTTGGAATTATAAATTTTAGTTTTTGAGATTTYACAATTCATTATTGTTTTAAAGGTTTTTTTTGAAATTAAATAAATCTATACCCTTAAAAATATAATTTAAATAATGAAAAAATGTTAAATCAAAATTATTGTAAAAAATCAAAACTTAAAATGTTTTAAAGTTAAATTTTAATKTAAGGARTAAACTAAATGTTYTAAGTCTTTAATTTTGTGAGTATATTTTTTTTATTAATTTTGTGGGTATATTTTTTTTATTAGTTTTGTTCAAATCTRATTAGATATTTAGAAAGATGACTAGAATTACAGATTTCCATTRTTGAGATTACACAATCCTAATGTTGTTTTAAGAGTTTTTCAAGAAACAAAATARATTTATACATTCAAAAATATTATTCGAATAATAAAAAATTATTAWTTYACCAACATTTATATAACTAAATTTAAATAATAATCACTAGAAAAAATTGATARCTAAAATGTTTAAATTTTTTCTCTAGAAAAAAAATTGAAAAARGAATAAATTGTGTTGGGAATTTTTCATCATTGAGTCTGTTCGATTTTCAAAAGAATAATGCGTATATATACATCAAATTACAATGAAAAGTATGCGGACGGACAGCCACACAGTAAGCTGATGGTCTGCCTACCAGCTCATGTTAGGAGGTTCCTCGTTATTCCGAAATATAATGCAATAATTATGTTTTTAAAAATTCATAAATAATATTTTATTCAATAATGTTATAGTTAGAAATTCATTAATATTTTAATAGAAATAGTTTTTAAAATTTCATAAATACTATTTTTATTCAAAATAATATTATAGTTAAAAATTCATTATAATATAATTCATAAATAATATTTTTATTCAATACTGTTATAGTTAGAAATTCATTATAATATTTTAGTAGAAATAGTTTTTAAAAATTCATATAATAATATTTTTATTCAAAATAATATTATAGTTAAAAATTCATTATAATATTTTGGTAGAAATAATGTTATGTGTAATGTCCATCTATTCCTAATAATGTTGTCTTTTCATTTAGATAGGAAAATGTTTATTTATTTCAAGTAATATTTGCATGTTATATTTTAAGTTTTGCGTGAGATTTATTATAAATTTGTTCACAACTTCTTTGTGATATATATGTAACATTTTCCATCTAAATAAAGTTAAGGCTTGTGTTTCGGGTGTCCCTATATATGTGTATTGCTTTGTTTTGTGTTGGTTAAGTACTGAAATATTGGCTAAGTATTAAAGTATTGCTAGGGGTGAATATGCGAAGCTCCTTTCTGAGCAGGTACACGAGAAAGATACTCCTCCCATAGTGAAAACATTAGTGAAACTATTCACAGTAGATGGTATCAAGCTATCAAGCAAGGAATAAAGAAGTTAGCAAGTGGAAAATGGAGGACATAGACGAGCTTCAAGCTGAATTTTTAAAGTGGGGGAATGAGCTCCTTGAACCTCACATAAAATGAATTTTTAATGGGGTCATCCATGACGACTTTCTGATAGAATGGATCACTGCTGTGGTCATTCCTCTATTTAAGAATGGAGATATCAATAACCCTTCCAATTAAGGCACTATTATGGTCAATCCCCTCATGGACAAGCTTTTTGGGAGCATGATAGAGCGGAGAATCAACAATTGGGCAAAAGATGAGGGAAAAAGGGCAAAAGGGCAAGTGGGTTTTAAGCCTGGACATTCTACCATTGATCATTGTGTCGCCCTTAGACATTTGATAGCGAAAATATGGGACATATAAGGTGAGACATCCTATTGTTGTTTTGTGGACTTTAAGAAAGCCTTCGACACAGTGCCTAGAGACAAACTATGGAACATAATGGAAGAGTTGGGTACCCCAGACGGATATAGAGCAACGATTCACAAACTTTATGAGAAGGTTAGAGCTAAAATTATAACAAGTGAAGGAATGTCTGAATGTTTTGGTAGCGATATTGGCGTTAAACATGGATGTCCTCTATCTCCCACTTTGTTTGGTTTATACATTGATAAGTTGGGAGCCTGGTTGAGTAGGACGGATGGAGAGGGTCTCCATCTATCAGGGTATGTGGTGAAGCTACTTTTATACGCGGATGATCTTATTCTAATTTCAAAAACAAAACATCGATTAAGAGAACATCTAAAGGCCTTAGAGCACCTTTGTCATGAGGTAGGGATGCAAATAAACATTACCAATACCAAAATCATGATCTTTTCTTTAAATAGAAAAGTCAAACCAATCACCTTTCTTTTCGAAGACAGTCCATTGGAGATAGTGAAAGAATACAAATATCTTGGGATTGACTTCCACCATAAACTCAGTTGAGAGACTTGTAGGGCGAAAATGATACAGGGAGGGTGGACAACCTCATACTTACTCCAAAACAGGTGTTGAAAAGCAGAACTTTGGGATTGGAAAACCAAAAAAACCCTCTTTGGTTTGTTGGTTACGCCGATTGTTCTCTATGGTTGTGAAATATGGGGAAGAAGCATGTCAACTTTCAGATGGAGACAACTAGAAAGAATTCAAAAACAATTAATTACTAGCAATCTCAAAGTTAAAGCCACAGTCATGTATAAAATTCTTTTAGCTGAAACAGGTACTTTTTCGTTGGAGGCGACAACGATAACAAAACTAATAAGCTATTTAAAGAAGGTGGAAAACACTGATAACCAACACTGGCCCAAATTAGCTATGGATGAGGAATTAAACGGTAGGAAGAAAACTTGGATGAAGCAAAATAAAAAAGTGGTTGAGTAAGTGGAATATCAAGTTGCATGAATGTCCTAACACCAAGGAAGAAATAAAAAAGTTAGTGAATGAAAAATTTAGGATTGCCATGTGGACCAATCACAGTGGGCGTAAAAATATATACTACATCAAGGAGTTTAATCCAAATTGTGATCATAGCGAGAAAACATATTTAGGGACAACTATTAAAGGAAAAACATGATTGTTAGTTGCACATCTGAGGTAGGTGGAGGGTAGGTGGAGGGTATCCAAGGAAGTTTGGGAGGAGAGAACTTGTATATTCTGCAATAAGGGTGTGGTGGAGACAGAGTGGCACTTTGTCATGGAATGTGCAACCTACAGGGATATCCCCAGTCAATATGAAAATAACTTAAAGGTCGACAACATGCACCAACTATTTGACAAGAATAAGATCAACTAGATTGCTAGTCTTCTAGTCAAGATTCACATCAGAAGACCTGACATTGAAAAGAGTGTGAAGATGAATTAGGAACATTATTCTCTTGGTCCCTTAGGTTGTTCGGCCTCGTGGACGTCATTAAAATCAATCAATCAATCAATCAACTCCAAAAACAAAATCCTCAACTATTGCCCAACTTCAAAATTGTATATCTCAGAAGATTTGATCTTGATGCCCATGGGCTTGGCCTTGGCCTTGACACTATTATTGCATTTAGAAGGTACACCAAGCAGCGAGTAGGCTAAGGAAAGTGATACCTAGGAAAACCATATCGGATGAGAAAAGGGATGCCATGAATAAATTAGAGCATATTCTGCTGGAACAACCTAGAGCTTCATGGATTGAATCCAAGGAAAACACAAACATTCTAAGTTACCCAAACAAGCCAATTAATTATGCATACGTTAATGTTGGGGCCAACACTTACAAATCAAGGATTGGGGCTTGGTTCCAGCTGCATTACCCCAAGCATAGCCACAACTTTGACATAGCAAATGGGTTATTTGGGGTAGATTATTTACATCATCCAGAGATAAAAATTCTTCCTTATGCAGCTTGGATTAGGAATAAAAGTCTAACCTTAAGCTTAAACTCAGTTGATGGAGGACAGATTCAGCCCAAAATTGGATCATCACTTAGCCTCCCCAAGTTATCAAGGGTGAGGGGATTAGACTTTGCAGATTGGTTGATGAAAAATGTCACTGAAGAGGACTATGTTGTTGTGAACATGGATGTGGGCGGTGCTGAATTTCCGTTGTTGCCTAAGATGATCAATACTAGAGCCATCTGCCTTATTGGTGAGTTGTTCCTTGAGTGCCATTACGCGTCCCCAAATAAGAAGACTAATGACAAGAGGAAAACATATTGGGAATGTTTGTCCCTCAATGGCATGCTCAGAGAAGAGGGCGTTGCGGCTCATCAATGGTGGGGGTGATCAGATTTGGTCCTATCTAACAGTTTGATTAAAATACATAGGATTTTTGGTGCTCATGGCAGATAATACTAGTATTTCTAAAGTTATGTCTGGACTCTGAATAGAGCAGGGTGGATTCTCAAACAGTTTTATATATTTCTAAATAAATGACTAGGGAATGATGGCTTCCTCATTATGTGGCTGTGGCCATGGTTTCTATAGTCTCCTATATGCATGGTTATTATATATCAACTTATATCATATATGGATTCATAATTCTCTGCACATTTAGCATGATTTTCATTAAATCTGTCTATCTAGAATGGTAAAATGATTTTCTTATTGATGTTTGTGTAATGAGTTGGCTAGTGTGTGTGACGGGAGGCAATTCATTTCATTTCAATGTATATTTTGTTGCAATGGGTTTCCATTTGAATGTCTATTTTTTTATATATTTAATTTTATTTAAGAAGCCTTTATTTCAGTATTATTTATTTATTAGTGAAACATATTCATATATTTTCATGCATTTAGGTGAACAAAATTATTTGTTTAAATTTTTTATGTTAATAATTTTTTATTATATATTATTTAAATTTAAAATTTATAAATTTTGTCTAAAATTAATAGATTATTTTCGATATAATTTATAACTAAATTTATATCTTTCAAAATAATGTAATATGAATTATACTAAATATAAATTTGTGTTCAATCTAATAAATGAAGGAAATAAACTCTAAATAAACTTGACCTTAAATGTAACTTACTTTATCATATTTTATTGTTATGAGAAAATTTCATAACAATGATTTTTAGGAAAAGAAAAATAAGAACATATATATTTTGTATTAAAATTTGGTTGCACTAAATTAAGGATAATACAAAGTAAAAGTGAGTATTCTTAAAATTTAGAAATTTCAAAATTTGTTTTTAATAGTTGTTCTAGTCTAGCTATACCTATGAATTATACTTCTATACTACCTAGTGAATTGATTCAACCGTATAACTACTTTGCAAAACATGATAAAACCAAAATTACATTAGCTCATGCCCAGTGAGGGGCTTTAAAGTTTAGGTTTGACACAAACATGGGAATTAGCTATCTGGTAAGTTGGTATTGTGTCTATATTCCCCTCTAGTCATTGGCCTTGTTGCATTGTCTCTTCCTCTTTCACTCTAACATCATCACATCTGAATGTGTCTATAGATGCATTTGAGAGGGCGGGGGAAGGGGAGTGACGAGGGATTGAGGATTTCCAAGTCCTCTCAACAAATTGTGTCTCGATTGCTACCTTGGATACTTTTTCATGCAAGGAATCAAACTTGGCTTCTTAAATTGAACACTTCTTGTTGTTTCTCTCCATATATGCTATGAAATCATTTTCCTTTTTCTTGTGAGCTTCAAGCTGCTTGTGAATGATTATTACAAACCCATTATTCTTATGGGTTTCCACTACGACTCTGTATTTCCAATCTTCTTTCTATCTTTCCCACCTTTAGACAAAGCTTTCCAAGTGATCCGGATTATTTTCGGCACGAAATGAGAGTGGCGATATAATAAAGAAATGCACATAGATATTGCAGATATTCAATAATATAACAGAAATGTATCAGAGATGCAACCATAAACACAGATATACAG
This sequence comes from Picea engelmannii, assembly GCA_009831015.1. NCBI lineage: Eukaryota > Viridiplantae > Streptophyta > Pinopsida > Pinales > Pinaceae > Picea > Picea engelmannii. Next base: position 298,571 of record ML795344.1, read on the forward strand.
TAATACACGATTTCTATTAATCAGAGAAATGTACAGAGACTGTAAAAATACAGAGTGAAAGACT
>ML795344.1:324376-383628 GCA_009831015.1 Picea engelmannii
AAGAAATGTACAGAGACTGTAAAAATACAGAGTGAAAGACTCGCTAGAATGGTGGCAGCTTATCTCTGAGAAGAGATGTGACGGCTACTCGCATTCGCAAGAAGATGGTTACAATGAGGATCTGGAGGCATTTTTACAATAATTGGGAATGCCAAAAGTTCTAGACATCCAAAAACCTAACCCTAGGAGATGAAGCGCCAAAATTCATGTGGGCCCCGTTTGGGTAAGTTGGTGCATCAACTTCCCGGGGTCGTAACTTTTGCATACGATATCCATTTTAGGCGTGTGATAGCTCGTTGGAAAGGTATCGTCGAGGAGATTCATTTTGGTGGCTCAATGATGCCTTCGACTATCATTGAGAACCTCTATCTCGAAAAAACTTCATTTAGGCCCTCAAAATGGCCCCGGAAGTGAAAACCTGCTAAAAATAGTAAATTGCCAAAATGGCCAGAAAACTGTTTTGAGAAATTTGGAAAAGGTGGGTGGCCCCCGATATCCACCTAGATCAACCCAATTGGTCCATGATCTCTATTTAAAGAGCATGTATGGTCATTTTCTGATGGTCGATTGTGAGAAAATCTCTTGTAAAATCTCTCTGTAATTTTTTTCTTTTGCATTAATAAACTGCTCCAAGTGGCCACATTGGCTAAGGCTGTGGATGTTTCCCCATAGAGGTTTTACCCCATCAAAACATATGTGTGTTGATATTTGATCTGGTTGTGTGAGTGGTTATTGAAGGTGTTCATCCTCTGTTGGAATACCTGTGTTTTTGAACATGGTATCCGAGCTTGTTTGAAGATCTGCTCCTGTTGTAGATCGAGATCATGAAGCCAAGTTTTCTCATCTTCGTTTTCTGCCATTTCCATACATTTCTGGGCTAAGAGGACTATTCCATTGTGTCCATAGCGTTCATTTAATTCAGGAACACTTTTCGTTTCACTCAAAAATATTTTTCTTTGTCCAAGATACGACCATTTCAACTAGATCCAGAGGTATAAACCCTGAATACACCCTTTTTAAATTTTTGCAAAGTATTATTTCGGTTTTGTATTGTTTGTTTTCGGGTTGCTACTCTTTTAGATCTATGTATTCTCTTTGCCCCGCGCCCTGTGCGATCTTGGAAAATCAGAAATAGATAAGAAAATGTGCATTTTCCGGGTAAGCTAACCGAGATCTAACCCTTGTTGTCATCGAGAAGCGGAATTTTTTTCTTGTGTGAAAATAGTTTTTTATGAGCACGCTCTCTAAGACTGTCTTCAACAAAAACAATCCTCCTGCTAAAAAATACAATATGTTTTGCTATCCCACTTGGTTAAAATTTGCTTTATTAAGTAAGAGGTCTTGAGTTCAAGTCTCTCTTTTTGTTACTTTTTTTTTGAAAAAATTCATGCTCCATTTTAAAGTGGATTTCACTTCAAGTATAAAAGTGAATCACTATAAGTAGCTTTAATATTTTATTTTACAGTTATTTATTTTTCATGCAACTTTCTTTTATAAAGTAATTTCATTGTAAAAGTGACCCCCATTTCTTTTTATAAAAGTGTGTCACTTCATAAAACAACTTAGACCACCACGTGGTCCTTTGGTTACCATTTATGCCTTTTTTAAAAATGGCATAACTTTCACATCCGAGGTCTGTTTTCAGTAGAATTTTTTTTAAACCGCCTATTTTTTCGAAATATTTCCATCCAAATCATCAGTTTCAATTTTTAAATCCATATTATCTACATATTTAATATGGCTTCTTCCAGTAATATTTTGTTTATCAGCACCAACTACTTCCAATGGAAATCCCATATGGAGGATTTATTAAGAAGTAAAGGCTTGTACCAGATTACCTTGGAAAAGGAAAAAAAATCCACTGATGCTGATAAGAAATTCAAATGGGCAAATAGGAGTGACAAAGCACGTGGAATGATCATAATTTCCATATCTCCTAATTTAAGGTTCCACCTTAAAGAAATTGGTGACCTCGATGAAGATTGGGAAATGTTTGAATCTGTGTTTGGTAAACAAAATATTATTCGAGCACATCAGTTAGAAAATTAAATACCGACTTTAAGTCCAAATGATTTTTCTTGCATTGAAGATTATCTATCTAAGTTTAAAACACTCAACATTTGTTAGGGACCTAACCCCTCACGTAGGTAGAATAATATATTTCCATATAATAAAGGTCAATATTAATAAGGCCTAGCAATAAGGAAGAATAAGCCCAATGTAAGAAGACCTAATAGAAGCTTCCGCTTCTAGAATGATCTTCCTCTAGATTGTTCTTTTGATAGACATATTTAGTATAAATAGGAGTCGAGGGTATGAGAAGTTTTGTCTTGGATATTATTGTAATAGAGCTCTGCTCTGCTGGAAGTTGGCCCCTCGAAGAGGCAAGTGAACATTGCTCTCAATAATCAAAGTGTTATTTTTGGTGTTATTATGGTATTATTTTGGTGTTGCTCTGGTTATATCATTGTTTATTTTCCATTTCTAGCTAATTGTTTATGTTATGCATACTATTTTAGATCTGGAATATTACAAGTGGTATCAGAGCACCTTCCTCAGCAAAAAATTGTGGGTTAATATTTTTTTTCAAGGTAGAGACGTATTCCAGTGCCTTTAAGCTACAAAGATCTGTCATTATGCGCATAAACCCGCAGTCGGGGATTCATACATGCAAAACATACAAGTGGTACTTTAGCGCACATCTGTTGGCCACCCTTGTAACCCCTATTGGTACCCCTTCGAGTGGTAGCGCATTAGACAACACCTGTATACGGATTGACCTAGATCTCCTGAATCCCTCCATAGATAAACTGATCGGCTGCCTCACTACTATACTGCCATTGATAACAACACTTGGGAAGATACTCTCTAGTACCTGGATAGTCAGGTAGTATGGCTAAGGGAACAGTCTAACCTCCTTAGTTAGTGCCCTGAGATATTGGGCCGAGTACTACTATTGGACCTCGCATGTATATCAAATAGATATAGCACAGGGCGAACCCTTGTCTGTAGAACCCTTGAATACCTAACCCTTGGGACGAAAATAAAAGGGGAACAAACAAGATCTATTTCCGTGCAACTATGTCTCCTGCATTTGGGTTGCGAAATTACTACACATTTCTTCCTGTTAAGAATTTGGGCATTTCATCACTGCAATATTCTTTAGATCGGAGTATAACTCTAAAGGAGTAAAAAAAAAGAGTCGGGATCCTGTTGGCACCATTATTTGAGGCCTATCTCGTTGGATTTCTCTTTTTCCCTTATCACAATCATATCTATCATTTTTCAACAATTTCTTTTTTCTCGTGGACCCGACCCCCTTCCAACACCCTTATTTGGGCTTTACCCCATTGGCTTCAACTCGTTTCCCTGATCGTTGTGATACACTTCACTCATAACCCATTTTTTGTGTGGTCCCACCCGCCCCTTTTCGTGTTCCCTCTTCATCATGGCCCACACCCGTAGCCAAGACTTGGAAGCTCGCTTCAATGCCTTTCACTCTAATTTCACATAAACCCAACAAGAAGTGAGACAACTAAGTGCCAATATTGCCACTATCAATAAAAACATGCATTCCTCCATTAATGCAAAAATAGAGGACCTCAAACAAGACCTTGCTACCGAGCTTGAATCCTTCACTACGATGATTTGCGCCAAGCTGCATATCCCTGTAGATCTTCTCTCATCTAACCCACCTTTGAAAACTGAAGGTGAAACTTCCTCTCATTCCCAGAATATGCATCCCCATCACTTTCAGCGCGACCTACGCCTTCGGCATGTGGATGTGACCAAATTTGATGGCTCAAATCCCACTGGCTGGGTAACTCAAATGGAACATTATTTCTCTTTGTATGGCATTACAAACGAGTTGGCCAAACTCGGGTAAGGTGTTCTCGATCTAGATAAAGAACATTGGCAATGGAGAAAAAATGCCTGCCAAGGGTATGTGGCTTGGACACACTTTATGGAAGAGATTTATGAACGCTTTGACACTGACACCAACCATTTAGGCCATTTGAAAAATTTGAAACAATATGGCACAGTGGAAGAATTTATAGCCGCTTTTGAGTGATCGACTTTTTCATACAGAGGGCATGCCTGATGTTTTTTTTCCGAGAATGTTTTATCAGTGGCCTCAAGGATGAGATTTGTTCCCATGTCCTCATGGCTTGGCCTTAGAGTTGGGTGGATGCTTCTAAAAGAGCTAAGGAAGCACAACATGTTGTCTCTTCTCAAAACCAAAAACCCTCATTTATTTGTCGCACTAAACTAGTCACTCCCACTCCTCCTTCTACTCCACTAAAGATCCAGAAATTAACCAGGGCTGAAATGGATGAACGCCAACTCAAAGGCCTTTGTTATAATTGTGATGACAAATATTTTCTTGTGCACAAGTGTAAGGAAAAACATATTTTTATGGCCATATCAGAGGATGTTTCAGAAGACGATGTTGAGGCTCCCCTTATGTCTGTGTCACCTGAACCCACTGACATGACCCCTCCCTCAGACCCTCCCGAAGTAGAACCGGTCATTTCCCTAAATGCTCTCACTAGCTTCTCGGCTACCCAAACCCTCAAGCTAATTGGTTACATTAAGCATATGAAGTTCATCATAATTTTTGATAGTGGAAGCACCTATAATTTTATTCATCACTGCATTGCACAAGAAACTGATTGCTATATCCATGTCGTCAATAATTTTCAAATCATGATTGCCAATGGAGGGTCCATGAAATGTGGAGGGAATTTTGAAAATGTGTGTCTCCAAATTGGTGAGTACCACCTGAAATCTCATATGTTTGCTATTGACATGGGCAGTTGTGACATTGTGTTGGGTGCAGAATGGCTAAGGACTCTGGGTCCCCTTCTCATGGATTTTAAGGAGTTAACCCTGCAATTTGACCAGGAGGTTCAACGACATAAGTTCCAAGGCATCACCTCCAGTTCCCCAAAGATCATCAGTTCCCATCACGTGGAAAAGCTGTTCAAAAAAGGCCATTCTAGCATTATTTCCCAACTCCATGCCATACAAGCCACTGAGACACCCTCTGTGCCACAAGTCCTCCAATCCATCCTATCTAAACATCAAGTGGTTTTTTACACTCCCCAGGGACTCCCTCCTTCCTGTGGTGTTCATGATCATTCCATTCCCCTTGTCCCAGGAAGCCTTCCTTCCAATATCTGTCCCTATTGTCATCCTTTTTCCCAAAAAAATGAAATTGAGATTTTTTTTCAAGAATTGCTCAACGTAGGTTTTATCCACCCTAGTACGAGCCCCTACTCTTCTCCTGTGGTCATGGTCCTTAAGAAACAAGGTTCTTAGCACATGTGTCATGACTTTCACGCCATAAAAAAACTCACCATTAAAGACAAATTTCTCATTCTCGTCATTGATGATCTCTTGGATGAATTGAGTGGTGCCCAGTTCTTTACTAAACTTGATCTTCATTATGGCTACCACCAAACCGTATGAACGAGACATATATTCCTAAGACTGCATTTAGAACTCATGAGGGCCACTATGAGTTTTTGGTCATGCCCTTTGGCTTGTGTAATGCTCCCTCCATTTTCCAAGGCCTCATGAATCATGTCTTCCGTCCTTTTCTCCATCATTTTGTCTTAGTTTTCTTTGATGATATCCTCATCTATAGTAAAACCTGGACAACCCATCTTTCTCATGTGGATCAAGTTCTCCATCTACTCTCTTAGCACCAACTTTTCCTCAAACAATCTAAATGTTCTTTTGGCACCTCAAAACTCGAGTACTTCGATCATCTTGTTGGCAAGTTCGATGTTAGGGTGGATCCTAAAAAGATTGAAGCTATGCAAGATTGGACTCACCCAAATAATCTCAAAAGCTTGCGTTGATTTCTGGGTTTGACATGTTATTATCACAAGTTTATTAAGAATTATGGAAAGATTGCGGCACCTCTCACTGCTCTCCTTAAAAATAATTCTTTCACTTGGACTTCAGCAACTGCTCAAGTATTTCAAACCTTGAAGATGTCCATGTGCACCACTCCAGTCTTAGCCATTCCTGATTTCACAAAGACCTTTTGTCTTGGAATGTGATTCTTACGGGAAAGGAATTGGCGCAGTTCTTATGCAAGAGGGTTGACCTTTGGCCTTTACCAGCAAACAACTGTCAAAGCGACATTTGGGAAAATCAATCTATGAAAAGGATATGTTGGCTATTTTGCATGTCATGGATCTTTGGCATCCTTATCTATTGAGGCAACGCTTCCAAATTAAGACAGATCATCAAAGCCTCAAGTATTTTCTGGAACAACGCCTTTCCTCCCAGAGCAACAAAAATGGGTGATTAAGATTTTTGGATATGATTATGAGATCATTTACAAGAAAGTAAAAGACAATGTGGTTGCTGATGCACTTTCCAAAAAATATGAAGATGAAGGGTCCCTTTTTTCTCTCTCCTTCATTGTACCAGATTGGCTCCAAGATGTTCGCTAGGAATGGCTACATGATCCCAAAATTTTTCATCTGATACAACAATTGCAAGCCAATTCTACAGTCTCTCCAAGGTACTCTCGGCTCTATGATGAGATTTGATACAAAGGTCACTTGTATTTAAGTAAACAGTCAAAACATAAATCTCTGGTATTTTCTGAGCTTCATGCTACACCCACCGTTGGGCACTCCGAGTTTATCAAAACCTATGACTGGGTCAAACGTTCTTTTTTCTGGGATGGTATGAAATAGGATGTTCACAATTTTGTGGTTGAATGTGATGTTTGTCAACACAACAAGGGAGAAACATTCAAATGTCCTAGCACACTACAACTGCTTTCGATTCCACCTGCTATTTGGCGAGAGAGATCTATGGATTTTATTGTAGGCTTACCGAAATCAGGCAATAAAGCAGTCATCATGGTGGCATTTGATCGTCTTTCCAAGTATTCTCATTTATGTTCTCTTCGACACCCATTTACAACATCCACTATGGCTGAAAGTTTTATGGATCAGGTCTTCAAGCTTCATGGCATGCCTCATTCTATTGTTTCTGATCACGACCCAACTTTCACCAACAGGTTTTGGAAATAAATGTGATGTTTGTCAACACAACAAGGGAGAAACATTCAAATGTCTTAGCACACTACAACTGCTTCCGATTCCACCTGCTATTTGGCGAGAGAGATCTATGGATTTTATTGTAGGCTTACCGAAATCAGGCAATAAAGCAGTCATCATGGTGGTATTTGATCGTCTTTCCAAGTATTCTCATTTCTGTGCTCTTCGACACCCATTTACAACATCCACTATGGCTGAAATTTTTATGGATCGGGTCTTAAATCTTCATGGCATGCCTCATTCTATTGTTTCTGATCACAACCCAACTTTCACCAACAATTTTTGGAAATAAAGGTTCAAGCTACAAGGCACCCAATTGCATCTCAGCACAACTTATCATCCCCAGACTGATGGTCAAACTAAAGTTGTCAACAAGTGTTTGGAAACATATTTGAGGTGCTTTTCATCAGAAAGAAAAAATCAATGGGCTCAATGGTTACCACTAGCTGAATGGTGGTACAACACTTCTTACCATACAACTACCCACATGAATCCTTTTGAAGCGGTATATAGACAAAATCTACCTTCAGGTTTCTCATACTTGCCAGGTGTCTCGAAGGTCCAGGCGGTTGACCAAACACTTACAGTTCGAGAGGCTATTCTCCATACCCTGAAAGAGAATTTGGTCATGTCCCAGAATTGCATGAAGCAACAAGCATATCAAGGTCGCTTTGAATGTAAATTTGCAGAAGGAGATCAGGTGTTTCTTCGACTGCAACCTTACAAGAAAAATTCCCTCAAGGATAACCATTGTCAGAAATTGGCGCCCAAAGTTTATGGTCCTTATACCATTTTCAAGTGTGTGGGACAGGTGGCCTATCAGTTAGCTTTGCCCATTCATTCTAAGCCCCATCCCGTTTTTCATGTTTCCTACTTAAAGAAGGTGATTGGAACTAAGTGCCAAACTCAAATCAACCTTCCCGAGCTGGATGAAGAAGGATCCATTTGGCTACAACCACAAGCAGTTTTGGACCATCGTGAGTGTTGTTTGCATCAACGAACCATCAAGGAAGTGTTTGTCCAGTGGAAAGATACAACTCCAACAGATGCCACTTGGGAACCAACTACCATTCTACACCAATTTCCTCATCTCAAGCCTTGAGGACAAGGATGTTTTTAAGGGGGATGACATGTTAGGGACCTAACCCCTCAAGTAGGTAGAATAATATATTTCCATGTAATAAAGGTCAATATTAAGAAGGCCTAGCAATAAGGAAGAATAATCCCAACGTAAGAAGACCTAATAGAAGCTTCTGCTTCTAGAAGGATCTTCCTCTAGATTGTTCTTTTGATAGACATATTTACTATAAATAAGAGTCGAGGGTATGAGAATTTTTTTCTTGGATATTATTGTAATAGAGCTCTGCTTTGCTGGAGGTTGCCCCCTCGAAGAGGCAAGTGAACATTTCTCTCAGTAATCAAAGTGCTCTTTCTGGTGTTATTCTGGTATTATTATGGTGTTGTTCTGGTTATATCATTGTTTATCTGCCATTTCTAGCTAATTATTTATGTTCTGCATACTATTTTATATCTGGAATATTACAAAATTTTATGTGAAGAATGTGAGATAAAGCTAGAGGAAGAGCACTGCATCTATATTATTCTTTCTAAGCTAGGTAGTTCATATTCTGTGTTTGTATCTACCTTTTATGCCATGAGAGAGGCTCTAGGGAAATCTTATAAAAAACCCACTCTTGAGTCCTTTTGTGATGCTTTGATTAGAGAGAAAGATAAGCTTGTAAAAATTAGAGTGATCAACATTGTAGGTACCTCCAACAAATCATTAATCGCCCAACAAAAATATAAACCCAAGAATCCCAGGAAGCAACATCCTTGCCACAACAACAAGAAACATAAGGGTCCCAAACCCACTCAGATAACTTCAGCGCCTAATGGTGACAAAGGAGCAAAATCTAAAAATAAGAAGACTGACAGGTACCTCCAACAAATCCTTAGTCACCCAACATAAATATAAACCCAAGAATCGCAAGAAACAACATCCTTGCCACAACAACACGCAACATAAGGTTCCCAAACCCACTCAGACTACTTCAGATCCTAATGGTGACAAATGAACAAAATCTAAAAATAAGAATATTGACAGACATTGCAACATTTGTGATAAAGGTGGTCATGATGAGTCCAAATGTTTCAAGAAGATGGCAGCTTTAGAAGTAGCGATGAAGAAGCACAACATCAATATTGATTCTACTTCTTCTTCTTCTCATGTACATGCACTTTCTTCTTCTGGTTTCTCCTTCAATGCAACTTCTACTTCTTCTTCTAATGAGTAGCTTATTGATTCTGGAGCATATTATCATATGGCTAAGGATAAAGACATATTTTCTTCTCTAAATGAATGTAACACCAAGAAAATATTTGTTGGTGTTGATAGATCTCTTAGTGTTGTAGGATCTGGAACATTTCAAGTAGATAATGGTCATTTCAATGATGTATTATGTGTTCCAAGTCTTTCTTGTAAACTTCTATCAGTATATCAAATCACTCATTCAAGTGAAGGTAAAATCGTAGATTTTTCACCTCACCAAGTTGTAATCAAGGATCTAAAATATCCTAAGCATGTTCTTGCAACTGAAATTGTTAATGATATTACCAGGTTGTACAAGTTTGACAACTTTGGGTCATCATCTTTTCCATCAGTTTTTGTTTCTCATAGCGGTGACTTGAACAAACTTTGGCATGAGCGGTTTGGTCATCTAAACTATCGCTCATTGCAACAACTATGTAATCAACAAATGGTGACTGTTCTTCCTCTTATTTCATGTAGAGATAGTGTTTGTGCCGGTTGTGTTCTTGACAAACATCATTGAGACAGTTTTGATAAAACATGCCTCTTGGCACACCTCAGGCCCTTTATAGCTTGTTCAAAGTGACTTGTGTGGTCCACTTTCTTCTCCTTATTTTTTTGGGTGCAAGTATTTCTTAACTTTCATTGATGAATTTTCCAGACGTACTTGGGTTTACATCTTAAAACTTAAGACCAAAGTTTTTGGCAATTTTTTTTCCTACAAGGCCCTTGTAGAAAAGCAATCTAGACATCGAATTCAAAGGTTAAGAATAGATAATGGAGGCGAATAAGTGAACAATAATTTTACAATTTATTGCACTACACAAGGCATCCAAATGCAATACACTGTTCCATATACACCACAACAAAATGGTGTTGCTGAGAGAAAGAACCACACATTAAAAGAAATGACTAATTGTATGATCCAATATAAGGGACTAAGTCTAAAGTATTTGGTGGATGCCATCAACAATGCAAATTACATAGTAAATCACACTCCCACAATTATAACACCGGAAGAAGCTTGGACTAAAATTAAACCAGATGTAAGTCACTTACGTGTATTTGGCAGTATAGCATGGGCTCACATTCCTGATGAGAAAAGGAAAGCATTGCAACCTAAAAGTGAGAAGTGTATATTTGTTGGTTATTCTAAAGATGTCAAAGGTTATATAATTTTTATACCACATTGTAATGAAATTATTATTAGAAGAGATGTTAAATTTGATGAAAATATCTTGGCCTACGAGCCTAATTCGACGATTGTTTCTTCTTCGTATCGTGAGCCATCTTCGACATTTGTGCCTTGTTATGTTCCTATTCTAGTTTCTTCTTTAGATGATGACAATGAGGATGAAAATCCACCTTCGCCTCCTCACCTTCCTCCAGATGAGTCCTCTGAACCTGAACCAGCACAAGCTCCACCACTTCCTAGATGGGTTCGTTCAACACGAGAATCAATTGGTGATCTTGTTGGTGATCCTTCAGATCAACGTTGGAAACCTTCACAGTTCCAACGAGCCTCTTCTCTTTTGGATCAAGCTTTCGAGACTCATGATCCAGAGACATTTGCAAAAGCTTTAGGTCATCCAAATTGGGATACAACAATGAATCAACAATATCATTCTTTAATGGAAAACGATACTTGGGATCTTGTACCTCTTCCAAAAGGAAGACAAATTGTCATATGTAAATCAGTCTACAAAAATAAGTATGCATCAGATGGAAGTGTTGAAAGACACAAGGCTCGATTAGTTGCCAAAGGATTTTCCCAAGTTGAAGGAATTGACTAATGAATCCTTTTCTCATGTTGCCAAAATGAATTCCATCCACCTTGTTCTTTCCCTTGCTGCCTCACATAAAAGGGAGGTCCATCAGATGGATGTTAAATCCACCTTCTTGCATGGATATTTGCAAGAAGAAATCTACATGGAACGACCTCCTGGCTATGTCCATAGTGACTCTAGCCTTAAGAAATCTCTTTATGGTCTTAAACAAACTCCTCGATCTTGGTATGCCAAAATGGACAACTTTCTTATTGACACTAGATTCTCTAGATGCCATTCTCATCCCAATGTTTGTACCAAGAAAGTAGGAATCCATATCGTAATCCTTGTCCTTTATGTTGATGACCTTATCCTTACTGGTAGTGACTCAAAAATTTTAAACCATATGAAAAGAAACCTTAAGAAGAAATTTGAAATGACAGAGTTAGGCTTTTTGCACTATTTCCTTGGCCTCCAAGTTTTGCAAACCAATGAAGGAATTTTTCTTTCCAAGTCTAAGTATGCTTGTGACCTTCTTCGTCGCTTTCACATGGAAGTTCATAAACCAACCCCGTCTCCCTTCTAGTCTGGAGTCAAGCTTGCTGCCACCTGTACTTCTCTCGAAGTTGATGCCACCTTGTACCGTCACTTATTTGGTAGCCTCTTATACTTGACTCATACCTGTCCTAATATTTTCTTTGCTGTTGGTATTGTTTCCCGGTATATGCAAACACTCCATGAAAGCCATTGGAAAGAAACTAAAAGGATACTTTGTTATGTTCGTGGTATAGTTCAGTTCAAGATACATTACAATTAAGGGTGGACTCCTTTATTGGTTGGTTTCACTGATTCAGATTGGGTCAACGACCTTGATGATCAAAAGTCTACTGCAGGTTATGTTTTCAGCCTTGGTTAAGGACCTGTCACTTGGGCCTGTAAGAAACAACATGCTATTGCACTTTCTTCAGCAGAAGCAGAGTACTGAGCAGGGGTAAATGCAAGTCAGGAAGCCTTGTGGCTTCCACAGATCCTATCAAAGTTTGGATTCCAGCAGCATCATTCGACCAACCTTTGGTGCGACAATCAGAGTGCCATCAAGCTCGCTAAAGACCCAATTCAACATCAGCGCAGAAAAAACATCAAGATACACATGAACTTCATCAGAAAGCTCATTCATGATCAAGTTATTGAAGTGCTCTTTTTCCCTACAGAAGATCAAGTTGTAGACATTTTCACAAAGTCTCTTACAGAAGCGAAGTTTTCCAAAATTTGATCTATGTTAGGAGTTCAAGAAGTTGTCATCAAGGGGGGATAGGCTCTAATGCCTCCTTCCTTCTCCTATTGTGTCACTATTGTAAATCTTTTAATCCTATCCCAAGTTGTTCTTAAGGGGGGATTTTGGGATATTTAGACACTTAGGAGTTAGTTAAGATTTACTTGGTCTAATGTTTCATTAGGTAAAAGTGTGTTTCTTTAGTATGCATTTGCAGTTAGGAAATCTGATGGTCACAATATGTTCTCGACATAGAGTGATTCAACGCTTCATATTCTCCTTGATCTGAATGACCATTGATCCGTGGGCTAACACCCGATTGGTTTATGATCTCTATTTAAATACCATGGAGGGTCATTTTACGATGATAGATTGTGAGAAACTCTCTTGTAAAATCTCTCTGTAATCTTTTTCTTTTGCATTAATAAACTGCTCCAAGTGGTCACTTTGGATGGGGCCATGGATGTTTCCCTGTAGGGGTTTTACCACGTCAAAACATCAGTGTGTTGATCTTTGATATGGTTGTGTGAGTGGTTACTGAAGGTGTTTGTCCTCTGTTGGAATACCTGTGTTTTCGAACAAAGCCATAATGTATTGAAGTATAGGGAATATGCTCATAATTTTGGACTTTTTGGAAAGTTAAAGATATAGGCTTGTGATCTAAGACACCCAATATGATGATATAGGAGGAGATGAGAATGTTTTCCAACAAAAGATCATTATGAATAAGAAAATGATTTAACCTTGCTGCAATATGACTAAACCCCATCCTCTTGTTCATCCAAGTATATTTCCATTTTTTGGCTTGATGTCTACTAAGTCCTAATTTGTGATCAAATCCTCCACCTGCTCTTGAAAATGGTTTTTGATATCATTGCCTCCCCGTTTTTCTTCAATGAAAAATACCATATTAAAGTCCTTGAATAAGATGTTTTGAATGAAGGTTGATTCCCCCATGTCACTTAGAGAATTCCAACAATCTTTCTTTTCTTTTTTAAGGACACAAGCATGTATATTGTACATATGCAACTATTTCATTATGATTATTTGGATGCAGCTAGCAAGTATTTACTGTTGCATGGCCTAACTATGCACTTATTCAAATATGTTTCTATATCATAGAATATAAATACCTCCTGAAGCTCCCCTTGTTCTAATTGTTACTCCCATCACCGATTATATTGATGCTTAGGTTCCCATATTCTTTTCTTTGTTTATGGTTTCTTCCCTCTTTTCCTTGAGAGTTTTCCTCCCAGGGTTATTTGAGATTCTTTCTTCTTTTAGATCCTCTTCCTCTTGATGTTGCTCGGCCTTATTATGGGATATCATCTTGCTTAGCTGGGAAGAGGATTTTTCTAAGGATATTTCCTTATCCACATGCATAGATTCAAGGTTTGATTCAGGCTTAGGAAACTTTAGAGATTCCCTCGATGGATACAAAATGAGTTGAACAAAATCTTGAGGGGTAAGGATCGGAGGGAGGGGTAGGCACGGTCGACTAAGAGGATAGAGACGCCAATGCATTGGGGAGCGATTATGGAGGAGACAAGATAGCATATTAGTTCAAGAAAGTGGTCAAATTTCCTCTCTGAGCCATTGTTGAGGAAGAAGTTGCTTGCTTGTTTCCATTAATATTCTTTACTTGATGCCATTTATATGCATTATCTGCATGTGCTTTCTCCTTTACTACTGCTTTACAATCTTTGGAAAAATGCTCATATTCATGACAAGATTTACACTTGGAAGGAGGTTATTCATAATCTAACTTTTACAAATACAACCAATTATCCAGAGACAATGTTATTGCTTCAAGTAGCCCTTTTTCTAGATCTACTTCGACACATATTATTGTGCATGCATACATTCTAGATCTTGGTTCATATTTGTCAATGTACTTTTCAAGAGTATTTCCAAGTATTCATCATTCCAACAATGTTGGGCGAGATGAGGCAAATGAACCCACACTGGGACGATTGAAGGAACATAATATTTAGGATTGAAGTTCATTGATGGTTTAGGTACATCCCTCTTAGACCCATGAAGTACAAGCTATTTTGAAAAATAATATCTCAATCTTCTTTCAATTCAAACATAAAGGCATAGAAACCCCTACCACAAAATAAATATGAAAGCTTACCTTTTATAATTTCCATCTATTTCTTCTACATCCATTAATCCATTGCTCGAGGGGAGGGTTAAACCACAATAAAATGACCAATGAAACCAAATTGAGTTATAGCCAAAACCTTGAGTTGTGGCTCAATAGGCATAAGTTTAACATGGAGGGTTAAGGTTGACTTCTTTACCAAGCAAAGAGACATGGGGCTAAAAGACCTTGGCTGCAGTAGGAGAGGGATTTACCCCTCCCAAATCCATGTCCATCCATGTTCGAGAGGGACAAACATGGAGGGTGCAAGAGGGCAAGTTTGGGGTTATAGTTGGCTCTTAAGATTACAGGCATAGCATTCTAATTATTGAGCACAATATTGGTCTTGCATACACTCATTTCATAACAATAATCTTCTTAAACAAGCGATTATATAATAAATTGAGAGTTGTATTTTATTACATCTTTTGAAAAAAAAGGAAACGAGAGTTATGCACTGCGCAACCTTCCAAATAAACTTGTCGACAATTATATTCAGCCCGTGCGGGATAATTATAGCTCATGCAGTTATATCCATAAATTTATCCAACAATTTGTATATCCAATTTTTTTTGTGACAATACCTCAAATTCAGATTTGGACTTATCATGAACAATAAGTCAAGCAATAATATCCATATTGAGATTTAGATTTATCATGAAAAATAATTCAAGCAGTGATATCCATATTGAGATTTGGATTTATCACGAACAATAACTCGAGCAGTAATATCCATAAATCTCCCTCACAATAATTTAAAGATTCTTTGTATTCAAGATTTTTTTGGGTTTTTGGATAGAGGTTTTGTTGATACACAGAAAAGTATGAACCCCATGGGTGTATCCACATTAACACAATACACGTTATATTTTTACAACATATATCCTCCGATTTAAAAACATAGATTCTAGTTGTGTGCATATGTTAAATTTTAGTGTTATATAATACATTCAATTTTTAATCTAATATTAAATAAAAACCGATACAACTCTTTTTCAAATCTCAATGCATAGGACGTCGTTGGTTTGAACAAAAAGTTAAAAGGAATAATATGTAAATTGAGGTGAGTTTTTAATCAATGACCCAATTACTAACTTTTATTTATTCCTACTAATATTGAGACGTTATATCTTAATTATGGTTTAACAATTTTTAATTTATGGGACTATAAAAAATAAAGAAATACACAAATAAAACCTGAGATAAAATTGTCAAACAACATAGCTAAATATGAGGTGGAAAGGTTAGGCTTGATTAGCTGAGGATTTTTTGTGCCTTGACCTTTCCCTTTGTTTCATCTCATGGTTCTTCTTCCACATTAATCGGGTTAGAACTAGTTCGTGGGGAGCATGAAGTGCCTCTCACATTCTCTGCTATTTCCTCTTCCTTCACTAGATCCCAATATGTTACCTTGTAGTTATCCCAAAATCCACAGTGCATAGGATAATGAATTTAGCTTCTAGTCACCTGATCATGTCTAGAGATTCAATCTGCATGTCCTCCTTGTCCTCCATAGATAAGGCAGTGATAATTTTGGCAAGCAAGTAAAATTCCATTGCTCTAAATACTTTGGTATCTCTTGATCTTGAGAATCTGAAAATATTTTACCCATTCTTGAAATTCTCTCTTGATTTTGTGCTTTGGAGTATGTACCCTTTTCTATCATGGTGAGTTCATTAACTCCTCCATCTTTTGCTGGGTTTTAGGAGGAATGCCTTAGTTTTGTTTACTCCTCTCCTCTTGGCCTCACAACTACTAGATTATGAAATTTCCTTAACCATGTTTTCATCCATAGTAATTTCAAAGAAATGAAGGAGATGGAAAGGTAAACCCTTGAGGAGAAATTCCCTGCCGCTCCTCTGTTGTTGACCACTAGAAATGACACCCAATTGAAGCTAGGCCACCTCAGAGTAAAGAAACTTGCTAACACAGTTTAGAATTGGGCAGTGATAAAACATGGGGATGTTCAAAGAAGCTGAGCTCACTCTTGAAACATGTAGCACACGATGGGGCATGAAAGACAATCCCTTGTTTGGCAAAAATTTAGCTACAGAAACAGAAACCCACAACAAAGACCCAAGATCCTTAAAAATTCACCAAGATGCCACACCTACATAATGGAGAGCCAAGGAAAAGTCGAGAAAGAGAAACACCTAGTGAAAAAAGCAAAGGATTAACTAGATAGGAAGGTTGAGGTAGATCAGTGGGGGTCTTAATTCATTGCCCTCAGGAGAAGTATTCAATTGATCTTTTCTTCCCCACTTATGTGAATCCTCTCCACCAAGGACCATACTCTCCCACTCGCTCGTCATAACAACATATTTATAGTTTAACAAGAGCCCATGAGTATCAACCATCATTTAAAATATAACTCTCGAGCTTAGAAGATCGCTTGTACAAATATGAGACTCACTCCCGTACACCTGCTTTGGTTTCATGTTTGGATTGTTCATTTCAGTTGCTAGAGAAAGGGAGGTCGTATTCCTGCCTCCCAACTCCTCGTACGTGTGAACATTGTGAAGTTGCACCTGTCCCTCACATGTCATCATGACTCGTCGTGTGTGTGGCCCAAGCCCCACGAATTACCACCCTATACGGGATACTAAATTTATTATTAAAAATATGTACAATTTTTCACAGTTAAAAAAAGAATATGTAGATTTTTTCAATATTTGTATTTCAAAAAAAAATATTTTTTTTTATTATTTTATATTTTTTGAAAATTAAATTTTACTTATTAAATTATAAAGTATTTATTTTAGTTTTATTTATTCATTAGTGAAATATATTCATTTTAGTTTTATTTATTCACTAGTGAAATATATTCGTATATTTTTATGTATTTAGGTAAACCAAAATTTATTTTTGAAAAAAAAATAAAAAATTGTTAATTTTTTTTGATGTTCATAATTTATTATTATATATATTATTTAAATTTAATTTTTTTTTTTTTTCTTAAAATTAATACATTGTTTTCAATACAATTTGTTAATATTTAACTATAATTGAAAATTTTGTATTTTAAAATAATGTAATGTAAATTATAATTAATACATTGTTTTCAATACAATTTGTTAATATTTAAGTATAATTGAAATTTTTGTATTTTAAAATAATGTAATGTAAATTATAATAAGTATAATATTTTTGTTCAATAACGAACTCAACCCTAAATTAACTTGACCTTAAATGTACCTTTACCACATTTTATTGTTTATGAGAATATTTCATAATAATAACCTTTAAAAAAGAAAAACAAGAATGGGTACTTTTTGTATTAAAATTTGGTTGTGGTCAAATTAGACAATAAGATAATACAAAGAAAATTGAGTAGTCATGTTTTAGTTTTTTCATAAAATTAAGAAATTTTAAAATTTGTTTTTAGTAGTTGTTCGAGCTTTGCTATCCTAGTTATATATCTATGAATTTTATTGGTATATTTCCTAGTGAATTGATTCAACAACATAAACTACTTTGCATAAACTACTTTGCAAAACATGATAAAACCAAAACTACATCAGCTCATGCCCACCGAGGGCTTTAGGTTTGACACCAACATGGGAGTTGGTTATCTGGAAAGTTGTTCCTGTGTCTATATTCCCCTCTAGGCATTGGCCTTGTTCCATCGTCTCTTCCTCTTTCCCTCTAACATCATCACATTTAAATGATCCTCTTTCCCTCTAACATCATCACATTTAAATGATCCCATGGATGCATTTGGGGTGTGGGGGTGGGGAATTGAGGATTTCCAAGTCCTCTCAACAAATCGTGTCCCAAATGCTACCTTGGATACTTTTTCCTAAAATGAATCAAATTGGCTTCTAAAATTGCATACTTCTTGGTGTTTCTATCCATATATTCTATGTATTAATTTCCCCTTTTCTTGTGAGATTCAAGTTGCTTGCAACTAATTATTACAAACCCATTAATTTTTTGGGTTTCCACTACGAATTTGTATTCCCAATCTTCTTTACATCCTTCCCACCTTCAAATAGATAAAGACAAATCCTATCGAATCTCAATCGCTTAGCGCTCACATCTCGTCAAACCCTTCCTCAAGTCTCTTGTTTCAATTAGAAGAAAAATGGTCCAAGTCACAGTGGAAATTAGCCATGGTGCCAAAAGAGGTTGAACCAATTTCTCCCCACCAAAGTTTGAACCAATTTGTAGCTTCAAACTGAACCAATTCCTCTCCACTATATGCTTTAGGAACCCCAACTTACTTCTCAATGAGCCATACTTACTTCCCAAGGTGTCTTTTAAAAAAATGTCATGGGTTGTTTGAAGTCCCCCCCCACCATTCCTTTAATATTTATTTTTACCATTTCAATTGGCACTAATTCATTAGCCTTAGAATTTACTAAGGAATTATGAACTCGCAATACCTCTTAGAACTTAATAATATCATATTTTTCTACCATCGCTTGTGCCCTTTGGGTAATCCTACTCAATCTAATGTCTTTTGGAATTAGGTGGTAGTGCATGAGTTTTATAATGATTGAAGAATCCCATACCACTATGAGATTTCCAATCCTTTTGTTTTTGATTGGTTCAAACCTTGATACAAGGCCAAAACCTCTGCCTTGTTGTTAGTGGCAATTCTAATCCCCCATTTGAAGCTTAGTCTTTGACTTCCTTTGGGATCTATGATGACCCCCCTTGACATCTGCCTCCCTTGGGTTTCCCTTTGAAAACACATCAAAATATAGGGTGAACTACTTCCTTCTTTTTTTCCACTCTTGAAATTCTCCCTCCCCAAACCTGACTTGCTATTTTTCCAAATTGTAAGGTCTACTTAATTTAATTTTAGGTAGGGCTATACCCCCACCAGTAAGTATTTTAACCATAATTTTTCCTCCTCCTCTAATATAACCACATTGATGCCAAGAATTCATTTTAATAGATAACTTCATTAAGGAGTCCTCAAGACTATGATGTAATATCTATTGGGAGGAGAAGTTCTTATTTGGGGATGGCTCTATTTCTTACCAAGCAGATCTTGCAACAAAGGACCTTAGGAATTTCCAACCAGATATTCCAACACAGGAACTTATGTATTGACAACCATGCAATTTTTGGCATATCTTTATTCACAAATGTACCTTGGTATTTTTTTTGCTATATTCGAAATATTTCTTACCAGTCCTATGGAGTCTCCACGTTTCTCTTGAGATTTGTAAAAGATAGGTACCATACCTTTTTTGTGAATTGATAATTCATAAAGATATGCTTTGTCATTTACTCCTCCACATAGCAAATAATACCCTCGATGGACCTTGAACATCATGTCTTTTCATATTTTTTGCAGTTAGAATTCTACCATGAACCATTATTCGACAAAAAATTCTCACTTTTGGAAAGTAGTCTTTACCCCATTTATGCTTCCATATGGTCGATCTCAGGGGTAAGTTTTGCTTGGATAGCATTAGATCATGATCTTCCTTGACTCTATAGAGTCCTCCTTGGGGGACCAACCTCTAGAGTCCTTACCAAATATACAAAGATGAGTTGCCTCTCTCAAGTGATTCATGAGGTATAGGAACTAATTCTTGAGATTTTAGGAGACAACAACTGTTTCCATCCTATCCCAACAATATAGATAATAAAGTGATCAAATTCCTTAACTTTACAACCACTCCTTTATTTCATTTATCTCGTGGATTTTATCTAAAGGATGTCTCCCCATTATCTAATCCTCCCATATTCTAATTTTCTTATCATTATTGAAAACCCAAGATAAATGTGTTTGGATGATAGTTGCAACTTCTTTACAAAGATTCCAAATGGTTGAACCTATCACCTACGAAATATTTTGGACCTTCTAAAATATTCTTAGAAAATCCACTATGTGGCTAGCCCCACATGTTTAAGTAATGGAGGTTGGCATGGCATCCACTCACATCTAACCAATATGGTAGGCCAACTTGCGGGAGGCATAACTTTCACATACAAACTTTGATTGAGGTGATTATTGCAAGGTTGGAAAGTTATCAGTGTGTAGAATATAGGCAATGGCTCCATAGTAAGGTTTGGACCATAAAAGAGTGTCATTTGATGCCTCAAAATGGATCCGTAATATTATAGATGATTTTTTGGACCCAAAGTTCCAATTTTGGACAAGTCGCTAAAATGGCTCTACAAGTTGATTCCTCCAATGTTTTCACCCATAAAGCATTGAGATAGATGAAAAATAATATAATGATCAAATGTATATCATACCTCCCCATTTAGGGAGGCTTTTGGTCGCCAAAATCTTTACTAAATGAGGTGAGGAAAATTTTCCTCTACCCTCTCCCTGGAGTACCACTTTGCTTTTCCTGGAAGTTGTCCTTTCAACCCAACCTGCCAAAGGTCATGTTACCCCTATCTTGTAGTTTTGGACTGCTTCTGCAAAAATGTGTCCTCTTCCAACTCTGCCTGAGCATCTAGTGTTAAATACTCTATGAAAGGTAGGACCTACTCCTCCTCCTGAACCAAAATGGATGGCTTATAGAGTTTGAGATTCTCCACATTCACTACTGAGTAAACACACATGTATGGGGGTAGACTAAGTCTGTAGGCATTATCTCCCACCTTTTCCAATACCTTAAAAGGACCATACTATAGAAACTTGATCTTCTTAACATGACCTTATAATCTTTCCTAAGTGAAATGTAACCATACTCTATCTCCCACTCTAAATGTTCTCTCTATTCCGTGCTGGTCATGTCTAGCCTAGCACTTTTCCTATGGCTTCTTTAGCGTCTCTTGTACTTGCAAATGAATCTTCCTGATCTTATCAACAATTTTTTCTATTTTTAATGCATCTCCTGTAAGGTCCTTCTTGTTGACTCATACTTCGTCCACCTATTTCAAAAGCTCACAAAGGGTTGCGAGACTTATAACTTATTTAAATAATTTAATAATTATAATTGGTGGGGTCCTTTGGGAAAAGCACTAATATTATACGATCTTGCATGGAATTCATTCCCTCAATATCATGGCATGGCATTTCCATAACATATCTTGGTTTCAGTTTGGATTATCACCTTAGCATGGTATCAAAGAAGTTAGGGTGATCAATTTTGGCTTGATGCATATGAAGTTATGGTTATTTATTATATTTTTGTTACATGGTTATATCTTCATCACACTCAATGTCATAGAAGGTTTCTATTTGGGATCATGTTTTTAAATATAATATTTAAATACTCATACAAAACATGATGTTTTCATATAAGTTATATGATTCGACTTGATATATTGCATCTCATGGAGGTATTAAAGTTTTATGTATAAAGGGAAAGCTTTGATAGTTTAAAGGAAAAAAAAGGTATATGGTTTATAAAGATTCAAAAGATGGCACATATTACTTGAGTGTTTATATATCTCTTACTCCTCGATACATTAAAGTTTCATATCGATAAACAACTTGGTGAAAATGATTGATATGTTATAGGTTTGGTCTATTTTAAGATGGTTATTGATCAACACAGATTATATATTGTTTTGGGCTTGATATTATATGGTTTCAACTGTTGATAACACATGATATTATTTGGTATTCGATATGAGACTAGATACATATGAGTGTTGAGATGGCCATTACGTCTACCATGCATGAAATTGGAAATGACTAGGGCATTTATGCCACCAACCCACTCTTTACCATAGTGGAGTCTTTAGGGTTCTCATTATTTCTCATTTTGGTTTTGGACTATGTAGAGAATAATTATAGTGTTGTGTTTTGGCTCTAGAAGATATCACGTTCGTTGTTGCAACCGTGAAGATGGTGCAATCACTTGGACAAGAATTGGTAAAAATATTTTCTTATTTCTGCAAAGTGTGTAYCCACATAGAGTAAAAAAAAATATTGAATCATATTTGTTAGTAAATGGTTTAATTTGGATCTATATATGGTTGCTTGTATGTATCTTTATCCTCCCCTATTCTCCGCTCATATACAACGAGTTTTATGATTGAATAGGTCAATTAAAAAATATTGAATCATATTTGTTAGTAAATGGTTTAATTTGGATCTATATATGGTTGCTTGTATGTATCTTTCTCCTCCCCTATTCTCCGCTCATATACAACGAGTTTTATGATTGAATAGGTCAATTTTTTGTTGAAAAACTGTTATAAATAATTTTATGTTGAAAGAGGTTGTGAAAGTCAAAGATGGTTTTATTTGTTTTGTATTATCTTGAACAACTGTCACTCACTCATTTTGTCACTTTCCATGAGTTTTTGTTTTTTCAAAATAATTTTGTTGTGAGTCAAATGGAGAATGAGTTCTAGGCCAAACTCTAAACGATGACCAAATTTATCATGGATGAATGCGACTTGGGTTTGATTTAGAATCATTTGAAAATATTGAAGGTCGAAGCCCTGGTTATATTGATGCTAAAGATTCGTTCCTCAACTCATCTTTATCCACTGTTCAAACCTAATATTATGCCTCTTCTAGAAGAGCTATTTGAGTCAAAAGTGATGATATCATGTTCTTCATTTTCCCATATTGGTGACTTTTTTTACATTTAAAATGTGGTTATTATAAGAAAAAAATTTCACTCCCATATTTCATCTCATACCTTGCTCATCGATTTGAATAATTCAAACTATGGATAACTATCGGCCTTCATATAACTCTTGGGAGATAATTACATGGGTTATGTATTCAACCCATCCTCATTCTTTTGTCCACATGATTTCTCTATACTCAGTTCTACTTTGTCAATTGGCTCACTGTTTTTGTTTAAAATGTGTGTTGTTTATCATATAAGCTCTTGATATTTCAGGTGTTGCAAATAATTATAAACAAAACAGGTCATAAAGTTGAAAATATCGGTTGGTTGATACACCATTTCGAAAGGATAATGTAAGGGTTGATGTGGTAAATGACATTGGTTAAGTTATTCTTACAATTGTAGATTGCAATTTTTTTACCAATGTTATTGTGGATGTTATAAAGAATGTTGTGGTCCTTCGAATATTCAATTCTGATTATTATGAGTTGTTGGTTGACATTTTCATATAATTATTGGGTTATTATTGGTAACAAGTGTAAATAAATGGACATACATTGGAAGTAATGGTTGAGGTTTGAATCCTAAATGATTTTCACATGAACTTTTGCACACTATCCCTTCATTATTTATCACGTTTCATAAGTATACTCCCTCTGTGATTAAATAATACAAAGGTTTATTAAAGTGAAGAGCTGATATAGATGTATTAAAGACAAAGAAATTGCCCCAATCATTCATTATTTTCATTTTCCATTGTCTTTTCATCAATCCATGTTCATGGTTAAGAAAAGATATATTGAAGAGGCATATATAATATTGAAGTTTTAGACTGGCTAAATAAATTAGAAGAGAAAACTATTGGTGGTGAATGAATTCTGGATTTCCTCCCCTCTTTTACAATATCCATTTTTAAGTTATCCCTTGCATACTTGATCTGCCATATTGTATATAGATCCTTACTAATATATATTTAACAAATATTATAATAAATGTTTGGTTTCTCCATGTTGTATTATACTTGATGGATTTTCTATCGACTAATTGAAATGACAATGGTAATAGATGAGCTTCTTTAGCAGAGGGAGTAACAAAGGTAATCGAGAAAGAAGATGCATAATTCCAAATATGTTTTGGAAGCAAGGGAGACACAAGAGGATACAATTCTCTATCCATTTTGATGCAGATTTAGATTAGTTCAACTAGTTGGTGCAAAATAGCTACCTAAAACTTGGTAGATAATCTATTTTACCTCAACCCCCATCTCCCTCTAGTGAAACTTTGTAGCCTCACCCTAGTATCATGGAATTTCCCAAGCCTCCTCTTCAACTTGTGAATGATGGTTGGGAGAAAAATCCATTGAATCCTTCTTCTGGTATCACACAATGGCCAATGATTCTCCCTCTACCTCCTCACACAATACCATTTGTTACATAAATTTCTTCCATAGCCCATTCTCCTCCTAAGGAACATAGAGTTCCCTCTCATGAAATTTAAAATGGATAAAGGAAAGAGACCTATTACTACCCATAACACCGATACATCCCAATCATCCTCTGCACACTCAAAACAAAAGTCAACAAGGGAAGAAAGTGGTAAGAGGGAAACCACCTTCAGTGACATGCATATGAAAATAAGTAAGTATGAAGAGAAAAAGGATTTTCTCGAGGACATACAAAGTCTTAAACCAGAACAATGTAAAGGAATGAAACAAAGATAAATTTATGTTAAGAAAAAATACCCTCATCTCTTTTAATTTGTGTCACGACAGTGTTATATTTTGGACAAATGATATTTTATTTTGGGACAAACAATTGACATATGATATCTATTTTTAAAACTTTAAATATCATATTATTTTGGTATATGGGAGGTACAAGTGTTTGCTGAAGTGGAATTATTTTGATGAATGCCTTTTCTTGATTTATTTTCTGTTGTTGAATATATATTCAAGATATTGTTTTGGAGATACAAGGGAAATCTTAAAAACTAAAAAGATGAGGACCTAGTGGGACCCCACCTATTATTAATTAAAATATAAAAACATATTGGGGCCTTTATTTTAAATAAAGTTGTCCTCTCTTAAACAAAAGTTAATTAAATATTAGAACCAAAAATTAGTTGAACTATGTAATTACTTCAGAAAGTTATAAAAGAAGGAGAGGAAGTCAATGGTGAACCTAAGAAAATAGAGAAGTGAAACCTTTGATAAGGTATGTCTGAGTCCTAAGTGAGATTTTCATCTTTTCATTCCATTTTGATTTTTCATTAGAGTTGAACTATCTCGTTGATAGAAGGGTTATTTTTAAGGTGGCAAATAAAATATTAGGAGGCATTGATCAATGATATGCTCCAAGGTCATTTATTTTCTTGAAGTATGTTTTGTCATAATTAGAAGTTCTGAATTCGTTTAGTGCTAATTATTGCAAGTTTTGTAGAGTTCAAAACGATGATGCACATGCAACTTGAAATGATCCAGAATGGTCTTGCATTGTGATATTTTCTTTTGACATTAGATGTCCATGTATGAGTCTTAATTACATCTTGGACTTCCAAGAATTTCTCTGGTCCAGGCCCTCATAGGGAGCTAAAGAGATATTTTCTGTTGTAACTCAAAGTTGGAATTGATTAAAGATTTGTTGATTTCTTCTCACTTACATAATTGTTTTAACACTGTATTTCAGATTTGTCATTTTATCCATATTTTAGCATTTTTTCTTATACATCTGTCTTTATAATGATTTTATTTGCAATTTCATTATTTGTTTTCTCTTTAAATTGTATGTTTATAGATAACACACACACACACACATTAAAAATAGAGTTAGATCCAAGAACTATATTTATTGAGGTCTAATCAAGATTTTGATAGGCTATAAGCTAGGGTAATAATCCTGCCTATATCACTTATCCTGATGATATTAAAAAATGTATGAGTAAGGAGCACTACCATTCCTTTCATCAACATTTATTTGGCGACCATACTAGGGAGACATTTTTTAGCTCTCTGGTTATTCTCTTTTATTTTATTTCTCTGACTTTAATGTATTTTCGTACCCCTCAACAATCAAACATATAATTTCATTTTCCTGATCAAAGAGGTATTCCTTTAGTCCCATTTGATTTTATTCTAGAAACCGTCATTTCCCGTGAAAAAAATTGAACGCTCTTGGGAAGTCATTGCTCGTGATATAGAAATTCAATAGCAAAGAGATGCCATGCTCAAAACCATCCTCCTCGTTAGAAGGTTTCCTTTTGACCACTCAATCTCATGTATCATGAGAAACGAGAGGTGAAATACTTGAATTTGATCCTTTACTAGAAATTGGAAGAAGAAAGGCCATCTTAGAAAACCTTCAACCAAAGCTCTGACGATCTCTATCTGATTCTAATACTGATGTTACAAGTTCATCAAAATATTTCTCTCATAAAAAGATCACACTGACTTCTTCTAGCGGTTATGGTACCACTAGCGAACCTACTTCCTCACAGGCTTCTTCCTCATCTCTAATCAAAAGCGTGTACATCCACTTCAATCCTGTTCAATCTACGACAAATCCTACAAAGGTAATCAAACAATATTGATTATTCCAATTAAAAGAATATGCTAACAGTACTCCTTGGCATGTATCTTCTCCTTTGAATCTAAAACCAACAACCAATCCTCTTCCAAAGTTTAAATATCATTTGCCCAAATTTTCCGGGAGTGAAACTATCTTTTTCAATGAACATCTAGTTGCATTTTCTAATGCATGTCATAATATAGGGGAAAACGATAATGATACATGTATGAGATTATTTGTAAACTCTTTAGAAGGGAAGGTTGTTGAAAATTTCTTTGAATTACCAACTAAAGTCTTATTGACTTGGGATGAATTATCTTATTGGTTTAAATCCACTTATGGATAGCCCCAAAGTCCAAGAGATTTGTTGAGATATTATTACAATCTCATTTATAACAAAGCTGAAACAATCAAATACTTTAAATGACATTTCACTAAATTGTATAATCAGATCCATGAAGTTATACGACCTCATAATCAAGCTACTTTGATGCATTATTAAAACTCATTACCATCTTCTTATTGTCATAGAATATAAGAGAAATTTTTTAACGGTCTAGGATCAACAATGCAAGCTTGTTTATAATTTGAAGAAGAATTGACAAGAACATGTCTCCGTATTGGAGGTCACGTTAAAAACAAATTGATATGTCAACTACATTGCAACTTCTACAAGACATGAGAAATAGGAGGATTTATTTTTGTAGAAAGGGTGTTTCTTCAACTTCTGCAGAACCTCCACACAAAATACCTTGAGAAATAAACCTCAAATTTTTTATCCTAAGGAAATTTTCGAGGGCATGGTGTAATTTCTGTAAAGAAAATCCTGATAAAATACTTGTGAAGTAAGAAGGAACACAAGGGAATAGATTTTTGGGAAGAAATTCGTTTCTATAATCGTTGCCTTAGATTGGGCTCCTGAAGAGGATGTAATGATGGTTGATACTCAAAATAAATCTTATCAAAACAAGAACAAAGGTGGTCCTCAAAATACCTCTTTTTCCTTAAGTAAATCCTCTCATCAAATTGATTCTCAAGCCATAAGGGGTATCAACATCCCGAGGTAAATCAAACCTCATCTTCTTCATCAAAATATAATATTATGAAACGATTGGCTAATATTAAAGGAAAAGCTTCTTTATCGGATATGGTAATTGTTCCTGAACATCAAAAGCATTTGAAAGGTTATATGGAAGGCAAGAATTCTATTGTTTCCAGTTTAAATGAAGAACACCATTAAGAAGAATTGCATGTAAATAAGTGAGGTGTATATAATCCTAGGAACCCTTTAAAAAATCCTCCTTTTTATGTTTCAATGAATATTATGGATAAAATCACACATTGTTGTCTAATTGATGGGGGATCTGGTCCTAATGTTATGTCTAAAATCATTATGGAGGAATTAGGTCTTGCATGCACTGATGAAAATTCAAAAAGTATGTTATTGTATAATAGTCAACAACATGATACAATTGGTGAAATTAAAGATGTAACTTTAGTGTTGTGTGTGCATCCTGGAATTAGGACCACCTGCAATATACAAGTTATTGATACGCCAACAAGAAATTACTCTATTATTATAGGAATATACTGTCAAGATTTGAATGGTGGGTACATATAATTGGATGGAACACACATGTCACTTCCTAAAAGTGGAAAAGATATTATCATTCTTCTTGTAGGATGAATTTCACCATATATTTAAAAAGTGCCTCAACCACATGTAAATTTTGTTGAAGAAGATATCCGTGTATATTCTAGATTTTTAGAAGAAAATGATAATTCTATCACACAACCTCTTAATCTTGAAGATGGTATGTGGCATATGCATTTTTATGGTACATGTTCTATGTAGCACCCCTCTATAGGTTGCTAAGAATTTAATCATTCATTAAATACTTACACAATAACAACTTTGTTTTAACATAATTTCATTTATTTTCATTTACACAATTCTTCTACATGTGCTTAGTGAAAAATCTAAATAACATGATGAATTAATTAATATGTTAACTCTAAGATTTAAAACTTAAAACAAAACTGTATAAAAAAAATATCAATAAAAAAACACCACTGAAAAATACCTCCTCCTTAGTTTGTCGAAGCTTATCAGTTGCAATGTAGTCCTGGGTGCTTCCAATCATTCTTTTCCCGTTTGCCCAGAGTGAAACAACGAAATCCTCCCAGTCAACTAGGAGCCTAGCCAGCTTCATAGCTCCAAGAAACGTTTTGGTTTCTTGGCCCTCCGTACCTACGACTCTAAGAACAAAAAAACACATATGCTCTAAGGAGACTATCACAAGAAATATATCTTCCAAGAATTATCCAACCTCTCAACCCCCTCTCCTCACCACATCTTCTCCCTATTTATCAAGTTTCCATACACCCTTCCCCAAGTCTCCTCAACCACCCTCATTTTTATCCATCAACCTCCCTTATCTAGATTTTTGGGAAAGGTTTAAAATAAAGCTAAAATATAAATGATTTGCATTAAACAACAATAAATAAAATGCAAATTCTTTCTTCTCATGCTAGCTAATAAATGCAATTTGATAATTTTCCCAAAAATGTACATGAAAACCCACCATGCTCATTTAATTCGTCATACCAACCATCAATCAAAGTCAAAGAAGGTATTTAATGTTTTTAGATATTTTTTGTATGCAATATAATTTACATAGTCAATAAACATTCAATTAAATAATTAATAATCTAGTTAAATAATTAATACATTAATTAATTGTATTAGTGTACATGTGTAGGGTATGTGCACGTAGCTAGCGGACACATATCTCATGCATGTACTAACGATAAACAACCACTGCCTCTAGTGCATAGTTCCTATACGAACACACCAAGGCATGTAGGACAATATATCAAGTAATGCATCATTTAATAATCTTAACGAACAAAATTACACTAATTCATCAATAACTCATTATCACACTTAAAATATCAATAGGAAATGAAAAGAGGTTTTTAAACATGGTAATAACCAAGTGATTAAACAATAGTGGCATATCTAATCCCCAATCAATATTATCAACTAACATCGAAGCATCCTTCCTTCCTAACCTACTTCCATCTTCCATCCTATCATTTCCTCTGCTGGACTAAGTTGGAGCGTCAACTATATTGAACTAACTCTAGATAGAACCCATAAGACAAAGTGTCATACATCTCGTCTAAGCTTCCATAGTAGGCAACTAGCAGTCGCCATCACACATATAGGGGAGCGTACTTCAGACAACCCTCCCAGGACTCCAGGTTTTGGAGGATAAACGGTAGGAAAACATCTCCACCCCTCCTCATAGAACTAGGGTCAACACCCAACATCAAGCCATACTGTGCAACTACTTTTCTTAGAGTCGCATCATTGAGCAAACACTCTAGGAAAGCTCTGCAACCTTTCAAAACCACACTTACCACCGATCATAGTAATATTTTGATTCATAAATTAAATAATAAGTGAAACTTATAGCATACACTATCTTATTGATGTCTACGAAATCAAAGTCACATCAACACTATAGTCATTTGGCCAACACCTAGATCATCAACCTGTCAGTTAGTTCACCAATAACTCATATCCATCCATATACATCATAATTTCATATAATGATCCATATCTGTATTGACATTCAATTAAGAAATGTATGTTTATTTTTATCATGTCTTGCATATGTAATGCATTTACAACATAACTTAGATCTATGTACCTAAATTTCACATTTAATTTACATGTTTAAACAAACCAAATATATATTATCATAATAAACATATAACAATGAAAATAATATCATGCAATGAATAATTAGGTCCAGATGTACATATCTCAAATATCTATCTCAATCTAACTAAGCCTAAACAAATGTTAATAATTGAATTACTAAGATGAGTAAAATCAATGTTCTAATTGTCTTAAGGTCAAAATATGGGGTGTTACATTCTAGTGAAGGAAATGGAGTTGGTATAGTACTTTACTTACCTATAGGAAAAATTCATAATTTTTCTTACAGATTAGAGTTTGCATGTACCAATAATGTGATAGAGTTTGAAGCCTTACTTCTTAGAATAGAAAATTCTTTTGATTTAGGATGTTATCATCTTTCTGTATTTGAGGATTCAAAGCTTATCATTAATTTGGTTAAGAGAATTTATACCCCATCCAATAATATTTTAAATAGATATACACAAGTGGTTTAGCAATTGATTTCCAATCTATTGTCTTTTAATATTACTCACGTCGGGAGAGATCTAAATTCAATGGAAGATAGGTTGGATGTTTTTGCAACCATCCCTACAAGGAAATTACTCCCCGAAAGACCAAATTGTACTTTTATGTCTCTATATTTTCCTCATTTTCTAGACAACATTGAATCCTAACAAGTTTTCTACGATGATGAAAGTGTATGTACCTTCTTGCAGAATGAGCCCCTAAAAAAAAGAAATTATTTCTTTGGAAGATAAAAAATTACCCAAGGGATTGACCCCTTTGGAAAAATCATTCTTATATAGCAATGTGAGTTACCAGAAGAAAAACACAGAGGAGTCAAAAATAAAAATATGTGAGACTATTCTTGTGAACATTGGAACACAAGAGGATCCAAATGTTTTAAAAATTGGAGCATGGTGTTCAGAACAAGACAAAGAAGTTCATGGATCTCTTCCATGAATTTTAGAATGTATTTGCATGGACCTATGAATATTTGCATGGTTTTGATCCAAGTGTAATACAACATACAATTCCTATTAAAGAATAAGAAAATCCAACAAGATAAAGAAAAAGACGAATAAATCCTACACTTGAAGTGACTATTAGAAAAGAGGTTGAGAAGAGTTTTACTACTCACATAATTTTCCTTGTTAAATATTCCGAATGGGTTTCAAATCTTGTCCTGGTACAGAATAAGAATGGAGATATTAGATTATGTATTGATTTTTGTGCCTTGAATAGGGCAAGTGCTATAGACAATTTTCCTCTTCCTAATATGGAATTAGTTTTACAACAAGTAACATGATCTCAAATTATTTCACTTCTTGACAATTTCTCAAGGTATAATCAAATATGCATCAAGAGAGTTTAAAAATATAAAACTACTTTCCCTAAACATTGGGGCACCTTTTCGTATGAGTGTATACTTTTTGGCTTAACCAATGCATGTGCCACTTTCTAGCGAGCTATACAAATAGATTTTTATGATCTGATTGATACAATTATTCAAATTTATTTGATGACTTAATTGTATGTTCTAAAATATGAGAAGATCATTTCAATCATCTTATACATTTTTTTCTCTATTGCAGAAAATTTTTCATGTCAATAAATCCTACAAAATCCATTTTTGGTGTTACTGCAGGAAGACTCCTTGGACACATTGTATCTGATGTGGGAATCGACATTGATCTTGAGAGAGTTATTTCCATTAAAAATATTCAAGCTCCAACTTCCAAAAAACAAATTCAATCATTCATGGGTAAGACCAATTATATCTGATTTTACTAGAATGGTGCTGTGCTAACACAAAACGCTCCCTAATTTCTTCTTTTACCTTTTATCTAAGAGAATAAATCAACCCCCCCTACTAAAATTTTCTACTGGAAAGCCTCTCAGAATATCCTGTGAAAATGACAAGACCAAGCCTCTTTTCTCACTCTCCATACTTTGCCATTTCAGAAATTTTAAAGAAGACTATGGCCCGATTTTAAAGAAATCGAGGTTTATAGGGTTTCAACAATGCTTGAAACCCAAAAGAAATGATGGCCCTTGATTGTCCTAGATCGACGATAGATATTCTTAGTCTATCAGAGTATATATTTTCGGAGTACATAGCTGGAGGAATACTCTGATGAGATGTAGTTCGATCAACCATGAATATTGATCAAAGGAGAAGATCAACGGTGGAGGCGAATAGTCCGATGACTATAAAAGTCACTGACACTTGGAAGGATTAGTGGAAGAAATACTCTGATCGATGGTGAATATCTAGTCTGAGTGATTTAGATCAACGACTCTAGAAGTGGACACGTGGTGTTGTTCTATTGAGAGAACCTTCAGATTGATCCATATTGCCAGAGCCAATATTTCTGAGAGTTTATAAAGGGGAGTTTCGAAAGGAAATACCCTGACATCGGTTCATCGAATCCAACCCATGAATAATTATGGCTGTTTATTTTTTATCATTTAGCAAGATCAACGATCCAGATAGAAGACCGTGAAGGAGAAGGGATTTGAATGAATGTCGATTTGACTATTCGTTAAAGGTGAGACCAACGAGGAGGATATATTTAGAGTTATATAGATTGATCGTTCTAGAAAGGACACATGGTGGTTCTTGACGGGGCAATAGTTTAGAGTGATTCATGTTCCATCAAAATCCAAAGGAATCAGAGTGTTACTAGACCACATAAGTCCGAATCTGTTGGAGTTCAAATCCATCAGAGTGTTATAACTCATTGAAGTCCGATATTTTTCAAAGCTTGGATTGGTTGGAGTGGGCCATATCATTGGATCCCAATGACAGTACTCCGATGAGAGTGATACGATAGTCTATGGAGAGTATAGTTCGAAGAATACACACTAGCACTTGGTCATAGAAAGGTCCTATGGAAGTTAAGCGCCTTTGTGATAAGCGCTTGGACGAAGGAGGTGACGATGTAGAATTGGCGCAAGGCTATAACATCCGGTTGCATGGAGGACATTGGATTAACATTGAGACGAAACAAATGTGTCAAGGTGTCGAGTGCTTCAGTACCCCGATGAGCTCGATATTAAGGAAATAATCGATGACTGAGATCAATACAAGATCAAATATGACAGTTGTTGAGTGTTGAAGAATGTGAATAGATCACGCATGAAACCAAGGGGGATTTTTCCGGTTTTGAAGGATTTATAAAGCCTGATTTTTATGGAAAACTTGGATCTGGAGCCACCCCGATGAGTAGTTTATTATTATGGAAAAATTATTGAGTATATGGCATCTATACATATCAAATCCATAATCATTTTGAAAGAGGCAGTGAGTTTAAGGAAGTGTATGCATGAATTAGAGTGCTCAAGTTCTGAGGTTGGGGAAGAAAGTTTGGTGTGATGGAAGAGAGTGAGAAATTTTGAAATTGTAGAATCGAAAGTGGAAGAATGAAGATATTGAATAACTGTAATTAAAAAAGATACAAGATATGGACCATGTTTGAGAAGTCAAGAGAAATTTTTGAAGAAAATCAAGGAACATAAGTATTTTCAGGGTGGCAGGGTGGAGCAAGGAAGGAGATTGGTGTCTTTTGCAGGTTGGTGCCTGCAAACATTATTGTGGTAGGTTGGTGCCTATAAGCATTGTTGAGTCGGTGCTCAAATAAAGGGATTGGTGTCTCCTACATGTTGGTGCTTGTAAAATTATTGCTGAGTTGGTGCTCAATCAGGAAGATTGGTATCTCCAACAAGTTGGCGTGTGCAAACATTATAACAATAGGTTAATTCCAACAAGATCTTATAATTTGTTTTTTTTGGTTTTCTCCCAATTAGGTTTCCACATTAATATATATGTACTATAGTTTTTTCATGTCCCCATTTTTGGATTCTCCTATTTTGTAGTAGAAGGGACTTCCGTGGCTTGTCAGTGGAGAAAACAGAGTAAAAAAGGGGGTCATTTAATGTTACTTAGTTAGGAGATATTATATTATTAAAGTGACATTATGGAAAGTAAAGTAACTTTAGATTAATAAGTTACTTAATTATTATTAAAGTGACTTTTAATCCTAAAGAGAGAATCATTGGGAAAGTAAGGGCTATATTTGATTTAGTTAAAAAGGGGAACATTCTAGAAGGTGTGGAGGAAGGATCTAGAAGGGGTTGAAAAAGTATAAAATAAGGGTAACCCCTCACTTCTCATTATTATGATTTGATATCTTATTCAATTCTCTTGTAGCCAGTGTATTTGTTGGGGTTTTGGGAAAAACCCTTCCACTACTGGTTTGGTTTCGGTGGTGCAATATCCACCCAAGCTAGACAAGAGGGGAATCCATCCAGGATTTCCATTGGAGCTAGACAGGAAGGAGGATGATCCATATAAGGTCTTCATTGGAGCTTCACTTAGGAGTTTTATTATTATTGGAGGTATACCGTGGTACATAGGAGGATTACGGTACTTTCTAGATGAGGTTGAGCTTAGATATTTGCAGGTTTCCAGAGGGTTCAGAGAGATCAGGTTTAGGGAATCCCCACGGTTCGAGCTAAGGTTTTCCCACGAGGCCCCGCTAGATGCATCACATTTGTCTTTCAAGGACCTCTGTAGATTAGGGGTTGCAACAATTTTTCAGATTGAGCTTATGAGGGGTTGGGGATAGGATTGGAAGGTCACTTGCAAAGGGGTACTTCCAGAACAAATCAGTGTCGGGGACAATAAAGTGGTATCATCCTAGTTTTATCCTATGTTGTCCTGTAGTGGTTTGTGTAGCTTCTTTGACACCATTATATTTGTGTTCTTCAGCTGTTATTATAGCCATTAGATGTCATTGTACTGGTTTTGTGAGTTTTCCATCCATAATAAATATGCCATGTTATCTTCTCTATTTTCTATATAATGTATGTATGCTATATGTTTGACAATACTCCTCATTGAACATGCTATTTATAAGAAGTTAACAACACATAAAACATAATTCCCCCTCCTATCTTGGTTGGGGACATTACAACTTTTGTGTTGATCTCAATTGATATGGTTAATTTTCTGCATTGCTTATGATTGATTACTAATTAAAGTGGAAAAGGGAAAAAGTTCTAAAATTTGTTTAATATTGATTCACCCCCCTCCTAGTATTAATTTATATTCCAACAATTCGTATCATATCATGTTCCTTTAGGAACAATCTAACCATTGGAAGGTGAATCCTCATAGTTCAAATGGATGAATAAGAAGGTTTCTCCACAAACAAAGCCCCAATATTTGATGGATAAGATTTTGTTTTTTGGAAGATAAGAATGCAAACCTATTTGATGTCACTTGGGTGTAACATTTGAAGTGAAGTAGGGAATGGTTACACAACTCCAAAAACTCCATGAGTTGATACAGATGGACAGAGGCTGAATACAAATAATTACAGGGCCAAGAATGTTATTCTTTGCGGTTTGGGAAAATCGGTGTATACCAAAGTCAAGCATTGTGCCTCAACAAAAGAGACGTGGGACAAATTACATAAAATTTATGAAGTATGTGACAAGGTCAAGAGAGAAAAGTTACAAATTCATAGAGGACAGTTTGATACTCTCGAGATGAATGAAGAAGAGAGTATTGTAACCTATTTTCTTCGTGTGAATGAGATTGTCAACTCTATCAAAGGATTAGGAGAAGATATTGGAGAAACCATCATTGTGCAAAACGTGTTTTGGTCACTTCCCTTAAGATTTAATACAAAGATATCTACTATTGAAGAAATGAAGGACCTAGAAAAGATGACAATGGATGAGCTACATGGAATACTCACTGCATATGAAACAATGATAGAACAATATAATCCAACAAGGGCATCAAGGAAGGAACCAACCTTCAAGGAATCAAAGAAGAATGTCAGACAAGTGATTGCTCGAATAGAGAGATGGATGAGGAAGAATCCAACTTTGTCAGGAAGTCCAAAAGAAGATACAAAGGTAAACTTCCCTTTAAATGCTTTAGTTGTGGAAAAGTAGGACACTTTTCCCATAAATTCCCTTATGCAAAAAATGGAAATAACAATGTGAAAGAAGAATCCAGTTTCAAGAAGTACAACAAAGGGAAGACTGGAAAGAAGAAAATGTTCTACAGGCAAAAGAAGAATCTATACACCAATGAGTAAAACAACTCTTCAGATGATAGTGACAATGAAATAGACAAAATTCTCTTTATGGGTCTAGAAACAAAAACATATGGAGACACAGATTCATCAGAAGAAGACAATCCCGACAAGGATGCAAAAGTAGACCTTGAAGCAGAACTCATTAGTTCCCTAGAAGAAATAGATAGACTCAAAGAAAGGAATATAAAGAAGAAAAAGGAGCCGCAAAAATATAAAGATAAGGAATATGATGTTGAAGAAAGAGAGATAAAAACAATTATCCTAAAATTTTAAGTAGAAGAAGAAAAGAAAATTGAAGAATTTTTAAAATACCAACTAAAAGAGAAAGAAAATATCTGCAACAATCTAGAATCTGAAATAGTCTACCTGAGAAGGGAGTTGGAAATATCACCTCCCAATGTAAATTTTCAGAAGAGCCTCACAACCTTAAATGAAATTATAAATCATCAAATATCACTATCTGACAAAAATGGTCTTGGCTACAATAAAGGAAATGAAGTTTCTAATGAAGAAGTCTCAACCTTTTCAAAATATTCAAATGAAGAAAGAATCAAGAATTATGTCGATACACTCAAAACCTCTATCAAAGTTGAAGACAACAGGAAGGAGGAACTACATGTTCCACAGAAGAAAAATTCCCCTCACAAGGATGCAATCAAGAAGATTGTCCCATCAAGATGGATTCACACAACCATGTATCAAAACTCTTTCTTTGGCTATTGTTATTCCTGTAATGGATTTGGTCATAAAGAAATAGATTGCAGAAAAAATGTAAGAAGCGATCCTACGAGGAACAACAACAAAGACACCCATGGATACTCAAGAAGAAATTATAATCCATTTTCACCTTTGTTGAATTATAACATGATATGTTACAACTACAATAATTCTGGGCATATCGAACCATTTTGCAGAAGTAACTTCAAGAAAATTTAGGGAAAGGAAACCCCAACAATCATGAAAACAAATCAGTAACAAAGAAAAGATAAATCCATGTTCGTGCAAGAAAAACTTCATGCAAAAAAGAGTAAGGATAAGTGGGTCATTGACAGTGGGTGCTCCAGTCACATGATAGGAGATAGAACAAAGTTTATCACCTTGAATAAAAATGAGTGCAATGTTACCTTTGGAGACAATGTCAGTTCAAAAATAATTGGAAAAGACACTCTCAGTCTTGACAATGGAAGAGCTAAAGTTGAAAAGGTTCTCTGTGTTGAAAACTTGAAACATAATCTTCTTAGTGTAAGCTATATGTGTGACCAAGGACATACTCATACCTTTGATTCTCAAGAATGTGATATTATAAAAGAAAAATCAGGTAGGTTGGTTGCAAAAGAAATCAAGACCCCAAATAATGTATACATTCTCGATTAAATTAATGGAGAAAAATGCTTCATGGGGAAGAAAAATGAAAGTTGGTTGTGGCATAAAAGAACGGGTCATATGAACTTTGACAACCTGGTAAAAATCAGTACCAAACAAGAAGTAAGAGATATGCTAAAGATCACAAAACCCTAAAGTACTATTTACAAACAACGTTAGCATGGAAAACAATCAAGGGTGAGCTTTAAGACAAAGGAATATGCAACATCCAAGCCATTGGAACTTGTGCATACAAATCTCTGGTGACCAACAAGAACAAAAATCCTGTAAGGAGAAAGCTATTTTATGGTGCTCATTGATGATTATACAAGAATGACTTGGGTTTCTTTTCTAAAAAAGAAATCTAAGGCATTTGAAAAATTCAAAGCATTCAAAGACTTAGTTGAGAAAGGTTGTTTTGAAAATCAAATGCTTAAGATCAAATAATGGAGGTGATTTCACAACCAATGAATTTGAATAATTATGTGAAAACCATGAAATAAAAAGACAATATTCAACTCCAAGAACACATAAAAAAATGGAGTAGTTGAAAGGAAAAACAAACATGTACAAGAAATCGCTAGGACAATGTTAAATGAAGCAAAACTCTCAGATAGCTTTTAGAGAGAATAAATGTACATTGTTGTCTACATTATAAATAGAGGGAAGATCATAGTCAAATGTGAAAGGACTCCCTATGAATTATGGAAAGGTCGACCAACATCTGTCAAAAACTTCAAAATATTTGGAAGAAAGTGTTAGTCAAAGACTGCACAAAATTGTTGGAAGTTTTAATGTAAGAATAGATGAAGAAATACCACACAAGAATAAACTAGATGCAAAATAAATGGATTACCACAAAGAAGAAGAAGAAGCATATGACGAAGACGAAGAACTAGAAAATCCAGAAGAAGAAGAAGAATGCCAAGATACACAATGACCATCCATATTTGTACAAAAAAATCATCTAGAAAACTTAATTCTTGGTGATAAAAATGATAAGAATCACACTAGGAGAAAATTGGAAAACAATTTTGAGCATATGAATCTCTCTTTACTGTCCAAAGTAGAACCTAAATGATTTGTAGAAGCTCATGATGATCAACATTAGGGGAAGGCTATGGAAGATGAGTTAAATCAGATTGAGAAAAATGAGACATGGGAACTTGTTCCAAGACCCAAAGATAAAAATGTGATTGGTACAAAGTGGATATTCAAGAATAAGTTGAATGAATATGGAAAAGTAGTAAGAAATAAAGCAAGAATGGTCTGTAAAGGGTATGCTCAAGTAAAAGGTATTGAATTTGTAGAAACATTTTCACTTGTTGCAAGGCCAGAAGCCCTTAGAATGTTTCTGACATTTGCAAGCTTCAATAATTTTAAAGTGTATCAAATGAATGTCAAGTCAACATTCTTGAATGGAGATTTAGAGGAAGAAGTGTACGCAGAACAACTTGAAGGGTTCCTATTGTGATAATAAGAAGATTATGTTTGCAGATTGAAGAAAACACTGTATATATTAAAGCAATCTCCCATAGCATGGTATTCAAGACTTGACAAGTACTTGCAACAACAAGGATTCAAAAGAGGAAAAACAAATAGCAATCTTTACATCAAAATAGATAATGCATAAATGTTGATAATTGTAGTTTATGTGGATGATATTATTTTTGGAAGTAATGTTGATGAAATGAGCCGAAATTTTATAGAAGAAATGCAAAAGGAATTTGAGATGTGAATTCTTGGAGAAATTCCATTCTTTTGGGGACTACGAATTACTCAAATGAGAAAAGGAATATTCATTTCTCAGACTAAATACATCAAAGAGATGTTGAAGAAGTTTGAAATGGAAGATTGTAAACCTATCAGCACACCCATGGTAATTGGTTGTAAGCTAAGGAAGGAAGATGAATCCAAGGGAATTGATCAAACCTTGTACAAATCAATGATAGGAATCCTACTTTATGTGACGACTTCAAGGCCAGATATAATGTAGGAAGTAGGGTTAGTTGGAATGTTTCAATCTGCACTTAAGGAAACACGTGTAGAGGAAGTCAAAAGAATATTCAAATATTTGAAAGGCATGTTGGACTTTGGTTTGTGGCATCCCACAAGAAAAAAATTCACTTTTATATCTTACATCGATGAAGATTGGGCATGCAGTGTGGATGACATAAAAAACACTAGTGGTGGAGAATTCTTTCTAAGAAATATCCTAGTGTCCTAGTTAAGCAAGAAGCAATCATCGATTTATCTATCCACAACTGAACAATAATACATCGTAGCAACAACATGTTAAACACATTCCCTCTAGATGAAACAGACATTAAAAGGCATTCGGGTAGAAAATGATCAACCTATATCAATTATATGTGACAATACCAGTGCAATAAACCTATCTAAAATCTCCTTCATGCATTCAAAACAAAACATATTCCAATCAAGTATCACTTCTTGAGAGAGCAAGTCACAAAACATCATGTCAAACTGGAGTATATTGGCACAAAAGAACAAGTTGTTGATATATTTACAAAAACCCATCCTAGAGAAGTATTTGAGTACCTTAGACAGAAATTGGGGGTGGTCACTATGCCTTCCAATCACTAAATCACTACAAGAAGAGAAACAACTCAAGGGGAGCTGCAGAAAGAGAAGTGAAAAACTTAGGGGGGGTAATAGAAAAGGCCATTGATTGCAGAATGAAGAGTAAAGTGAAAGTAGAGGAAAATTCGTTTTCCAGTGATTTCAAATGGGGAGACTTGCAGGAAGCAATCAACTTAGATGAGAAAAAAATGATAATATCTATGGTCATTTAGACTGGAAGACACTGGTCGCATAGAATGGAAGAGTTTAGTTTCAAATTGTGTTTCCATAAATGAAAAAGGGGAAGATTGTTGGATTATGTTGTCATTGATGTCAAAGACTGTGACAACCATGGATGTCACAGGAAGGGGGAGCCTAACTTTTGTCACCCTGTGTAAATAATGGTATGACAAAGGAAGATTTTGTACTACAAATCAAAACAAAAAGAGAAAGTCGAGAATGATCCTGCAAAAATTTGGAAGATGGATGGGCATGCATATTAGGAATATAAAATATTGGTTGCATAAATTTTTATTTAAGGAGCAGTGTTCTCAAGGAGTTGAGGACATAAAGAGGTGTGAAGAAAATTTTTCAACATAAGACCTCCATCGGATCGAGACTCGAATGAGGTGATCCAGTTCGACTTGACATCATGGAAAAAGGATAAGTCGGGGTTTCCAGGGTCGCAACAGGCTTGAAACCAAAAATAAATAATGACCCTTGATCGTCCTAGATTGATGGAAGAGATTATTACTCTATCAGAGTATAGATTGTCAGAGGAAATAGCTAGAGGAATACTCTGATGAGCAGTAGTTCGATCAACGGTGAATATTGATTAGAGGATAATATCAGTGGTGGAGGTGAATATTCTGATGACTATCGAAGTCATTGACAATAGGAAGGTTCAGTGGAAGAAAGACTCTGATTGACGGTGAATATCTACTTGGAGTGAGTTAGACCAACGATTCTAGAAGTGGACACGTGGTGTTTATCTATTGAGAAAACCTTCATATTGATCGCTATTGTCATAGCCAATATTTTGGAGAGTTTATAAAGGGGATTTCCGAAAGGAAATACCCTGACATTTGTTCGTCACACCTGACCCATGAATAATTATGGCCATTGATTGTTGATCATTCAACAAGATAAATGATGCAGATAGAAGATCGTGAAGGAGAAGATATTTGAATAAGCATCGATCTGACCATTCATTAAAGGTGAGCCCAACGGGGAGGATCTATTTGGAGTTGTCTAGATCATTTGTTCTAGATAGGACACATGGCAGTGCTTGACGGGGAAACAATTTAGAGTGATTCCTATTCCATCAAATCTTGAAGGAATCAAAGTGCTCTCATATCACAGAAGTTTGAATCTGTAGGAGTTAAAACCTGTCGAAGTGTTATAGCTCATTGAAGTCCGATATTTCAGAGCCTGGATTGGTTGGACTGGGCTAGATCATTGGAGCTCGACAACAGTACTCCGACAAAAGAGGTCTGATAGTCTATGGAGAGTAGAGTCCAATGAAGATGCACTATCACTTGGTCATAGCAAGGTCCTATGGAATTTAAGCACCTACGTGATAAGTGCTTGGACGAAGGAGTTGACATTGTAGATTTGGCACAAGGTTATAGCATCCGGTCGCGTGGAGGAAAGGGGATTAGCACCTTGATGAAAAAAATGTGTCAATGTGTTGAGTTATTTGACACCCTGATGAGCCCGATATTAAGGAAACAATCGATGAATGAGATCAATATGAGATCAGATTCAATAGTTTTTGAGTTTTGAAGCCTGTGAATAGATCGTGGATGAAACCTAGGGGAAATTTTCCAATTTTGAAGAATTTGTAAAGCCCTATTTTTATGGAAATCTTGGATTTGGAGTCGATCCAATGAGAAATTTATTCTTGTGGACAAAGTATTGAATGAGGGAGTGCGTTTAAGGATGTGTATGCGTGAATTAGAGTGCTCAGGTTCAGAGGCTTGGGAATAAAGTCTGAAGTGATGGAAGAGAGCGAGAAATTATGAAATTGCAGAACCAAAAGTGGAAGAATGAAGATATGGAAGACCTGCAATTAAAGAAGATCCAAGAGATGGAGCATGCTAGAGAAGTCAAGAGAAATTTCTAAAGAAAATCAAGTAAATATAAGTATTTTCAATGTGGAAAGGTGGAGCTAGGAAGGAGATTGGTGTCTTTTTCAGGCTAGTTCCTGCAAACATTGTTGTGGTAGGTTGGTGCCTACAAGAATTTTTGAGTTGGTGATCAACTAAGGGGATTGGTGTCTCCTACATGTTGGTTTCTGTAAACATTATTGTTGAGTTGGTGCTCAGTCAAGGAGATTGGTTGTAAATGTGGATGAACCTGCACATATAATATCTAGTTGGCAAAGGACATACACAGTTTGTATAAGAAATGAGAAAATACAGAAATGAGAGAGAGAGAGAATCAATAATTGTATTAACTGAATGAATGAATGATAATTTTTATATGATATACTCTGTATAACTCAACTAATGCGCACTAGAAGATAATCCAATGCACCATAGTGGTGGTCTAGAGTGATCTGGACACACACCGATGGTTATAGGAGTTAACTACCACCTAGTCTAAGTCAACTAGCCTTTCAGTCCTTAGTTAACCGACTGTTGGCATAAATAATGCACCACTCTGGTGATAATCCCAAGGAAAATGCACATTAGCAGTGATGATCCCAATGCTGCATGCTGATGGAACCAATGTGGAATTAAGACTCCACTCAACTGATCCAATTGAAGTGTGAACTGAAGAGAATATTCCTCTAGAATGTAGGAATAAGAATATTCTCC
Organism: Picea engelmannii; assembly: GCA_009831015.1. NCBI lineage: Eukaryota > Viridiplantae > Streptophyta > Pinopsida > Pinales > Pinaceae > Picea > Picea engelmannii. The sequence goes on from ML795344.1 coordinate 367,623, forward strand.
CTAAAATGTAGGAGACTGGATAATGACTAATAAACATAGGGAAATCCTTAGTGAAAAGAAATCCTATGTGCATGTGAAGTATCTCCAACACCCCCTCTGAACATCACTATGATGAAAATAAAATAATGGGTCTCGACAATGAGGCCATGTTAGGTACTGACAGTTGCTAGGCAACTGTGTCCTTCACTGCAGGTCTTGGTGAAGATGTCTGTAGTCTGTTCTGCTGAAGGAAATAACTACATGTCGATGATACCCTCGTGTACTAAGTTTCGGATGTAGTGCATATGGATCTCAATGTGCTTCATCCACTGCCTCTGAACTAGATCTCTGCATAACTCTAGAGTGCTCTAGTTGTCACACAAGATGATGATCAACAGGTGAAACTGAATGACCAAATCAGTGAGAATTGTTTTTAGCCACATAGCCTGAATGGTTATGTTAACTACCCCTTTGTACTCTTCCTCGGTTGAAGATAGAAAAATAGTAGCTTGCTTCTTGCTCGACCAACAGATGGTCCCGAAACCCAGATTGAGTGAGTAACCATAGGTGGACTTGCAATCAATGTTGTTGCTAGCCCAGTCAGAGCCAGTGAACCCGATGAGGTCCAATGTAGATTCTGCTGCATAGTGAATCCAAAAGGTGATGGTTCCTTGTACATATTGAAGGATACACTTTACAGTTTTCCAATGTAGCTCCTGTGGATCTTGCATGAACCAGGAGACTGCTCCAACTGCATAGGAGAGGTCTAGTCTAGAGTGTGTGAAATATAAAAATATCCCCACTAGCTATCTGTACAATGTGGTGTCCACCAATGGAGTTTCCCCACCATCATCAAGTCTGACTCTTGAAAGGAAATGAGTCGGGGAAGACTTGTAGTCTATCATGTGGAATGTCTCGAGGAGATCTCGTGCATACTTGGCCTGAGACATTTTGATGCATGATGCATCATGAATGACCTCGAGACCAAGGAAGAAATGTAGTAGACCCATGTCCATCATCAAGAACCTGTCATGCAAAATCCTCTTGACTGAAAAAATTGCTGAAGTTGAGCAACCAATGATTAAAAAATTATCAACATATAAAACTAGGAGTAGAAGTGAATCAACCGTCCTAAGCATGTAAAAAATCGGGTATGACTTACATTGTACAAAGTTTTGTGACAACAGGTAGGATTCCATATTGACATACCATTCCCTCGGGGCCTTCTTGAGGCCATAAAGTGACTTCTTCAGTCGACAGAACAAATATGAATCCTGCATGAAGACCTGGGGCTGCTCCATATAGATCTCCTCAGAGAGATCTCTATGAAGAAATGAATTCTTCACATCCATCTGATGGACTTACCATCCCTTGGCTGCCACAATGGCAAGTTCCAAGTGTATGGAATCCATCTTCACTACTGGACTGAAGGTCTCATGATAGTCAATGACGTGCACTTGCTGAAAGCCTTTGGAAACTAGCCCAACTTTGTATCTGCTAACCTGTACATTTGTTGTGCTCTTGGTCCTATAGACCCATATGCACCTGACAAGTTTGGTTCTCGAGGAGGGAGTTGTACTCCTCCTGCATGACGGATTCCCAGCAGCCTTGCCATAGGACCGTGGATCTGAAAATTGAACCAAGAAAAGATGCCTAGGTGGCATCAGTTCAGTGGCGGTGAGTGTAAGAGGAGGCTCCTATAAATCATATCGATTCCTCCAGGTATCATCTAGATCCCCACAGATCTCCTACATCCTGAAATTTGGAAGTTATGGTAAGAACCATTTGTTTCTCTTCCTTATATTTATCAATCCCACAAGATTTGAGTTGCAACAACAAATCCTTATATTTGGTAAAACAATCTTGGATGTTGTCAAAGGTTTTTGGATCCAAAGTGAGAAATTCCACCTCAAGCATGTGTCCCCTCATCTCATTATGTTTTCCAAAAAATCCTTCCATGGTGGTCCAAACTTCATCGAGGGTTTTACAGGAGGACATGTGAAATAGGAGCTCAGGAGAAATAAGACCACAAATAGTTCCATATGCTTCATCCATCAGATTTATATACTTGGATTTTTCTATGGCTGATGTGGGTTCGGTCTCTATGCCCATGGTTAACCTGTATAATCCTCTGCTTTGAAGATGTAATTCCATATTGTGCTTCCATGAAAAGAAATTGTACGGTGTAAGAATTAATTCTTTTGGAAATTTAGTTTTCCCGATGTCTTCAATATTCAGTACCTACAAAGAGAGTCTGGTGTGCATTTTTCCTAGCAAGTTGTCAGATCTAATACCATGTAAATTTGGATGAACCTACACAGATAATATCTAGCTAGCAAAGGACATACACAGTTTGCAGAAGAAATGAGAAAAGGCATAAAGGAGAGAGAGAGAATAAAGAATTGTGTTAAATGAATGAATGAATGATAATTTACACATGATATACTATGTATAACTCAACTAATATTCACTGGAAGAGAATACAATGCGCCATAGTGGTGGTCTAGAGTGATCTGGACACACACTGGTAGTTACGAGAGTTAACTGTCGCCTAGTCTAAATCAACTATCCTTTCAGTCCTCAGTTAATTGACTGATGACATCAATAATGCACCACTCTGGTGATAATCCCAAGGATAATGTGCATTATTAGTGATGATCCCAATGATACATGGTTATGGAATCTGTTATCTCCTAAAATAAACCAGTCAATTCATTAAGTTTTAGGAGTGATAGCATAGTCATGAATAAATTTCATTATTAAAGTTTTTCAGGCTCATTTTAATGAGTTCTAATTTGTGAATAAATTTCAAACGTTTGATTTAGTTATTATTTCAAAAAACTCAAAATACAGGTTTCGGTGGCTAAGTGCCTTTTCAAAAGGGCTTCTAAGCCACCTAAAGCCCTAGCTTTTGGCAGCTTAAATGCGAAATTCGGGGCTCTCCTAGCCACCGAAATCGTAGGGAGATTTGAAATGGTCAATGTGTCTTATCACATGCCCGAATCGTCAGAGGTGAAGTTTTATGATTGCATTTAGCAACCGAAAAGACAGAGGAGCAATCGAATATGAGTTGGCAAGAGGTGTTTAAGAGTTATCATGATTATGATTTGATATATCTAACCCTAAAACCCTCCATATTTTTCTGATCTCTGTGTATCATGACTTGATCATTGTAACTCTAAGTTTCGAGAGATCATGAGGTATTTGTACTTCCTATCCTTCGAGGCTTACTAATTACCCTTTCATATCCCTCAAATTCAGGGCTTGATTAGAACACATTCCTCATATTTCACCCGTCTTCCTGAGCCCAAACTTCCCCCATTTTGCGCTAAGTCTGTCTCCCCTAGTCTGAATTGTCTATTGCAGGTATTGGAGCATTCATTTCCAGATGAAGAGAGGAGGAGTTTCACTTAGGAAAGAGCTCAATGATATTGGCTACCTAGAGTCACACCCTGAAGTATGTCAGCTCTTCAAGGATGTGGGATGTTACAGGTACTGTGAGAAGCTTCAAGGCTCTCACCAGCAGGTTGTAGAGGCATTTGCCTTGTCATTTGATGGAAGGAAAACTGAATTTGGGTAGGAAGAGTTCCAGGTTGATGAAGCCTTGATAGTAGCAGTTATAGAGATTCCAGGTAGAGGTGAAAGATGGTTCAAAACCACCATTACCAAGAACATTGAATTCAGATCATATCTGAAGCCTGAGCATAAAATCATCATCTGGAACAAAGATATCCCTATGTCTTATTTGGAGAAGAAGTGGCAACATCTGCTGAAGGCTATCCTAGTCTATATCATAGGTGAGGGAAGGTACTATAGGGTATTGATTTACCATTTCAAACTAATGAATCACTTCATTGGAAGAATCCCTTTGAATTTGCCTTTCTATCTCCATAAAATTTTAACCAAGATGGCTCACCAAGTCCAGGCAAAACCAAGCATGGTTCAGGGCAGGATTTTTCATCACGGCCTCATTAAAATCATAGTCCTTGAGCAGCTACAGAGGAAGGGAAATATCTGGGGACATTTCCTTTTCTGGAATGAGTTCGAGACAGAAACACAGCCCGATGACAAGGAGAAAGCTTCTTCTAAGAAATCTTCTACTCCTAGAAGTGGCAAGAGAAAGAGGAGATCCATCTCTCCAGTAGAAGTTGATCAACCTTCCTCTTCTTCTACGATTAAGAAGGCCAAGAAGAAGTTATATTTCAGTAAGGCTACAGAGGAAGAAACTTTCCCAGAGAATAAGAACATCCTCAATCTCCCCTACACAGACTCTGAGGATGATGAACAACGAGAGAAGATGACAGAGCATGAAGACTTTCCTTCACCAACACCTCAAGAAGATCAAGAGTTGCAGGTTGCTGAAGCATCAACCAACAAGCCAAAGAAGTCTTCATCACATAATATCAATCAACTTCTCAGGCAGGTATATGAACTTGAAGTTATTGAAAGAGAGATTAAGAAAAGAAATGAAAATTTGACAGAGAGGAATGTTGAACTATGTGATTCTTTCCATAAGCTTGCTAAGATGTATGTTAAAACAGAGAAAAAGAACAGAAGGTTGATTGAAGAAAACAAGAAAATACATAGGGTTTATAGGCATTCAAAATTTAGTTTCATGCTTCAAAAGGCAAATCATATAGTCCACACAGGCCTGGAAGATCTTGCTCAGGCTGCATAAACCCTAAATGAACAACCTTGAAGATCAAAAGCTTGGGAGGAAATGCATTTTGCAAATTTTGAACACTATTTTAAAACAAATCTTTTAGTGGCTTAGGAAGCCATTTCAATTGTTCATTAGCCACCAAAATCGGATCTTTCGGTAGCTAACCAACCCAGATTTTGTCTATTTAAGCCACCGAAAGCACTGACAGGGCAGAGAGGTATTGTTTTTGCACAGATCCAATTTTTTCTTATCTAAATGCCTCAGGAGCAGTTCCAAACGATAGATAATAATTAAATTCATCATTATTAACATTTTGTTTTGATTTTGGAGATGCCTAGAAAGGTGGAAAGGTTAAATTGGTTACCTATTTTCTGGGAAAAAAATTGTCTTGTTGCCAGTAGGTGGCAATTTCGACTTGTCCCATATTTTATGAAGATCCATCAGCCTTGGAAGGCTTACTACACTTGTCGAAGATTTTAAAGGACATGAAGATCACTTGATATAAGGAGTTGACCTATTTTATAGGATCTCTGCCTATTTTCTTGTGTAAGTTATTGACTTTCTATTTTTGGTAAATTCAATCCAATATTCTAGGATCTGGATATCTGATGTAAAGGCTATAAAGCTACAAACTTTTGAGGAACCAAAGGTTCGATTCTGGATACATAAACCATGTTTCTATTGTAATAGACTCTCATATATGTAATACGAATCACAATTTCCTTTCATTATTTTTTTTTTGTAACTAGGGGAATCGGTAACAACGACAGTATCGTACTCGCGTGACACGGGGTCGAATCCTGCCGGTTGCCTTATAACCCCTAGGGAGAAACGCACCGCCCGCAAGCACGCCCTCCGGGTAAATCGGGGTGAGAATCGACCTTGAGACCTCATTTTACATAGTTCCTTCCATTTACACGGCACTTGCCAATCGGTCTACACCCCTGCGGGCCACAATTTCCTTTCATTATTGATGTCAGACTGCCATTATCTTTCTCTTTCTGTACCTTGATTCAAGTTTGTCTTAACTGCTAATAACTGTTATATCATTTTGTCAGTTCATAAGCTTGATTTAATAGTAATCTACACTATCTTATTTAACCCATCACATGTGTGTTCTGGTTAATAAGCATAACATTCTTCACCCACCATTAAGTTACCTATCTGAGCATTAATTCTTGAAAGCATTGTTTCATTTGTCTATATACATTTGACTGTCTTGATACCAATCTAATAGGTCAGTGATCCCATTGATCCAAATATAAACATAAAACCAAAACACATTTTAAGTTACCAGGCTTCTTCAAGCTACAACTTGAGAAGGACTCCTGGAGTGATAACAGAACCAATGTGGCATCATGACTCCACTCAGCTAATCCAACTGAAGTGTGAACTGAAGAGAATATTCCCCTAGAATGTAGAAAAAGGAGTATTCTCCCTAAAATGTAGGAGACTGGATAATGACTAATAAACATAGGGAAAACCCTTAGGAAAAATAAATCCTAGGTGTGTGTGAAGTATCTCCAACATTGGTATCTCCAGTAGGTTGGTGCCTACAAGATCTTATAAAGAATTTTTTGTGGTTTTCTCCAAATTGGGTTTCCATGTTAATATCTGTGTAGTATGGTTTTGTGTTGATCTCTATTGATATGGTTAATTTTATGCATTTCTTATGATTGATTACTAATTAAAGTGGTAAAGGGAAATTTTTCTAAATTTTTCTAACACTGATTCACCCCCCCTCTCAGTATTAATGTATATTCCAACAACCAATCCTTCACCACTGATACATCGATGATCATTATTTCATTTTCGATGACACATGGTGTATCAACGAGGTTCATCTCATCTTCAATGATAGATGGTGTATCAGAAAGATTCCTTTCTTTCCCTCTGATGCAAAATGTTTGTTGGCAAGTTTCCCTTTTCTGTCGTCGATGTGCCAACATAAAGATGTTGAGACCTCATTGACATTGAGTGTATCAACAATGATATTATTTCTCTTATTGACATAGAATGTATTATCCAGATGCACTTTCATCTTGAGGCATTTCCTATTCTCCTCCATCTTAGATCCTTCTTATTGGGATTATTAGTCAGGTTCCTACCATTTCCAATGATTAAATACTCCATTCATGACTGAATAAATGATGATTGATTTCCTACGTTGCGTAATTTACTTCATGTTGCAATTATGATTGATATTGTTTGTATCACCAACAACTTTCATTACACATACCATGCCAGCATGCACATTTTGTGCCGTCTTGATTTTATGACTAACCTTGATCATTAAAGTATTGTTTATTGTTAGGTAGGTTAGTTGCAACATCTACATGGCATAGGTTGGCTATGAATTGCATCTCAAAGAAGAATTGGTACTCTTGTCGCATACTCATTGGAAAGTGGTCCAAACATCAATGGTTGTTTTTGTGAGATAATATTTCTCAGCCACTAACATATGAATGTAGTTCCAATGGATGAATTAAAAGCCTATATAAAAATGATGCCAAAGGAATTGACAGAATTGAATTTAGGAAAAGAAGTAGCGAGAATGAGGTCTGAATTTTCATTAAAAAACATCTTTTCTCGCAATTTTGGGTACTGGTCAAAGTTCTTTTTTCACTCCTAAAACATACTTTATGTATGTTTTACAATATTACAATTCCAACGTCATTGACGGATTCGAAATCCGAGGTCTAGAAGTGCTAGAACTATTGCTAATGATTTCCCATCAATCAAGCCTTGTTAACCATGACCTTCATTAAACATTAATATATTCAAATAATTGAATGAAGTTGTAAGGTCTCTCACTAGAATCTCCTTATTGTGCTCTCCACATTGTAAAAAATGGTTCCTCAATCGAACATCGTATGAGAAAGTTATGGACTTTTGAACTCAATCTCTTGTTGTTTCTTTCCATTAAAAAAGACACTTAGAAAATTTTTGATCTGTCTTCCTACATAGGGGACTTTGTGTTCGTGCTCATCTTGTGAATATATGACTCTTATTTATTTATTTATTTATTTTATTTATTTTATTTTTTGACTTAGGATAGTTTCTACTCTTCTTGTCGATACATGAGTTCGCTTTTCTTGCCGACACATAGGAGAGTTCTTGCTTTTATTTACGAAACATGAGTTCATTCTTTTCTTGCCAACACATAGGAGAGTTTGTGTTCATCTTGTCAATACATGAGTTCATTCTTTTCTTCCCGACACATGAGGCCATGCTTCTCTTGCCGATACATAGGAGAGTTTGTGGTTATCTTGCCGATACATAGGAGAGTTTTTGATCATCTTACCGATAGATGAGTTCATGATTTTCTTGCCGACATGTAGGAGAGTTCGTGATTTTCATGTCTATACATGAGTTTGTGGTTTTATTTCTGACACATGACTAGGACTCTGCAAAATTTCCTTTTGTATTTTGGTCATAAATTTTGACTTTGATGCTCATTTCATGTGTTCCTTATACTGTTGGAAAATTATTTCTGAGATCTACAACTTCATAGTTATATGATTTCATAGATTCCTCACCAATTGTTCACATTTTTTAGTATTAATATCCGACACATTGACAAAAGTCTCGGAGAACAAAATACTTCAACCAAGAGAAACCAAGGGAAGAGGAACTAAGAACCGAACTTAGGGAAGAATATATGAACTCTCATTTAGCTAATGTTTCAGTTCTATAGGTTTGAATACGTGGTTTTGAAATTTTATTTCAATATTATTCTATGGTCACTCATCTATTGCATGTTGAATGGTTCCAGGTACCAATGCTAAAGGAATATCATACTCAAAAATCTGGATAGGCAACATGTGAGGTGAGAAAACCATGAAGGAACAACAACTACACATCAAAGCAATTGACTAATATGAAAAAATACCCTCGCAAATACGATCTACCACAAATAATAATGGATCAACAATTATTGCAACAGTAGACGAGCAACGAAAGGGAATCAAACTCAAATAGTTGAAGAAGAATTGTGAATCCCATGATGGTTGAATATCAAACTTGGAGGGAGAAGAGTTTCCTGATGTCCAGACCAGTCATCACGGTGGTTGAGGTGCACTATATCCAAAATCTATGATGGTCCACCAACACTAAAAGACAATTTTGAAATGTAACTGCATATAATACATTAAATTATAAACATTTATGTTGTCTTTGTTATCTCATCATTACAAAGAGGATAAGGACAAAAGTTTGTAAATGAAAGTTCATGGGGGGAAGGCAGAAGGCCAAGAGTTAAGTTGAATATCAATAAATACAGGGATTGTATCTAAGCAAAGGGATTTTGTCTCTTTTAGCTCTCACATACAATTACTAAAACTTTTGATGAGGAGAATCATGTTTGGCCAAGCTATTTTCTAGAGATATATGATTCTCATATTGGACATATTGTGATCTATTCCTTTACGTTTTTCTCAACACTCAGGTTGTGTAAGAATGTACTTCATATTGTAGACTATTCTCATGTATGTTTGTTGCATTATTATTTTGGTTCTTCAGGGAATATTTGTATGAATTCATGGGCATAGGAATATAAATAATTGTTTAAATGCTAGACTATTCTGTGTTTGTAGTTATTTATTCATATTCTCGTCTTTGCTCCATGTGAACTATTTCCTAGGCTATTGATAGGAGCATGAATGGTTCTATATTTTCTTTCTGGTTACCTTAGTTTCATATGGATGCATGCATATTAGATTAACTATATTTCATTCTTTAGATTTGAAAATCATCATCGATGGAACGAGCCACAACCAGTAAACCCTAAACCAGAAATGGCTTCTAGAACATAATCCGAATGGGTTCCCTATTGCAAATGGTGAGAGGTATAATTGGGACTTCTTATCGGGGGTGACCCCTGTTGTTGACAAATATCATTTTTTCTGTGTCAACAGAATTGACACTAGAAGGAGGGATGAATGACAATTATTCCCACACACAGTCATTTCATTAAATTGTTTTAACCACTCCATGGATCCTCTAGATATCTCTTTATGGGATAACCCTTTGAATATTTTGAGACCCTTGAATGGCATCTCAATCGAGACAGTTAATATCTTGTCAAACTCAAAATTCTATCGTGAAGGGCATGTCTCTGCATTCATGCATCTCAATTAGTTTAACATCGCTTGAGAAAATATTAATATTTTGCAAGACAATTAAAATTGTTGATTATTTATCCTCACATTTGAAGGATGGATTAAAGCCTGGTTTAGGAAATTACCAGAGAAATCAATACATAGTTGGAAACAGTTCATGCAAGTCTTTATCACTGCTCATGTCGATTATGTTTTTGATGAACTCTTTAATGAAATGCAAAAAATACGTAGGTTCAGAAACAAATCTATGGATGATTTCTTTCAAAGACTCTTGCATATTTATTGTATATTCTCTAAAGCGAAAAACCCTCAGACCAAGAAATATTGGATTTGTTTTCATATCTCATATTTGTTATTGAAGGGTGCGATCTGAATATTCAAATTATCTCTCATGCACAATATTCATATATGACAATGAAGGATAGGGGGTACATGATCTCTAAACAACACTTTATCAAAACCATGGGAGAAACTTCACCAGAAATCATAAACCCCTTAGAACCGGAGTGGGAAAAATATAGTGTCTCCCCTTTAGATAATAATGAGTATACTTGGTATCGATTGTTAACAAAACAAGAAGGCCCATGGGAAGAGGTTCGAAGAGAGAAACTAGCCTATGCATGGCTCTGCAGCGCTAAACCTCTGCGCACACATTGATGGCTCCCTCTGTGGGAGGGGATCCGCCTCTGGTATCCCTGTCCCATGACATCCAGGCCTTTCAGGCCCTAGTCTCATCATACACCAAAGCGCCCAAGATTCTGCCCTCCCGTTTTGTCAAGAAGGCGACAAAAATCCCCAAGTTCGCAGTCTTCTCTCCCCAGCGCAACCATTGGCCCTTAGGCTCGCAGATCATGGTTTAATCAGACAATTCACAGAACTATGGCCATCCCCGAGAGACATTCACATCTGGTTGGAAAAAAATTGGTGCAAGCTGATCAAAGGACAATTGTCGACAACCTTTTGCGGTAAGGGATTCTTTGCCTTTTTATTTGAAAAGAAAGAAGATAGAGACCTGATCTTTTGCAGTGTTCCATATTTCATGGGGGCCAGAGGAATGTACCTAAACAAATGGACTCCTGACTTTTCCCTAGAAAATGATATCCCCTCTGCAGTCCCAGTATGGGTCAGGCTTCCCTTTCTTCCCCTGCACTGTTGGAATGATGAAACATTACAAAACATTGGAAACACCCTTGGAAAGTTCATAGATCGAGACGAGCCAAAGGATGGCCTTTAGGCTTGTGATAGACTCTGCATAGAAGTAGATCTGGAAAAGGGTCTCCCAAAATCCATACAATTAAATCTGAATAGTTGGTCCTACATCCAACAGGTGGATTATGAACAAATCCCCTTCAAATGTAAAATCTGCCACGAATATGGCCATTTCACTAAATCCTGCCCCCAAGCCAAGGACACACAGGATCATGATCCCAAGAAAGATCAGTGGCAACAAACCAAAAGGGAGAAACCTAACGGGAAAAGCCAACAGATCCCACACCAGAATCAAAGGGAAAAGCCATTGGACCCAAATGAAAAGATCCCCGGATCGCCCCAAAAAGGAGAATCAAGCCATAATCGCTTTTTCAACCTCAACCAAGACAATACTCCACCTACTTCCATGGAACATCAGGAAACTAATGGGAAAGGACTAGAAGTCGAAGGAAGAGGAAAGGAAGCTGCTATGGAAAAAAATAAGGAAGTTTTGGAACTAAGCGAAGACCCTGCCCAGTCTCCACACACTAAAAACCTGGAAAACCCAGAAATATCGGAAGAAGAGGGTAGAGAATCCTCAGACAGTGAATCTGAAGTGGAATTAACCCAAACCATCAACAATAAGAAACCTGGAAGGAAATCATATCAAAACAAAAGAGAATCAACAACGGATAGGGAAAAGGAATTAGGGATTCAAAAAACTATTGAGGAATCCCTAAAGAAAGATGGAAAAACCAGCAAGAACAAAGCATCTCAACACAAGGGAACCAAATCACAACCCTCAAGAGGGGGGGGCACCCAAAAACCCTGATAAATGATGAAAATCGTCTCCTGGAATTGTAGGGGATTAGGCAGTAGGCATAAGAAAGAAGACCTCAAAAAACTGTTACAGGTAGAAAAACCTTGAATCCTCATGCTCTAGGAGACGAAGCTGGGGGATCTGGAAACCCTCAATGACCTACAAAAAATCTGGAACTATTGTGATGGACGTACAGTAAGCTCCAAAGGGGCCTTAGGTGGAATCAAAATCTTCTAGAAAAGGGCAATTTTTTATTTACAATCGCAAGTGCAAACCCAATTCTGGATCTGAGTGAACCTTCTAAATAAAATTTCAGCTATGCTATACTCCATCATTAATGTATACATTCCAAATAATTACAATGAAAAAATCAAATGCTGGCAATCTCTCATAGATCTCTCCGATGGAAGTCCCCTCCAAAACCTTATTATCATAGGATACTTCAACACAACCAGAGCTGCCATGGAAAAAAGAGGAGGATCGATCGTCGGAGATCAATTTTGAGAAAGACTGGAGGACCTCATCTCAGACCTGAACCTATATGATGTCCCTTCTAGTAAAGGGATATACACATGGAACAATAGAAGGACAGGGCCCGGTCATATCGCAGCCAGGTTGGATAGATTCCTGATCATCAGTGATATGTTGGCTCTTCCCGAAAATCCGTGCTCAATGAATCTCCCATGGGCTGGATCAGACCACCATCCCATAAGAATGACTTTTGAAAAGAAACATAAATGGGGTCCAATCCTCTTCAAATTAAATCCTCTTTGGATGGATAGACCAGAAATTCTTCAATCCATTGCCCAAATCTGAAACCAGTGGATCACAGGATCTCCAAACTACATATGGGAGAAGAAAATCAAATCAGTCAAAGATATGTTAAAGAGATGGGCTAAAATAATCCTCACAGCAAAGCACAAGCAAAAAACGCCCAGCTGGAGGCCCTCCGTGATGAAATGGAAAAAGTAGAGATTCTGCAGAGCCTCCTCATGCAAGAGCAATCCACCCACAAAGAATACATTCGGGCCCTAGCGGAAGAAGAAATGACCTAGCGACTCAAGTCCAAGAGCATCTGGCTGAAGTTTGGTGACCAAAACACCACCTTCTTCCACAACCAATCCAAATCCAGAAACTGGGCCAACCAAATCTCGGATCTTATAACTCCTGAAGGGGAAACTCTTCAGGACTTTGACAAAATTAAGAAACACACCTCCTCCCACTTCCAATCCATGTATACAACCTCTGGAAATGACAACGATCACCTCTCTAATCTCTTCCTCCAGCATATCCCACCTAAGATAACCGAGGCAGATAACCACCTCCTAGACCGACTCATAGAGGAAATTGAAATTCTCAAATCCCTGAATCAATTCCACGAGGATAAAGCCCCGGGCCCAGACGGATTTACTCTTCATTTTTACAAAAAATGTTGTCCCATCATTCAAAAATATTTCACCAGAATGCTACGATTTGCCCACAAAGCCAAAAAAATGGGTGGGGCAACAAATTCCTCCTTCCTAGCTCTCCTGCCAAAGGAACACAGAGCCTCCTCCCTTAATCGTTTCAGGCCTATCTCGCTCTGCAACATTTCCTATAAGATCCTGGCCAAAATTATTGCAAATAGGCTCAATCCCCTCCTCAGCTCGCTAATCCTTCCAAGCTAGGGAGGTTTTGTTGCAGGGCGTCAGATCTGGGATAATTATATCCTCATCCAAGAAGAAATTCATGCCAGCAACACTCCTAGGGAGTCCAGAATGGCTTTAAAACTCACCATGTCCAATGCTTTTGACAGAGTGGAGCACAATTTTCTCTTCAAAGTTTTGCAAAAGTTTGGCTTCAGCCAAAACTTCATGAATTGGATCAACTCATACATTGAGTCCCCCTGGATAGCACCCCTCATAAATGGTCGACCAAGCCCCTTCTTCAAGATGTATAGAGTCTTACGGCATGGGTGCCCTCCCTCCCGTATTCTTTACGTGCTCATGGCAGAATCGCTAAACAAAAGTCTCGAATGGGAAAGTGCCTCTGGCAATATCCCTCGTATAAAAATAGCTCAAGGAGTAAAAATACTGAACCACCCTCAGTTTGAAGATGACACAATCCTTCTGAGTGGTGCTTCCAAAGTTCTGGCCAGAAGAATCCTACGAATCCTGGACATCTTTCTCATTGTCTCGGTAGGATCATTAAATAAAGAAAAATCTTAGATCTATACATGGAATGTGTCGGCAGGGACCAGGGCCGGAATAACTCAGATAATGGGCATTGCTATCACTCAAGACTGGAAATCCTTCAAATACCTAGGCCTCCCCCTCTGTCTCAAATCCCTTCCCAGATAATTCTGGCACCTCATCCTTCAAAAGTTCAGGGAAAAAATGGAAATTTGGGGAGCACGATGGCTAAACCCAATGGGCAGGGTGGTCTTGATTAAATCTATTCTGTCGGCTCTCCCCATGTTTCAATTATCCACCCTCCTTTCCCCAAAGAGAATTATTCAAGCAATGAGGCAACTCATTCATAAATTTCTATGGCAGGGAGGGGCTTCAAATCACAAAAAACTCCATCTAGTAAAGTGGGAATAGGTCACCCAGCCGAAATCCAGGGGAGGCCTAGGCATCTGAGACCCCGAAATCTCCAACTCAACTATGGGAGCCAAAATTTTGTGGAGACTAATCTCAAGGGACAACGACTGGTGGAAACAAGCGCTCATAAGCAAATACAGACTAGGAAAAAGAAAAAGAAGCATGGATAATCCGCACCTCCACCAGACAGGATCCAAAATCTAGAGACTAATAAAGGGAATCACCCCCTTCTTCAGAGAGTACCTATCTTGGATCCCGGGAAATGGACAATCTATAAAAATCTGGCAAGACAGGATCTTCGGGGTGACTTTTAACCCCAGTGAAGAAAATCTCTCAGATCTAAAATGTTGGATGCTTGGACTAAGAAAGCACACTTTGTTCGATATCTCAGCCTGGAATGAAAATGGTAGTTGGAGAGATTGGAACTTGGGGAATGTCCCCCAACATTTAACATAACAGGCTCAATGCTTGATCAAGCTTCTAAAAGGGGTGCCGCCCATTCATAAAACCCATCCTAATAACAGGGGTTGGGGGAGTCAGGGTTACTCGGTCACAGCAGGATACAACCAACTCCTCGATAACACGAGTGGGCAACATTCCTCAGCAAAATGGAAAAATATCTGGAATCGTGACTCCCTCCCAAAAATCAACTTCTTCACTTGGACTCTAGCACATGACAAGATTTTAACAGGGGAGAATATCATGAAGAGAGGCTATGTTGGCCCCTTCATCTGCCCGCTCTGCAATAACAACCAAGAAGACATTACCCATCTGGTATGGGATTTCTCCTTTGCAAAAATTTGTTGGAACCTAGCCTTCGGGGACCTAGCTAGATATATACATTGGCCCGATTCCCCCCACCCTAGCCTGGGAAACTGGGACAAATACTATAGGGTCTCCTTCAAGGACAAGCCGGTGCTGAAACGTGTATGGAAAGCACTTGCAAAATTTCTGTGCTGGAAGATCTGGAAAACAAGAAATAGGAAATTTTTTCGATAAGATCACTCCCCCCCAAACAATAACATCTAAGGAAAATTTGGTTCTGTCTGAAGCCCTAAGCTCCGGCCCTCTGAAAATTGAAGATACAACAAACTGGAACAACTGGGAAAAGGAATGGATGGCAAGCTTCAATCTCAGGAATGTTAAGTATCCTCAGGCAGCCCCAAGACCAACATGGCAACTTCACCACACACTCAACATGGAACGGTGGATCCAAAAGCAAAAAAATCATACTCTCTACTTCGATGGAGCCTCTAAAGGAAACCCAGGGGAGGTAGGTGTGGGGGGGGATTATTTATGATCCCAGGGGAAAAATGAGAACTCGCTATCACTGGAACTTAGGGACAGATACCAACAACAAAGCTGATGCCTTCACTCTTTTAAAGGGAGTCCAATTGGCCCATTCCAAGGGTATACAAAATCTCGTCATCCTCGGAGACTCGCTCACCATAATAAGATTGATGACCAAGGGTACAAACCCCAAAGATCCAAGTTTAAAATAGACTCTTGACAGAATTAGACTGGCCTCCAAAGACATCAAGCTCACCTTTTTTCACATCCTTCGAGGCAACAATAGTGAAGCTGACAAGATGGAAAATGAAGCCATCGGGACAAATTCTAACACTCTCAGCATTGACAGAGTGGTAACCCTAAC